>CM063506.1:10957875-10980375 GCA_032207245.1 Pardosa pseudoannulata
TCCCTTTAAAGGAATGAGAGGAAAAATGTTCACTTGATTAACATCGTGAATAGCATTTCATCAATATTAAAAGCTGAAGATACTAGTGACCAAGAGTACAATATTTTCTACAATTCCATTATTATCGATTGAAAAAATATGTAATCAGGTTGGAGATAAAGTTTTGATTTGTTCAGATCTTAAACAAAACATCAAAGAGGAAATTAAGAGTTACCTGTATCTTTGTCTAGATGAAAGTCCATAAATTGATTATCAACAACGAAAAATTCAGCCTTATTTGCTGAATTTCTTGGAGAGGATACAAAAGACAGATCACAAAGATCATTGTATTTTTTAATTTAAAAATAAGGAATTGTAGATGTGTTAAAAAATAGAGAGTGAAGCAATCATTGTATAATAACAGAAATGCTTTTCAACTGAGATATTCAGTTCGAAACCAAAAATTTTTTCCTGGGTGAAACAGCGGAAATTCCGCGGTGAAAGTATTTGTGAAAAGTATTAAATCTGAATGCAATATTATTATGTACACCTTTAACTTTTCCTATAATATAATTGATTTTGCCATTTTGATCTTTAAATATTTAGTAATTAAAAATTAACTTATTCATAGAATTTTTTATAAAAATCCACGCATGTTGTTTGGCATTATGTGATCTACTATTTTTCTACACGAGAACTGGCAAGAGCGAGACTTCTTGTTTATAGAAGATTCCAAACAGATACTATCGCTCAAGCCAGCAACGGGAATCGAACCTGAAAAATCTGATACCAAATGGCAGTGGATCTACCATTCGGCCATTGTCCGGCAGTTGTGTTTGTGTGATATATCCTCTCTCAAAGTCAAATGTGTCTAGTAACACTGATACTCTAAAAGTTAAGAATGTTGCATCTTTTGGTTAAATGACAGGCAACGTGATATGTGCCATTTAAACCACTTAAAGGAATGGGTAAGGAAGACACACAATGCAGTTTTCAGTAAAATACGAACACGAAAAAGATAATATATTGTTGAAGCGTCAAAATCCCCTTTTATACAGTGTAAAGTTTTTCCCTTATTACAGTGTCAAATAGAATGTCCACGTTCTAGTCTACGAACGTAGGTATTGTGCAACACACTTTTGGTTTGGTTTGGTTTGGAACGCTATGGTGTACTGTACTGCTACACCAGGAGTAACGAAACTGAGACCTACTGCTTAAAGCTGATTTCGAACAGCTGCGAACATCCCTGCCATAATGGAATTCTAACCCAAAATCTTTATTACAAAAGAGCAGAGCTTAACCCATTAAGCCATCATTCGGCACAACACCATTATGATTTTTATCGGCTATAGCAATTAAGTTCAATAAATTTTCTATACTTTCAGAAGTCTCTTGCTTATACAAATAAAAATAAATAATGATGAGTGCAAGAGAAATTAGTTGAAAACTGTGTAAGCGGGTATTGTCGGATTTGTGATAAAAATATGAGCGTTTTAGTTTTAGCAAGTTAAGTAGTGTATTTTAACTTGAGAGTGATTCAATTTTGAGCTTCCCGATCTTAAATATCTTCAATACCACAGAAGTACATCTACGTTCTATATCTACGTTTTTATTTCAGTGCATACTTTTTAATTCACTACATAATCTAGGATTTTAATTAACATAATACAAACTACCTGCGGACTCTATTAGAACTCTCACTTTACACAGTTCTCCTAGTCACCCAGTTTTCATTAAATTTGGGGGCAGAAAGAACCTTTTATTTTAGAAAAACTTCCTCTATAGCCAGTATACATTGTGTTTATTATATACAGGTATAGGACAAAATAATCGAAACACCCATTTAAAAATTGTCGTCCTTCGACCGTCCAATAAACGGCTGCTTCATGTCGCAACAGTGTGCCACCTAGTGGCGGCGAAAGGGAAGGTATCAGTCAAGTATTTCAAGTAGTCAAGTGTGAGAGTTGAATGAGAAAATTTTGTTCCCAGCAAAGTCTGATTATGTCCAACGTGAAAAGAAGCATTCCAAATTGTAGCTTCTCCATGTCCAAAATAGCCAACCTTGTAGTTGTTTAAAGGACCACTGCGTCAATGGTTATAACAGTCTACATAAACTTGAGTAAGGTGTCTTCTGCGAAGCACAACATTTGGCGTAAGTCGAAGTTGAAAGAAGTTGATAGATGGATGTCTAAATATAGGATAGTCGCCCAAAATCGAAAGACTGCACTATCTAGTTTCTAAACCCCGTAACCATAAAAACTATTCAACGAGAGTTGTTTGCTACGAAGATTCATGGCACAGTAGCTATTCCTAAACCAACCGTTAGTTTCAGCGCGGAATGTTATGAAGAGACTACAGAGGTGCCGAGACCACCTAAACTGGACACAACTGCAATGCGAAAAAATCGTCTAGTCTGATGAATCCTCATTTATATTATTAAAGACCACCAGACGTGTGTTCGTCTGGCGAACACCGGCAGAAGCATTTCATGTTGACTGCCTGCTTCCAACCGGGAAACATGGAGCGGGTTCTGTGATGGTGTGGGCCGCAATATCTTCCCGGGGATTGTAGCCTCTCGTTGTCTTGAGAAGTGTGATACCAGGCGACCATTATCGAAGAATTCTCGCAGATCGTCGGCCTCCCATGCTTCACACTCTTTTTCCTGGATAATGCCCTGTATTCCAAGATGACAACGCTAATGTTCACACGTCTCTCTGTGTTCAAATGTGATTACATGAGCATGAGGATGTAGTGAAACATTTAACGCCGTGTCTTCAGTCCTCTGATCTTAATATCATTGAGCCATTGTGGGGTTATTTAGAGAACAAAGTCCTTGTTTGGTTTCTTCCTTCCCACACACTATCTGAACTCGAGACGGTCCTTCACGAGGAATAGGTGCGAATGCCGATGAATTTTGTTCAAGACCTTTATTTGTTAATCCCATGTCGAATACTAGTTTGGTAGCTGTCATTCAGGCCAAAAGTGGTCCAACCCCTTGCTAATTAAAAATTTTCATTTTTTCAGAGGTGTTTGTATTATTTTGTCCTATATATATATATATATATATATATATATATATATAATATATATATATATATATATATATATATATATATATATGACAGATAATTAAATTCATTGATGAGAACCAAACTATTTTATTTTATTTTTAGTTGGTTATGATTAAATAATTCGTTACCGATATTAAAATATCCCCTCGCTATTGTCATCTAAGCAAAGCAAAAAATATTACATACCAACTCAGAAGTCAAGTTCGCAGATGAAACCTTGATACCACGATTATGCCTAAATAAGCTACCATTGCTGACTTGGAAATTTCACATCCTTTCATTACATACGTAAAACAAGCTCAGTAGTGAAGAATTATGGAATGTTCTCGCATTATCTCTATACCTAAATATCGGTTAACAGGAAAAAAATATAATTAGAATTTTAGATTTGCTCTATTTTTTACCTTTACTTACACACACACACACATATGTTTGCCTGTAGATATATTCCATTGGGATTTATATGGTATGGTATAGGGGGAAAAAAAGAAATATCACAAAATTGTCAAAAAATGATATTTTTTATTTCAATTGAAACTTATTTCAGAAGAACGTTCAGTACATAAGAAATGAAAGGGAATGAATACAATAATTCATGAAGGCATAAATCAGTTTTTTAATGGTATCCTTCAAAAAAGGGGAACACACGTAAAACATTCCTCACACTGATACCTTAATTCACTGTACACACTTTTAATGGATTCTACTATATATTTATCTGACACATATTTATTTGGCTACTTTTTGATACATATTAAATGGTACAAATTGGCCTGAAATCCTCCTTTTAGAATTCTAAGCTTTTAGGACTACATACTCTACATCATGATTGAACTATATTCTAAAGAATCTCTACAAAAATTTCACAACAAAATGATTTTGATTTTGCCCGTAATATTACATTATAATCGAAATAAAGCAGTGTGCAGAAAAATGCAATACTTGTTAAAATTCTTTAATGGATTAATTTAGCGAATAATATTAATTTTTAAAAAGAATAATAACAAATACTAAAAGTATGTTATGTATCAAGCCGCCTTTTGGGTATTGATATAATATTTGTAATCTATATTCTTTATGTAGAAATTTATAGTCTTATTAATTATGTTTATAACAGTTTTGCATATTGCCAATATTCATAAGTTCTATGTTAATTGTCAAATGTCTGTTCAAGAGTTTTGTTTATGTATATTTGTTTTAGCATGTTATGTACTAAGCCACCTTCACGATATTGATATATCTTCGATAACTCTAAGTTAACCAACTCCACAGCTGCAAGAATTATTTCCAGGCATTAGTATCATTTGGAAATATATATGGCACCCTAACCTGCTACCTACGCTAACTATTATTAATTGTTAATTGTTATTTTCTATTATTATCATTATTACTATTATTATTATTGGTCTGTATTCTCCTTACTCCTTTATTACTATAGCGTTGTACTCTCATTGTTATATCCAGAACAGAATTCCATTCCGTATCAGCGTTTTCCCTGCTATTAACTTCTAAAGTAAATCAGCTTATTTTCTATTAATTATATTTATTTTATTTTATTTTATTCTATTTTAATTCTTATTCGCCTTTGAGTCCGGGGTAGACTCTTCCCTAGGGCAGCACTTGCAAGCCGTACACCTAATAGAGTAGGTTGCTCCCTGAGGGCACTCAATTCCAGGAACCAAAGTAGAAATCCACCATTGATTATCAAATAAATTAATTTAGGGTAAAATTTGTAAAATATACTTGTATAATATATGCATTTAATCATTACCTATGATACTTTAATTTTCATGAAGAATACAGTCCATCTTGAATTCAATGTTACAGCAGAAAACATGCCTTTGAATGTCTTCTTTGTGCACAGTTTTAAAATTATAAACAATTTACTTCTTTGAGACATTCATGAGGATGATTCAACAGGATTACCTCAATCAGGTTCTCTTACCTTGACATTTCTGACTGTGGGCTGAGTTTGGCATTTATGATATATACATTTAATCATTACCTATTATACTTTAATTTTCATGAAAAATACAGTTCCTCTCCCGTTCAATATTACAGCCGAAACATGCCTTTAAATGACTTTTATTGTGCCCAGTTTTAAAATTGTAACAATTTACCTCTTTGAGACATTCTTGTGGATGATTCAACAAGATTACCTCGATCAGGTCCTCTTATCTTGATATTTATGAGTGTGGGCTGAATTTGACAAAGAGTATATATATATATATATATATATATATATATATATATATATATATATATATATATATATATATATATATATATATATATATATATATATATATATATATACATATATATATATACATATATATATATATATATATATATATATATATATATATATATATATATATATATAAAGGGGGAAAAGGTAGAAGACGTAGATCCGTGAGTTAAAAAAATAACAAATAGCAAGATAGCAAGATAGATGTTTAAGGTGTTTAAGATATTTTTCAGGCCAGAGCCCGTCCGTGTACAGTACATACTTCTAAAAATAGATGAATATTTTGCAAAAGAAAATATTAGAAATCTACCATACTTTTTGCATATTACTGTATTAT
Organism: Pardosa pseudoannulata; assembly: GCA_032207245.1. Taxonomy (NCBI): domain Eukaryota; kingdom Metazoa; phylum Arthropoda; class Arachnida; order Araneae; family Lycosidae; genus Pardosa; species Pardosa pseudoannulata. Next base: position 10,963,514 of record CM063506.1, read on the forward strand.
TTATTTTCTCTTTTAATGCAATAACTTTCATTTTAACGTGTTTTTCCAAACTTTGCCATCTGCTGTAAAACATTGGCAAAAACACAAAATGAAGTGAAATTCTCGAAGTCTGCGATTAAAGTTTCTTTTTTTTATCTACTAGTTTATTTATAGGTAGTGTGCATCTAAAGAACGTAGCCATTTAAAGCTTCACCATTCTGGATACGTGCTTATAAAACCTATTTCTTTCCTAAATATATTTATCCCTATTTCAACAGAAACTAAAAGAATATCAATGCACTTTCAATACATTAAATATTTAGACATTACGCTCTTATTTCCAAAATAAAATGGATACGACCAGACGGTCAGTTTCTTTAAAACGGGCTATAAAGAATACACTCCGTATGACTGTTTGGAGTCATGAAAGTAAGTAATTTTATGAAATATTGCTCCCATGTGGTTTATGGTTTACAACAAATAAAACTTATGGTTTCCAAAGCATAATACGGGATAAACGTTCCTTTCTTTCTAGCAATAATATTTCATATATTCAGAATTATAGGCTTGTTTCTCTGCAAAGGAAAAAAGAATTTTGTAGGAAAAAACCACAATATCAAATAATTTTCCAAATTCTTGAGTACTGTAAAGCAATAGAGAGAGAAAATTAACTTTATGTTCTTCGCCTGAAATGACAGGTCTGTAAATATAGTATTTTAAAACTTCGCTTTGGTTGCTTAACTTTTGATCATGAGATAGATTCAAACAAAAGTCAAAAATTTATTATAGCTTTCTTGGCACATATTATAGGCGCAAATTGAATTCTAAACCATCAGCACATGCATTAAGAAATTTTAATTTGGCTATTCTAAATTTATTTAAAATTTCAAGGAATTTTGGAACATCTGCAGATTATACTTCCAGTATCCACAGGCGTACATAAGGTTCTGATGAGGGGAGCCAAGACAAATCTTTAAAATTTTAAATATATGTACGGCAACATAGGAAAATGGGGGAAAATGTCAATTGGCAAATAAGGAGGTAGCTATGACAAATCTTTAAAAAATTTAAATATATGTACTGCAACGCAGGGAAGTGGTGAAAGACGCCGATTGGCAAATAAGGAGGTAGCTATGACAAATCTTTAAAATTTTAAGTATATGTACGGCAACGTAGGGAAGTGGGGAAAGACGCCGATTGGCAAATAAGGAGGTAGCACGAAAAACAGCTCTCGTAAGAGATCTCAAGTGCTTCCATTGGGACAGATTAAATTACGTTATCAACTATTTGTGTATTTTCGGAATTGCAGATTCTATGGTGTCGTCTTTCATAAATTTGTTTCATTAACAGATAAGTTAAAAACTTTTTTTTTAATCACAAATATCAGATAAATAAACTTTTTTTCCCGATGTAGCAAGCAGAAAAGACAGTTATCCTAATGACATACAGATATTAAATAGACGAATATTCAATGTCAGATGGAAAGCTGTTACTCATTAAGGTCACCGACCACGTTCGGAACCAAAATTTTTAAATAAGGTTTTTGTGAAATATTTTTTAGTTATTGCAGTAATAGGTTATAAAAAGTATAAAAATATGAATATAAACATAAATACATATATATTGTCATAAAAATTGGTCAAAAATAGAGAAAAAAAACAAGCATTTTTTTTTACTTTAAGCCAACACTTCTAACTAAAACAATACGCAAAACATACCACTTTTACTTGGATAAATGTAGACATATATCCATAACGTATGCATTGAATCCCCAGAATGGAAATATTCTAAAGTATAAATAAGTTATAGACAATTAAGTAATCTAGAGAAAAAATTCAAGAAAAAAATAATGAAGTATTCAATATAAATGCCCATAACTCATCTCAAAACGAATATATTTATAATCCTGAGATTCCATACATATATAACATCATTACAAACATACGGTTAAATTCTAATTAAATCTAAAAATTATTTTTGAAGTTATGACTGTTGAAGTATGGTGGTGTAGCAAAAATCACTGTTTTTCAGAAATTCAATTTAAAGATTTTATTGGATAAATTTATTAAGTATTTTATAATTTGATAAACATTCAGAAATATACTGGAGTAATTTATTTATGTATTTAGAAGCTATAATATGCTATTTACGAAGTTTTTCATGCTATACCTCAAAATCAAGCCCTTTAACAGCTCACTTCTGGTATCTTTCCGACACTTCCGGTGATGAATAAACATCTGTATCATGACTTCTAATGACTCTAGAAATAAGCTGAAAGCTGTTTTCGAAAGCTAAAGGACTGATCTTTAAAATAAACAAATAAAATTTTTTTCGATATTTTTCACGAAAATCGCTATTTGAACGTAGTTGTTTCCCTTAAGCACCACCTGCGGAGCACACGTCCACGTAGCTAAATGAATATTCTGAAAACGAGTAACATTACATCCTATGGATCCTCGTGATTTGGAAAAAGGCATCAGGAAGGCTTCCAGACTTGGCCCGCTACATCCAGAGGTATCGTTTAAACTCAGAGGACACTTTAACAACCATGAACCTTTTACTATTTACTATTTTTATTATTACCTCGTAAAGTTGTTTTACAACATTTTTATCTTGCCAAAAGTAATCTTGAAAAATAAACTTTATAACATTTCTCTGGCTGTGAAAGGACTTCTGAAAGGATTGATTTCCCTCATATCACCATATTGCCTTCTATCTAATCACAATAATTTCCACATTCCCTTCCCCTCTTCATCAAGCCGCTTTCTGGTAGCTGAGTGTGTAAATAAGATTGATATATATGGTACAGCATGTGATTAATCATCCAATTACTTTTCTAAGAAGATATATAATACTTCTTAATTGTTAGATAAACTTTAAGCTATTAAAGTTTTAAAATAATTTCAATTCATAAAAAATTAAAAATTTAATGGTTAAGTAGCCTAAATCCATAAAATACCCTGTGTAATTTGAAAAAAAGAATTTTGAAGTGTGGATGTGGAGAACGCATGAAAATCAGTACCGGGACCCGTACCAATCAAGTTAACTTATCCAGATGAGATTGCAAATATAGTTATTCGGAGGTATTCGTTCGAGGTTCTTTGAATGACAATACAGTGGTGATCAAGGTTACGGTTATAGTTACAGAAATACGAAAATGTCGAATAGCAATGCCTACTTTTCCTGTCACAAAATGTTCAGCGAAAGTGAAAACCCTAAACAATGTTGGAACGGTAGCGATATGTTGAAAGACGGACTTATTATGCATACACGAAAAAATGTTAAATGTACAAAAAATGGCGTCAAGATGTAATACTGCATATGACCGATAGGAGACACCGATCACTAATGACAACACCTATCGGACAAAATAAAACGTTTAATTAGATCAAACATTTTCCATATGTGTGCCATCACAGGTAATTACACATTGCATGCGGGAAAGGGTGGACAATACCGCTGACGCAACATGGCATATGGGATGTTTGCAATCTCACACCGTATAGAATCTTTTAAATCTGACAAAGCTTGCCGGTTTCACAGGTAAACTCTAGATTTGAGATATTCCCACAACCAGAATCCATCGGCATCAGATCATGGGATGGCGGAGGCCACGGAAAATTATAATGGCTTGAAAGTATGCGATCATCAAAATGCCGTTCAAGACCCTTTTAACAGACCTCGCTATATGTGGTGTTATTGAGTGCATTCCCCCTACACAGTTTCCGGCAGTACATAATTTTGCAGCATGGTTGTATACTGAGAGACTCACAGAGTTACAGTGCCCATCGTTGTAGCTACCTCATAGAAGAAGGGGCCAAAAACAAGTGTGGCTGTAAAACTGAACCACACAGTCCCTTTGGCATCAAAAAATGGTACTGGTGTCACAGGATAAGGATTCGTCTATGCCTACTGTACACAATTCTTGGTGTGATGTTTTAAGGTGAAATGCCGCTCATTCGTCTATAGTATGTGAAGCGTCCAGTCGTTAATAGAATCATATTGTATTAGAAATTCATTTGCGAAGTCTAGACGTAGTTTGGATCCTACGGCTCCAACATCTGGACACGCCGGAACCAGTGAGAAAACATGTGGAGCACCTAGCGCAGTAGCTTGAGGACTGTTGTCTTCGGAATATTCGACACACGCGCTGTGCTTTTTGCAGTTTCCTTGCGTCCTGTAGTCACTGTTTGGTGTACTTCCATGACAACGTTTTTAAAAAGTCTTGTCTATCCGGAGCGTGGTTTATCACAGGTGCGACCCGTATCTTTGAATTTGTGCACTAAATAACGCAGAGCTTGCTGAATACGTCGTTGGAGATGATTTCGGCGGTACGCAAGCAAATCTTCCTCGACGTTCATTCCATTTCGAAAATACACTTTTATCAATTCACCACGAACTTTCCCATGTGTTCCGTCATTCCGTCATTTCATCGTCATGTGCGAGTTCCTGAATTACGACTTCGCATACCAGCCTGGCACTTGGTTTCCTACTCTAAATATCAGGTGAGCGGCGTTCTGTGATTGGTTTCTTGACTGTGTCATATGTAAATTTTCGTGTTCCATTGGCCGGTTTTCAGAACTCTGTTGTGTATGCATAACAGTCCGTACTTTTTTTTTTTTTTTTTTTGACATACCGATACTGTTTCAACGTTATTTAGGGTTTTCGTATGAGCTGAAAATTTCGCTACAGGAAAGAGTAGGCTTTGCCATTTGACATTTTCGAGTATCTGTAATTATAATCGTAACCGTCACCACCATTCTGTTGCCATTCACAAAATCTTGAGTGCATACCTATGAATAACTATATTTGTAATCTCACCGGAGCGTATACTAGAAGTGCAGATGGTGGAAAAGTTTCTTTATGACCAACTTGTGTATATATATATATATGTATTAATAACGCACTTTCCTGTTAAGCATTCGCCAATACAGGAATATTTTATTACAGGAACACCATATAGGCATTCCACATTATTCTCTAGAATAACACAAACAATTATAGTGAGTCTTCGTAATTTAGAAGCAAAGACTAAGCAGAAGACCTCGAGAGGTATCGTTTAGGAACTTGAAGAACACTGCGTCATCGATTTTATTATACGCCCCAGTAGCCATTAATAAACATGGCGGGTCTTTGGTCGGGTTGATTTCACTATATGCATAGAATATAATTTGGTTCCCCTATCTCAGTAGCGCCAGGAATAGAATAGACCCCCCTCCCTTGATTTCTCCTCACTGCGAAACTGCTATCGGTTCATGGGGAGGAGATTGACCTCAGATTCTACCGCATTGTTTAGGATAACATATTATCTATATATAATCTTAATAGAAGATTTTCAATCCTTTTTTTATGTATGCCTGACATACGTTGGATTTGCATTAATTGCTATATTCTGATATAACAGTTTTATCTTCTTGAGATGATCACTTTTATATGTATACCAAATAAGTATTTAATTATATCCGTAGGTTGTCTCCAAAACTCATCACTTTCAATAGCTTTTTCCAATGGTCTTTGATAAGATCTAAATTAATGAAATTACAAAACTTTAATTGTATATATTGTTCGATATTTAATATAAAAGAAAGCACAACATAAGTAATTTTGAAGCAGGACATTCGCGTAAGAATATATGATGAAATATAATAAATATAAAATATTTAAAATACTTATAAAAATAAAATTACTACCATGACTTCAAAACGTAAGTATAATTTTCCTACAATCCAATGCATACTTACAAAAAGGAAAGTGGCGCCATCTATTGAAATGTGCACTAACTAATATCTAAAAGCTGCTGGTGATTTCCAACAGAAAAAGTTTTTACAAGTTAAATTAAAATATTTGCCAAAGGTTAAGAATTTTATTTTAACTATTACCATTCAGAAAAATGACTAATTTTTCTACGGAAATTATCTCTGGTATTCGCTCTAAAAGTATGTAAAGTTCTAAAAATGTATAAATTTAAAAGTATTTCTAGTACAAATTTTCCTTTGATGTAACTTAATAAACAACTTCCGGTATTTGAAAATTACATTACTCCTAAAAGATGTTTCTAGTCTAGCATAAATTATTTTATACTCAATTTTTTAAGTAATAATGAATTAAAAAATGTTCCTGATGATCATGAAAACAAAAGTAATCCATATTGAGAAATTTACTTAAATTTGTGCTTATCTACGACAAACACTTTAACATCTTTGTAAAGGGCTAGAGTAAATATCTTGGTCTTTAAGTTATTTTTTTATATATCATGATGGTACTTCATTCTTTTACTTATTTTTAAAGAAAACTATGATTTTATGGATTATAGATATCATATAAGAAATGCAGTTATAAAGTATTGTACTTAAATGATGAATAGTACGGACTATATGTGATTTTTATTTTGGATACAGAGTGGAATATATATGTGGGTATAACAGTTTTTATGTATGTAATATTATACATAAATCACTATTTAAAATTCTCCTATTTTCCTTCCTCATTTTTAATACCTAATTCCACAGCATTTTAAAATGTCAGATATAAAGGAGAGTTCTTCGACTTAAATTCTTTTTATCCATCTCTCAAAACTAACGTTGGTATGTAACAATAAGTTACATTCGGTTCAGCTTTTTTTTACCTCTTCCCTTGAGCCATCGTCAAAGACATACAGAACAGGACCGGTTTGAACTAGAAGAAACTTCAGACTTCTCCCAACCAATAGAAGGGCCCGTTGGTTTGGCGGGATTCTGACCCCTCGGTTTTGAGTGGACCCCTGTTTTTTCTCCACGGGGCAGTCTCATTTTTCTAGAGGACAAGGTTGTTACCAGAGGAGAGAAGAGGGTGAACTCTGCTGGTATCCGCTGCTTGCGGGATAGACATTTTTTGGAGCGACACGAGAAAAAAGAAAATAAACGACATTTTTTTAGGGCCGACGCCGAGTCGAGAGGAGTCTTCGATATCTACAAATGATAAGTTATATTCCAGTTGTATTTCTTATGCATTTAATTGTATAAAATTATTTAATCAAGACATAATTGTCCATGTGTTTTTTATGGAGTTTTTAATTTCTTCTTTTTATTTTTTACATGATATAAATATCAATTTTCTCTCCACTGGTCAAATTTCACAGCTGTCCCGGGAAAATAGTTTATCTTCTAAAATGATTAACATGCTGCCTGTGTTGTCTAATTTAAATGATCAAGGTTCACTCTTGACTCCAAAAATGCTCATGGGAATAAAATCTCTCACTCTAGGGATGCGAAAATCATTCAAAGATATATTTTTCTTGTAGCATTCGATGCAAAGCTCTCTCTTTGTTAAGACTGTATTTTAACCCGTTCATTTTTATCTTTGATAAAATTTTAAAGTTCCACAAACGCTGAACTTAGTTTAAAAAAAAGGGGGGGGGCTGATTTTTCGTGCAATTGGTGAAAGATTACTCGGTTATATATATATATATATATATATATATATATATATAATATATATATATATATATTATATATATATAATATATATATATATATATATATATATATATATATATATATATATATATATAATATATATATATATATATATATATATATATTATATATATATATATAAATGTCTGTGTGTGTGTGTTGGGTACGTCAAAAATTCGAACAAATTAAAAATTCGTTATAAAAGAAGTAAGAACATGTCTATGAGGGAAGTCCAGATAGTTTGGACCGTGTTTTGACTATTTATATATGAATGCAAGACTATGTATGTATGTATGTACTTTGTAAGTGTGTGTATATTTAACGATTTTTTTTATGAGATTGAAAGTTCACTGTACTTTTGACCCTCTACCCCCCCCCAAAAAAAAATAAATAAATAAATAAAAAATAAAAATAAAAAAAAAATCTGGCTACATCGCTGAAAAAAAGTAATGGTCGGAAATCTTTCTTATTCTGTCAATATGATCAGAGGGACATTGGAATTTTTTATTTGTATACAAAAAATATCACCATTGATACTAGTCGTGCAAGATTTTTCATAGTACAAAGGAAGGAGGGAAGTTTTTCAGCTGTCTCCCCTTTCCTCATACATAAATGTATACAAAGTGCTGTCGGCCAAGTAAAGTCAACTAAAAAATTACGATCTGGCGACTTACTTGTTGAAGTAGCCGACAGTACACAAGGAACAAAACTTTTACAATGCACCACATTTGCCGACATCAACATTAAAGTCACCACACATAACTCCCTGAACTTTTGTCGAGGAGTAATATCGGAAGGAGAACTTTTTAATGTATCTGAAGAGGAGATATTAGACGGCTTAAAAGATCAACATGTGTGTGGTGTTCGCCGTATTACAATTCGTAGAGATGGAAAGCTTCTTAACACCAAACACATAATCTTGACATTTAACTCACCAACTTTGCCTTCTTATATAACTGCAGGTTACCTTAGATGTCCTGTACGTCCTTACATCCCCAATCCCTTGCGCTGCTATCAATGCCAACGTTTTGGACATTCCAAAACGTCATGTCGTGGATCCATTACCTGCCCACGTTGCGCAGAAGTTGGCCACGACGGCATTGACTGTAAATCTGATTTTAAATGCATCAATTGCAAAGGGAGTCATCCTGCATATTCGCGCACTTGCCCAAAATGGAACCAAGAAAAAGAAATTCAGGCCATCAAAATAAAAGAAAAAATATATCCAGAAGCTAAGAAACGTGTCACTGAGTGCACTCCCCGACCTGAAGTAACTTATGCTGCAGCTGTAAAAGAATGCAGATCAATTAGCACTCAAACTGAAAATAAGCCACCTGTCACCAATAGTCCTAAATCTTCGCGTACTAATCCTTCAAAACTCGAAAATAAACCGCTACAAGTTGAAAATATATTTGTACAGAAACCTCTGAATGAACGCCTCCCTAAAAACATGTTACAACCTAAGATTCAAACATCCAAATTATCAAAATCTAAATTAACTAGTAATCCATCTAAACAGAAAGTATCTAAAACTAAATTAACCGCTACAAAACTTAGAGAAAAATTAAAAAATAATAGTTTCAGCGTTTTAGATGATTCCGACGAATTATCTAAAAAGCCTTTAAAATCCAAATTATCCAGCAAAGACTTTTTAAAAAACCGTCCGAATGCTGAAGATGACTCCTTAAAAGTGTACCTAACATCTGAAGAGGAAATGGTAACAGAAAACTCGGACTCTGAGGGCATGTGGGTTAATCCCCCTGCCTGATTTCCACTTCTTTTCTCCTCCACCTTTTAATATGGCTCTTCTGTCTTGGAACTGCCATGGCTTTAAATGTCACGTCCCTGACATCAGAGATCTTGTAAATAAATACCATCCCATTTGCTTTGCTCTGCAAGAGACCCTTCTCGATAGCAATAAACAAGCTAAACTAAAACGTTATAGTACCATCAGAAAAGATCACGTAGAAGGGGGCACTCTGTAGTCCTCAAGTATTTCCTTTTGGAAATTTCGGTGTAGATTCCTACCTATACAATAGTGATCACTTTCCGATCATCTTAACGCATAATTTTGGCTCCCATGGCAGTCAGCGGTTGCCTCGTTACATACTTGGTTCCGCTGATTGGAAAAAATTCCGCACCCTATCTAATATCTCTCCAGACATGGTCGAAAATAACAACATTGACCAAGCAGTTAATGAAATTTCTAAAACAATAATTTCTGCAGCCGACGCTTCTATTCCAAAATCTTCCTGTCATCCTTATAAGCAAACAAAGCCGTGGTGGAACGAAGACTGTAGACTGACTTACAAGGAGAAAAGAAAAGCGTTTTCAGTGTTCAAACGTTATCCGACCACTGAAAACTTCATTACCTATAAAAAGTGCAAAAGCATTTTCCGTCGCACTTTAAGACGTAGCCAGAGAGATTCGTGGGTTAACTATATTAGCAGTATTTCATCATCTATTTCCAGTAAAGATTTATGGGTAAAAGTTAAGCGTTGTTGTGGCGTTTACCCAAACAACCAAATTCACATTTTAAGCTATTATAACGACTTAATATCTTCTCCTGCTGATATTGCCAACACAATAGCCTCATCACTAGCTGAAACCTCTTCATCCTCAAATTACTCACCCTTTTTTTTATGAAACTCAAAAGCCTTGCTGAGAAAAAACCCATAAATTTTAAAACTAAAGAAAACTTTGCTTACAATAGGGATTTTACCATTTATGAATTAAATACAGCTCTGCATAATACCCATAAAACTTCTGCTGGTCCTGACAATATCTCTTACGATATGATAAAACATCTTTCCACAAATTCATTGTCCAATCTGTTAACACTTTACAATAGGATCTGGAAAGAACATAGCTTTCCTTCCTCGTGGAGGGAGGCTATTGTAATCCCTATTCTAAAACCTGATAAAGATCCCACGAATCCTCTCAGTTACCGTCCAATTGCTTTGACGAACTGTCTATGCAAAATATTTGAAAAAATGATAAATGTTCGTCTAATGTATTACCTTGAAGAAAATAATTGCCTATCTAATTTCCAGAGTGGTTTCCGTCGTGGAAGGGCCACGCTAGACAACATGATTGACCTGGAAACCAGAATCCGGAATGCTTTCGTTAAACGAAACCATCTGGTTTCTGTTTTCTTCGATATCGAAAAAGCATATGACCACACTTGGCGTCATGGAATTTTACAGAAGCTTTATGATTTAGAGCTGTGTGGAAATATGCCTATATTCATACAAAATTTCTTGGCATTAAGGACTTTCAAAGTTCGTATAGGAAGTCACTTATCTCGCACATTTACTCAAGAAGAAGGGGTTCCTCAGGGAAGCGTGTTGAGTGTTACTTTATTTATCGTAGCAATTAATGGGATTCTTAATGAGATACCACCCTCCGTAAAGGGGAGTTTATATGTTGACGACCTCCACATCTCATGTGATGGAGCTGATATGAGATATATAAATAGACAACTTCAAACTGCAGTTAACAAGATCAGTAAGTGGGCGAGCGAGAATGGTTTCAGCTTTTCTAGTTCAAAGACATCCTGCGTGCATTTTTGTAAAAAAAGAAGTCTGCACCCCGACCCTGAAATCCAGTTTCTTGGTAATAAGATCACCATTGTGAATGAGGTGAAATTTCTCGGCGTCATCTTTGACAAAAAACTTACTTTTGCACCTCATATCACAACTTTGCGGAAGAATTGCGAAAGGAAGCTCAACATTCTAAAAGTCCTTTCGAAGACCTACTGGGGAGCTGATCGGGCTTCCCTAATTAAGATCTATAATGCTCTCATCCGCTCCAAACTGGACTACGGATGTCCTGTTTATGGGTCAGCCCGTGTTTCTGTTCTGAAAAAGCTGAATACCATTCACCATTCTGCTCTCAGATTATGCTCAGGGGCTTTCAGAACATCTCCTATAGAAAGTCTCTATGTTGACTGCTGTGAGGCTCCTCTGGAATTACGTCGTCAGGTGCTGTGTCTACAGTACTACTTCAGAACAGCATCATATGTTAATCATCCCATTCATCAGAATACTCTCAATACTTACCTCACACGCCTCTATGATGCTAGACCTTCTTGTGTTCTGCCTTTTCAGGGAAGGATAAAAGGAATTTTAAGAGATCTTAACTTTGACAATATTGATACTATTCCCACAGATATTAGAATTCCTCCATGGTACACTCCTAATTTCAGTATTATTAACCCTTTTAAATCATTTGAAAAAAGTTCAACTGCTAATAACATATACCAACAAATATTTCAAGATCACAAACAATACTTTACATCTTACATTCCTGTTTTTACCGATGGCTCCAAATCCACAAACTTTGTTAGCTGTGCATACAGTATCGAAGAAAACATCAATAGCTATAGACTGCATTCTAAACTCTCCATATTTTCCGCTGAAGCCTTTGCTATTTTGAAGGCTTTAGAGGAAATGACGCACCACAATAGTAAAAATTTCATTATCTATACCGACTCTCAAAGTGTTTTAAATTCATTAATCTCTCCTAATTGTAATAACCCTATTATTTTCAAAATTCTCACTTTAATAACCAATCTTAATTCCATGGGAATCTCGTTAATTTTTAGCTGGGTTCCCTCTCATGTCGGCATCAAAGGAAATGAACTTGTGGATTTAGCTGCCAAGTCTGCAGAAAACTATCTAAACACTGGCCTTCCTTATCCTGACCTGAAAATTTACATCAAAGATTTAGCTCACTCTAAATGGCAGAATTCTTGGGTTGATACAGTATCAAATAAATTGCGAGATGTAAAAGAAAACATTTCCAAGTGGCCTCAACTTCCTTCTAGAAGACAGGACGTGATTATCACTCGTCTTCGTGTGGGTCACTGCCGACTCACACATGCACATCTCTTGCTTGGTGAGGCACCTCCACAGTGTGCGTATTGTAAGACTACTTATACAGTCGCACATATCTTAACTTCTTATATGTGTTTTAAATCTCTGTACATAAAATTCTTTGGAAATTCATCACCTAATCTTAATTCAATCATTGGAAAAATCCCACATCCAGGCTTATTCCCATTTCTTCGCTGTACTGGCTTGTACTTTGAAATCTGATTTGTATTTTTCTAACTTTTAATGTTCAATTATGTAATATTTAATTCTTAATTTTTTTTTAAATTTTAAATTAATTTTCAATCTTTGTAAATTAATAAATTTCATTGTTGTATTGTACCTTTTTCAATTTCTCATTTTCTGTTTTACATTTTTTAAAAATTAATTTTTAATCAAACTTTGGTAATTATCGTATTGTTCTGTTTGTGTTTCTTATTTTTCTACTTATGTGTTTGTTTTTAAATGTTTTTCTTTTGGTTTTGGGCATCTTTCATTTTTACGGTTTCATGAAAAATTTTTCAAAATTGTGTTGTTCTTTTTGATTTTTCGTCTTGTTTGGCGCAGTTTGTCCCTTGAGGAATTAGCGCCACTAAATTTCAAACAACCAACCAACCCAGGTAACCTGAATTACCGTGCATCAAAATCTTTCAAGCCAAATTTTGAATGCACCGTAAAAATGCATACATACAAATAGCATACTTACAAAAAAAAAAAAAAAAGATAAAGATTTTATATACAGGATACATAGTAAAATCCTCGCCTTGCGTTCTGCGCAGTCATTGGGTAGACATATACTACCAATAACAAATATGTTTTAAATCATGTTAAGAATTTGTTTTATAGTTATTTTAAATCAAGAATGAAGCAAGAATCGATAATTTTGTTAAAATATGAATAGAACCATTCTAGGTTGAAAATTAGTTGTAGAAAATAATTCGTTTTAAGAAGGATTTCATTTTTTTAAATTTTTGAATATTTTAATACAGGGTGTTTCATATTGAATGAGTCAAAAAAGAAAACATGATTGTGAACGTTGTAATTAATATAATTAAAACTTCAAATTTACCTCAAAACTACATTTATTCAAGTTTTTACAGGTGTTCATTATATACCCCTCTGGTGGCTAGAGGTGTGAACAGTGGATAAAACCCGGGAAAAAACAGGGTTTCTTGGGAAAGGGAACTTTGAAAATTTCCAAAACATGCGAATTTTGAAGTCGCCAATTCCTATGACACTATGAAAACCACTATTTTTTTCTGTCTTTGTTGTAGACCTCAAAAGTTGATAGTTTCACAAAATTTAACTATTATATGCTATGAAAAAAAATTGAATAATTGGGATTAACTAACTATATTTGGCAAGGTATCCTGTTTAGCATGAAAGTATGAATATATTTTTCCTTTGAGAAATATCCAATATTTTTATTATTACATAAATATTAGGCAATAATCTGTAGTGTCACAAAACCCATAAATCATTATTTTTCTTGGATCATCTATCTATCTATCCATCTATCTATCTATCTATCTATCTATCTATCTATCTATATATATATATATATCTATCTATATATATATATATATATCTATATATATATATATATATATATATATATATATATATATAATGTGTGTGTGTGTAGGAATCGAATACGAAATGCAACAGTATCGTTTGATTACACCTTTAAATGATATATGCATTACAAAAAAAATAATAAACTGTTATTTTAAATTTAAAAATATTTAGCATATAACAATTTACATAATAAATAGTGATCAAAATTAATGTATGTAATTATTATATTAGCAATTAAAATTGAAGCAACCAGTTACGTATTTGATAAGACTAACAGGGTAATTAATTACGTAAGTACTACTATAAAATCATTTAAATGCTCATTGCTATTATTTCTTGAATATATATATATATATATATATATATATATATATATATATATATATATATATATTGCCAAAAAAAACTCTAAGAAATAATATACTAGTTTTTAAATAGACACTGTTGAAAAAATAAATGTAAACATTGTTAAAATGATTTCTTCCCAAAGTTCCCAAAATTCCGGGTTTATTAAAAATTCCCGTGTTTATTTCCACCGCTTCAAAATTCCGGGATTTTTTTACATAGCTACCGGTGACATGACAAATGTCTACACGGTAATCAAGCTCCTGCCACACTCGTGATAGCATATCCCCTGTGGTTATCCGCTGCTTCAGTTCCTCTAAGTCCTGAGGAATTGGACGCACAAACACATTGTCTTTAACGAAACCCCAGAGAAAAAAACCCACAGGGTGTTAGATCTGGTGATCTCTGCGGCCAATGGTGACATGCCAATTCCTGTTGCCCATCACGGCCAATCCAGCGATGGGGTAGCCGTCCCTTCAGGAACTCACGTACTTTTTTATCCCAATGTCCATCTTGCTGCGAAATGAAATCAGAAACAGCTTCCTCCAGCTGGGGGACCAACCACTCAGAGAGCATGTCTTGGTAAATGTCCCCATTAAACGATTTTTCAGCAAAGAAAAATGCACCATAGAAAAAGTCTTTGCACAACAGTTACCGAGGAGTTTTGGCATATACGAAAACGCAGTACGCTTTCTCCTGCATTGAGAACATTTTGCCTATATTATTATTGTCCTCTACAAAGCCGTATAATTTGCTCACCTTTTTATTATGAGAGAGCCATGTAGGCTTTCATCATTATTTCATCCTGAATTTTTCATGGTATTCATTAAAAATATTACAAAGAAACGTAAATGTTGCATTTTCTATAGCAAATAAACAGTAGCTAGCAAATAAACAGTAGGTTGAAAATTAGTTGTAGAAAATAATTCGTTTTAAGAAGGATTTTATTCTTTTAAATTTTTGAACATTTTAATACAGGGTGTGTCATATTGATTGGGACAAAAAGAAAACAGGATTGTGAACGTTGTAGTTAATATAATTAGAAACTTCAAATTCACCTCAAAACTACATTTATTCAAGTTTCTACAGGTGTTCATTATATACCCCTCTTGTGACTAGAGTTGTGAACAGTGGAAAAAACCCGGGAAAAAAACGGGTTTTGGGGGAAAGGAATTTTGAAAATTTCCAAAACATGGGAAATTTGAAGTCGCCAATTCCTATGACACAATGTGAACCACATTTTTTTTTCTTTCATTGTTGTAGACCTCAAAAGTTGATACTTTCACAAAATTTAACTATTATATGCTATGAATAAAAAAAATTGAATAATTGGGATTAACTAACTATATTTGGCAAGGTATCCTGTTTAGCATGAAAGTATGAGTATATTTTTCCTTTGAGAAATATCCAATATTTTTATTATTACATAAATATTAGGCAATAATCTGTAGTGTCACAAAACCCATAAATCATTATTTTTCTTGGATAACATCTATCTATCTTTCTCTCTCTCTCTCTCTCTCTATCTCTCTATATATATATATATATATATATATATATATATATATATATATATATATATATATATATATATATATATATATAATGTGTGTGTGTGTGTGTGTAAGAATTGAACACAAAATGCAACAGTTATATCGTTTGATTACACCTTTAAATGATATATGCATTACAAAAAAATAATAAACTGTTATTTTAAATTTAAAGATGTTTAGCATATAACAATTTACATAATAAATAGTGATCAAAATTAATGTATATAATTATTATATTAGCAATTAAAATTGAAGCAACCAGTTACGTATTTGATAAGACTAACAGGGTAATTAATTACGTAAGTACTACTATAAAATCATTTAAATGCTCATTGCTATTATTTCTTGAATATATATATATATATATATATATATATATATATATATATATATATATATATATATTGCCAAAAAAAAAACTCTTAGAAATAATATGCTAGTTTTTAAATAGCCACTGTTGAAAAAATAAATGTAAACATTGTTAAAATGATTTCTTCCCAAAGTTCCCAAAATTCCGGGTTTATACCCAAAATTCCCGGGTTTATTCCCACCGCTTCAAAATTCCGGGATTTTTTACATAGCTACCGGTGACACGACAAATGTCTACACGGTAATAAAGCTCCTGCCACACTCGTGATAGCATATCCACTGCGATGGAGTTCGACACTGCAGTTATACGCCGCTTCAGTTCCTCGAAGTCCTGAGGAAGTGGACGCACAAACACCTTGTCTTTAACGAAACCCCAGAGAAAAAAATCACAGGGCGTTAGATCTGGTGATCTCGAAGGCCAATGAAGACATGTCAAATCCTGTGGCCCAGCACGGCCAATCCAGCGATGGGGTAGACGTCCGTTCAGGAACTCACGTACGTTTTTACAGCGAGGAAGTAGCTCAAGCACGGAGTGATGGGATTGCCTTCCCGTATGATCACGTGACTTCTGGCGACGATTCCGGCGAAAAGGAGAGTAATAATAATTGACCATGTAAACGGGTTTCTCCGACCCTCCAAGCAAAATCCCTTTACCCGGGTAAAAAGAAGGGTACTTGACTGCCACATGTAAACGGGGTTATAGTCTATAG
>CM063506.1:10987875-11000877 GCA_032207245.1 Pardosa pseudoannulata
GACTTGAGTTCCAGGCATTTATTTTTTATTATTCCAAATTGCAAATATTATAGTCTACTTCTGCCCTGATCCTATAGTGGTTATTGGAGGTTTATTTTGTTGCGTTGTTTTTAAAAAATATTACGACGATTAATGTGCAGATGGAAAAAATAACTACAGGAACGTCGCAGTATCGGGACCAAAAGGTGGGCTCCAACGGAAAAGGTGGCCGGACCAAAAACGTCCGCAAAGGTCTTAAAAAAAATCTCTCTCTGTCTCGCAAAATTATCAAAACTTCTAGGCTGCGCTCACGCCAAAAGCGCCGAAACACAGCCAGCAAGAGGGTTGCCAGGCGCCAAGAAAACCCTGCCCTCTCCAGGAGAGCTACGGGTTCTCGCGGCTCTGACCAATGAAACGTCGAGACAAGGCGCGCGGAGAACAAAAACCCAATCGCAGTGAGGCGCAACTCCGGTGGTGAAAATTCGCCAAAAACGATGCAGAGCGGAGTTTGGCAACACACCACAATGCGGCACTTTTCAAATGCGCTGCTGTTTATCTCAAACCGAAACTTATGGCTACAGAACTGTTAGATTATGAGCCGATGGGCGCAAATTATGGTCAAAAGGTTTAAGGGCTGCGGATGCAGGTGACCAGAATTGGGCGTTTTGTCGAAAACTTAATACCAGATCGAGGGCGGCTCTGTCTGAAAAGACAAACTGCAATCGTGAGAAAAAAGCTAAAGCTGCACCTGCAAGGGACAATATGCGAAAAAAGGAGCAAAATGTAGGTTAAAATATATATACCCCACAAGGGAAATATGTAATGAAGGGATATGAAAAAAAAATCTTTATTACACTAATCATTAATTAAACACCACTCAAACACTTTAGATAGAACACTTTAGATATTCGATTCTGTTATCTCTAATTAAATATAATGTAACCAGAAGTAAAAGTAATAGAAACTGCATGGAAATATGAATTTAATCTCAGATTAACAGAAATCAACTTTAGTGAGTCTTTCTTTTAGGTTTCACCAGTCATACTATGAGATCTTATGTGCTGGACTCTTAAATTATGATACAGTTAGTAATTAACTGCTTGGGGGAAAATGTAGACAATCACACTATTAATCCGAAATAATTTATGTTCTAACTGGGTTTTATTTTAATATTTTCCTTGTTTTCTATTTCAGGTTATTAGTTTGGCAAACAGTGTTTTGTATGGCATCACTGCATTTGCGTTTCTTGCTCATCATTACTACTATGGTGTGTTCTTGAAAGCATTTCTGAATCGAGATGAACAGCCATGCGAGACAAACAGTCCTGAGCAGTAAACGATTAGATATCAAAATCAGTTATAAAAAAGCAAATGAACAATATATTTATCTGATGATATGCTTCAGGTCTGTAAAATAAATGAGAAATGTGCAATATGCATTCAAAAGCCTTGTATTTTGGGACAGTTTGTAATTATATTTACAGATGATACAAAATGTTATATAATTTTTTATATAGTACATTTTTTTATCATTGTACTTTCCGTAATTTTATCAGATAACCTAGATTAACCCATGGAGCCAGCCAATGGTGAGACGTAATTCTCCGTTTCAGCAGAGATTAATCGCGGTTAACGTTAAACGACACTGGTGAGACCGGCCCAAAGTATCGCTTTGAATAAACGAACATACGATACACATCCGTAGGGCCGGACTCACCAAAGTCGCTTAGGGCTAACCGTTAGCGTTAAACGACTCTGGTGAAACCGCCCAAAGAATCACTTTGAATAAACGAACGTTCGATGCACATCCTTAGGCCGGAGTCGCTAAGGCTAACCGGTTAGCGTTAAACGACACTGGTGAGACCGGCCCAAAGTATCACTTTAAACAAACGAACATTCGATGCACATCCTTAGGGCCGGACTCACCAAAGTCATTTAAGGCAAACCGGTTATCCTTAAACGACGCTGGTGAGACCGGCCCAAAGTATCACTTTGAATAAACGAACATTCGATGCACATCCTTAGGGCCGGACTCACCAAAGTCATTTAAGGCAAACCGGTTATCCTTAAACGACGCTGGTGAGACCGGCCCAAAGTATCACTTTGAATAAACGAACATTCGATGCACATCCTTAGGGCCGGACTCACCAAAGTCGCTTAAGGCTAACCGGTTAGAGTTAAACGACTCTGGTGAGACCGGCCCAAAGTATCGCTTTGAATAAACGAACATTCCATGCACATCCTTAGAGCCGGACTCATCACAGTCGTTTAAGGCTAACCGGTTAGAGTTAAACGACTCTGGTGAGACCGGCCCAAAGTATCGCTTTGAATAAACGAACATTCCATGCACATCCTTAGAGCCGGACTCATCACAGTCGTTTAAGGTTAACCGCGATTAATCTCTGTTTAAACGGAGAATTATGTTTCACCATTGGCTGTCTCTATGGGTTAATCGAATGTTCGTTTATTCAAAGTGATACTTTGAGCCGGTCTCATTAAGATCGTTTAACGCTAAGCGCGATTAACCTCTGTTTAAACGGAGAATTACGTCCCACCATTGGTTGGTGCCATGGGTTAATCGCGGTCAGCCGTTAAGCGACTTTGGGGATACCTGCCCTAAGTTTTATATCTTTTACGTAATATTAAATAAAACGATTATATTAATTCCAAATTAGAGATTTTTTCTCACTTAATCCCTACAATAGTATCGGTAATTCGAAGTAGAAGGGACGAAACCTAGGTAGAATTATTGAAAACTCGTGATGCAGAAAATTAGAATGACGAAATATAGAAATGGTTATAAATAACAAAGTACAAATAGAAATGTAAACACAATTTTTGAATTTTAAGGTATATATCGATAAAATAAATGTACTTACATAATATTATTGCATCAATTGCTGAAGATAAATTAACTTACATCTTAAAGCAATTGTCCATTGTTTTTGTTTAAATACATTCTTCCTTTACGTGCGGCAATATCACTCCATCTTATGAGTAATCACGTTGTCGACTACAGTCACCTCAGATGACCTTTATTCGATATACCTCATGGCGGTCACTAGCGGAGCAAGACTTTCACTGTGACTCACACGTGGTGTTGAATCATTTGTTCGCACCTTCTCCTCACTGTCATCCTGCTCTACTACATCAATTACATCAACTATAGCTGCGTCCTTAAATTCTAGTTGTTCATCTTAAGTTTACTATTCTTTAACCACACGATTACTCTCTGTATTTTTGCACCTTGGGATTTTTTAAAATTAAATTTAACAACTGTGACTTCGATTCCACATGTTGGTACTGAACTGATCGAACTGTAATCCACATAACTAAACTATTTTTAGAATATGGGAAAATACATTTGAAGCAGAGGAAAACAAGTGAGTGGATGAAATTTGTGTAAACAATTTTCTCTCTAAGTTGAAACAACAGAATCCTCTTCCCTATACACAGACCCCGAGAAGGATACAAAACCTGTTTTCTTTGGGAGGGAGGGATTCTACCGATAGCTTCGGCATGCACAGTGAACACGAGCAGGTCAAACAACAATAAAAAACAGCTGTAGTAATTTAGTCCTTTTTACAGAAATAAATTTATTACTTTTTTCCTTCGGCAAGTCTGATTTAACTCGGATTTATGAGAAATTCAGAAAATCATGGCTGGAATTATAGAGACTCTACTATAATATATTTCACCTCATTTTTAAGGCAAGTGTAGAATTTTCCCTCAAGTAAACCGTACAAAAAACATACAAACACGTTTAAATGTATTATTATTTTTAATTTTAAACATTACAATAAGTATTGTCTACGCTTTGTTTTAATAATCCAATTTACAACAGATTCAGAAAAGTAAAGCATATTTGAATAGTTCATTTAATTATAATATGCATTTTTAAAGACTTTTAAAAAAGATTTTCAAATCCTTACAGCTTTTAAATATTAATATTCTAAGTCAATATTTTTAAGATGTCGATAAATTACTCTTAATGATATATTCATAAACATTTTCTCTGTGATTTTTTTTTTTTTATTTACGTTTAACATTATTCCCCTGTGCAAACCCTCATACACTTTATCAAAATTACAGGATGTTATGGGTACCCTAATTGTAATAACATATACATTGGGAAACAGATTCTACTTTTGATATGCTGTATTCATTTTGATTAACATTAAATTTTTTAAATTTAGATTTAAATTAAACATGCGTGTGATTGTATCGTGTGCGTCCGCAGCTTTCTTTCTCGATGACCGCAAGCCTTGTTTCTGTACCCGCTCGCCTATGTTACTGAAGCAGGTATTGTGGGTTCGCTGAAAGCCTGTCTTGCCGACAATTAATTACTGCAGCGACCATATACTGGACTATGTATTTTTATTTACAAATTTGCTGAACATATGTACATTGAACATTGTTAACCAAACACATGGCTGGAAAATACCGAGTATAACCAAATAGTGCCAAGCGGCCTGCAACTATCTCTTGGTTTCAGCTCTCCTCCTCGAATGTGCGTTCTATCTCATTCCAAGCGGGCATCTCTCCTCCTCCTGTTGCTCAGGGCCGGGGTGGAATCTCCCCCCTCTTGGCCAGACTTTCGCCTCCCTGGGAAAATGTCCATCTTCTTCGCAGCTGGCGCTGGCGGGGGTGGCATCTTCCCCCCTCCTAGTGAACTTTCACCTCCTTGGAGTAGGGCTTGTCTACCCTCTCTCGATGTGTCCATCTTCGCTCCTTAGACGAGTGGATCAGGACAGCCAGTTTTGGGTGCTTACACTTTCGATAGAAAATTGCTCGGCTCACTGGCGCCATCTA
Source organism: Pardosa pseudoannulata (assembly GCA_032207245.1). Lineage (NCBI taxonomy): Eukaryota > Metazoa > Arthropoda > Arachnida > Araneae > Lycosidae > Pardosa > Pardosa pseudoannulata. The sequence goes on from CM063506.1 coordinate 10,992,666, forward strand.
TTCACTAATATATTAACTAAAACTACTCAATAATTGGACAGTTATTTTATTATTTTATTTACATTTTTGACAATATTTTCAGTCAATTTTCTCCTTTTTATTTGAATTTTATTTAGTTTTTTACTTCTATTTTTGTTAGTTTTTGTCGTTTTAAGTTTATAAAATTAGTTTCTGATAAGAAATGAGCTTGAGAAGCGCTAGTATTTCTAATATTTTATTGTAATAAATTTATTAATTTTAATAATTATTATCATTTTTATAATTTAATATTTTATTTTATTTCTAATATTTTTTTTTACATTTTTGACAATTTTCAAAATTGATTTTTATTTTTAACTGTCAATTTTTTTTTTATCTTTTTTTATTATTTTAAAATCAATTTTTGCTATTATAAACTTTATACCTCAAGCTGTCTATAATGGGCAGTAAACAGCCTGATTTTTAAAGATAAAAACATTGTTCTGAAAAAATGTTACAATTATATAATAATTTAGAAACTTACATTTTTCTATCAAAGAATATTCACAAGTTTAAATTTTACTATACCGCTAAAAAGTATACAGCAATATTGAATAATTATTTCACTTAATAAAGAGTAAAAGAGAATTTTTCTTGAATATTCTTTGATAGAAAAATATAAGCTTCTAAAGTACTATATTGAAGTATATTTCAATGAGTAATTTTCTCATGCTTAAATCAGGCTATTTACTGTCCATTACAATAAACTGTGAAGCAAGCAATCTTCTGCCGGAAGTGTAAGCACCCAAAACTGGCTGTCCCGATCCACTCGTGAGCACCCTCGATGCAACAGAACCTCTGTGCTACTGGCACACTGACTCTTATAGTCAGACAGCATACAGATATTTTGCATATTTACAATGGTGTGTTACCACAAATAAAACTACAATTATAAAACTTTACAAATGTAAATAAAGATCAATTAATTCATATTAAAAAATGTCAAAATACATTACAATACATTACAAAATACTTTATAATGACTAAAATACAAAAGACATTGATATACGACATATGACGTCAATCGTCGCCAAAATTGCGTAGTCACCACACTATATAAAATTTAAGGGGAGACAGATGAAAGTGCCAGTTTTTAGACAGTATTTTATTTTCTTATATATCACTGAAATATCTCAATGCAATAATTTTTTATGGTGAATTTATAAATATTAAATATTACATATAACAAAAAAGTCAAAATTTTATATATTATTTATGATCTATAACAGTACAAAATTTGTGTAAAATTAATGGATTTCATAACAAGGAGTTCTTTAGGTACACATTTTGAAAGCTCGTGTCTCAAAATTAAACTGGCATTTTGTTCGGTTTTTCGTTAATATCTTTGTAACTAATTAGAATATTGAAATAAGAAATGAATAAATGAAATAATTAAAGGAATGAAGTCATAATGATAGAAATATATGATTTTCACCTATTTATTATGTGAAAAATTAAAAATTTTAATCTCTTCCTCGGTTAACCGAGGAAAACTGCGTTTAAAACAATTACTTTGGATGCCGTCACATTGCTAAAAATATTGCTTCTTTCACTTAGTTAGAACCACTATTAAAGATAATAAGTCGTAATGATAGAAATGCTGAATAAATCTCGTATGTTTCAGATTGTTGACGATTATAACAGTTTATTAATAGCTGAATGTCCAGTAAGTGCTTTGTGTTGCCCGTGAGCCGCTGCATAATAATTTTAATGTAGGAGTCAAATTTCAAAATACTGTGGAGAATAATATATATGTATTGTTCTGAATGGGATAATTTATTTCCGATATTGGATGTCTTTTAGTACTAATGTTTTACATACATAAAAATTAAATTTTAAACAACAAACCTATGACGATCACTTATTTTTTAAAAAATGGCAATAGTGAAATAAAAACAAATTTGACAGAACATGGCGAATTTGTAACTATTGAAAATAAAAATCACACCAACATATTGCAGAAAAAATACTAAATTCTTAAAAAATTTGAGAAAGTAAAATAAAGATTTACGTATTTTGATGAAGTAAAAAATTTAGCTATTAAAAATAAAATGATTTTGATACTGGGATATTTCAGAGAGAAAATGTTATTGAGTATGACAAATAGTTCGAACTATAGGCAATAAATGGCACCACTATTATAAAGAAATATATCAAAAGTAAGATCTTGAAAAATTCTTCAAGAATATAATAAATCACTAACAAAAATACCAAAATGTGCCGCAGTTTAAATTTTCAAACAAACAGCGGTTTGGCAGGATAGGCGATAGTAAATTTCGAGGTTAAATTGAATTGATACTACGCAGACGATGTTTAAATAATATAAAATAAGAAATGAATAAATGAAATATTTAAAAGAATGACGTCATAACGATAGAAAAATATTGTTTTCATCAATTTATTATGTGATAAATAAAAAATTTTAATCTCTTGCTTTTAACCGAGGAAAACAGCGTTTAAAACAATTACTTGGGATGACGTCACATTGCTAGAAATATTGCTTCTTTCACTTGGTTATGATGCGATAAATTAAAAAATTAAACGTTTGAGTTTAACCGGGGAAAATAATGCTTGGAATAATGACATGAAATGCTCGAAAGAGGGGAAAGGAATGGATATCGAACGTTAAAAATTTACAAAAACCTTCCTAGGGATATACCTAAGAATTTCCCAAATTTTCACGGCGACTGGATGCATGGTTTTTGAGTCTATTGAGTACAGACAGACAGACTGACAGACAGACACAAATACCTTTATATATATATATAGATATAGATATATAAATATTAAATATTATATATAAAAAAAAGTCAAAATTTTATATATTATTCATGATCTATAACAGTACAAAGCTTGTGTAAAATTAATGGATTTCATAACAAGGTGTTCTTTAGGTACACATTTTGAAATTTATATATATATATATATATATATATATATATATATATATATATTATATATATATATATACATATATATATATATTACATATACATATATACATATATATATATATATATATATATATATATATATATATATATATATATATATATATATATATATATATATATATATATATATATATATATATATATATATATATATATATATATATATATATATATATATATATATATATATATATATATATATATATATATATATATATATATATATATATATGTATGTATGTATGTATGTATGTATGTATGTATGTATGTATATAATATATATATATATATATATATATATATATATATATATATATATATATATATATCTTTAAAAAATTTTTCAAACATTTGTATATATATATATATAATATAAATTATCAGTATGGCTTTCTTGTATATAACTACTGACCAAATATTTAACAGATATTTATAAAGAATTTAATATCTATACATGTACCTCTTTATAGAGTTTAAAGCAACGTATGACACCATTGTTCGACGGAAACTTTACGAAGCAATGGAGGAATTCAATATACCGTAAATTAATTCTAACAAAAACTACTTAAGAGAGTATGTAGATAGAAATTATAACGATTCTTCTGAAGTCTTTTATACTGAGATTAAGACACAATCTATCATGTCTTTTATTCAATCTAGCCTTAGAAAAGGATATCAGAGAATCTTTATCAACTAGAGGAACCATTTACAAACTGGCATTTGCTGATGAAATTGGTTGCTAGATCCAGAAATTATATTATAGACGCTTTTAATATTAGAAGCTTAGGCTAGTAAATTAGGCTTAAAATTATGATCAAAATTTATACTGAGTACACCTTTAAAGTCATTTACAGTGGAGGAATTCATAGTACAGTTCATATCTTGGAACAACCATCACACTAATAGACTTGACAAATATCTTGGAACAACCATCACCACTAATAATGACTTGAACGTAGAGATAAACAACAGGATCGCCATGTCAAATAAATGCTATCATGGCCTTAAAAACCAATTAAAATCTCGATTTATAAGTTTAAAAACGAAAATTAACATCTATAAAACTCTACTTCGACCTATTCTGCTCTATGGAAGTGAATGCTGGGCAATAACCAAATTGCATGAAAATAAATTGCTGACTTTTGAACGGAAAATCTTAAGAAAAATATTTGGTGCAGTTCAAGAGAATAATTTTTGGAGATCTTTATTCAATTTTGAAATTTATAAAAAATATAAGCAACCTCATGTTGTTAAAGTCATAAAAATCAATAGACTGCGATGGCTTGGACACCTATTCCGACTCGATGACATAAACCCAGTAAAACAGCTCACTTTCACTAATCCCATGGGGCAGAGGAAACGAGGAAGACCACCAATTAGGTGGCTTGACTCAGTAGAGAGGGACTTAACTACTGTCAAAAAGGGAAACTGGAGGAGTCTTGCAGCAGATAGGAACGGCTGGAAAAAACTGCTTGGGACAGCCTTGGCCTGTAACAGGCTGTAGTGCTTTAGAGGAAGAAGAAGAATAACATAGGACAGGTTTTTAGTTATTTTTATAGCCTTTAAACCAGGGATGGGCAAACTAAGGCCCTTTGACCAATCCGGGGGGGAATTTATTTCTCAGTAGAGGGGATTGATTAAGTATCATTACAAATACATTGATTACATATTCCATGTTTACAATCAATAGCCAAAATGCGCTTACCATCCTCTAATAATAAACCAGTCAACTATACCTATAAAATATTTTCAGTGATGACGAGACTAGATTATATATGACTTGCTTTAAAAAAGGGGACTTGTCCATATACATTAATTAATAAAACTATTATACTCACCCACAGGAAGGTTTTATCTGACCCCCAGGTAGAATTTTAAGTTGCCGGTCTCAGGCAATTTAAAAGCAATATATATTATATATCCATCTCATCTCCTTTTCTACTTTGTTTGAATATTATATTCCAAATTTTTATATCTCCCTCCAAGTACATCAGCGCTTTGTTTGCTACATCTTATCTATGTAAACAAGTATTTTCAACTATGTACCTTAAAAAGAATAATTTCAGAAGTAGACTGACAGATGAGCCTTTAGCCTCGTCGCTTAAAATCAGTAAATCTCACTTCGAACCCAAATATAAGGAACTTTTAAAGCAGAAATCTCAATTTCATTCCTCTCATTAACATATTTAAATCTTAATGCTTGTATATAGTCTTTAAAATTATAGAAAAATGTATCTTGGCTCACCAAACTAATTGTTTTTTTTTTTAATTTTTGGCCCTCTACCGAAAAAGTTTGTCTATCCCTGCTTTGAACAATTGATTTAATCCTTGAGGTTACGCGCTTCCCGGAGTTTTTCTCAACGCCTTTGCCGACTGAGCTATCACGGTTCTATATTAAGAGAGAGTTAGTGGATATATGTGAGGGGAGGTGTTGGTCTGATACTCCCACGGAACTGTGCAGCAGGTAATAAAAATTCAGAGCTTAAAACGAACAAGCATTTTATTACGGAAAAAACAACAACAGATCAAACTTTAACACATCTCGTTATATACACAACGCATTAGACTGCAAGAGAATAAAATGAATCTTCTTCTGTCGCCGTTGCCACAACATTTATTCTACAAAAGATAAATGAATAATTAACGAGAAAAGTTTGCATAAAAAACTTGAAATTAGGATTAAAGTTAAATTAGGATTAAAGTTAATCTGTGTGCATCTTTGTCGGCACCACATATGTATAAACAGGACCGCTTATGTCCCCCTTCTATTAATAATAGACATGTTGCGTTTTAGCTGCCTAAGTGGAAGATATTTGGTCATCCAGCAACAATATATGCTCCTATTAGATCAGTGGTAAGCAAATACTTTTAAGCGTGGGCCAAAATGAAATTTTCAAAATGTCTCCCGGGCTGGAGGACTCTATCGCGTACGCTGTGCACACGCGAATGTTTTAGGTGGAGTTTTTTTCCCTGACCAAGAAATGTTTTTGACAAAAACACTATAAGTATCATTTTAAATCATTTGGACAGAGAAATTTAACAGTTAATAAAAGATAATAGTAATAATAAATTGTCTTACTTAGGTGTACATGGGAACAATTTGTGCCCAGTAAAATATGTCAAGTAATTTTTAAAGAAATGTGATCCATTATATTAAATTAATGGTCATTAAATAAATCAGTTAGTGAAAGATTTTATTTTGATATTTATTTATGTCTTAACGATACAAATTATTTTATTTTGATAATAGTTATTACATTTTTATATTTATACTACATTTTGTAAATATAATAGTAAACAGAATTATAAGAAGAAAAGACAAACTTCAAACGTTAAAATAGAATAGTTTTAGTTAATGCGAAACGTGAAATCTAGAATGTTCGTTTGATATTATTTCTTCAAACTTTGTATCCAAATCGCTTGTAGCAATCCTTAATACCGAGTGATTTTCGTTAGTAATTTGTGATCGATATTTATTTTTCGTGTAAATCATTAACGAAAAAGTTCTGAAAATTTATATTTGCAAATTAACGAAAAATTAGTCTCAAAAGAAATGACGAGTATGCGATTAGTGCTAAATCAAAATAAACAGTACGCGTGCTGCGGTCTGTCGTCCATCGAAGAGTGAGAGGAGTGCAAGTTCAATTCTATGTAGTAAGCCGACCACACGCTTTATGAGAGCGTGTATGTTGCGTACATTAAAGTAGGTATATGGTTACAGCTATTCAAATTATAATACTCTCTATTATTTATATATTTTTCATTATTTATACTACACTACGCATACAAATACTGTTGATTTCAACAAAATCGCATAAGGTTTTAAAAAATTGCATGCAGGATTTTCCAATGGGCCGGATAAAGTGATCCAACCCGCGAGCCGGCTTTTCCCCATCCCTGTATTAGAGGAATTACTTAATTCAAAGTGCAGAAGTATACCTTTATTTTTATGCTCCGTGTTGGTGCTGTCACGGCAGCAGACATATTTTACTCACTATCACATTTTTTGGATACCACAGCGCCAAACATGCAACTGTATCCGCTAGGTGTCATTGCGGCAACAGACATACCACATTTACTGCCATTTGCTGTTTTAACCTCCACAGCGCCAGACATGCAACTGTATCGGTTAGGTGTCATTGCAGCAAAAGACATACCACAGTTACTGCCATTTGCTGATTTAACTTCCACAGCGCCAGACATGCAACTGTATCGGCTAGGTGTCATTGCACTAACAGGTATACCACAGTTATTGCCATTTTCTAATTTAACCACCCCAGTGCCAGGCATGCAACTGTATCGGCTATGTGTCATTGCGGCAACAGACATACCACAGGTACTGCCATTTGCTGTTTTAACCTCCACAGCTCCAGACATGCAACTGTATCGGCTAAGTGTCATTGCTGTAGCAGACATACGACAATTACTGCTATTTGCTAATTTAACCACCACAGTGCCAGGCATGCAACTGTATCGGCTAGGTGTCATTGCGGCAACAGACATACTACAGTTACTACATTTGCTGTTTTAACATCCACAGCTCCAGACATGCAACTGTATCGGTTAGGTGTCATTGCAGCAAAAGACATACCACAGTTACTGCCATTTGCTGATTTAACTTCCACAGCGCCAGACATGCAACTGTATCGGCTAGGTGTCATTGCACTAACAGGTATACCACAGTTATTGCCATTTTCTAATTTAACCACCCCAGTGCCAGGCATGCAACTGTATCGGCTATGTGTCATTGCGGCAACAGACATACCACAGGTACTGCCATTTGCTGTTTTAACCTCCACAGCTCCAGACATGCAACTGTATCGGCTAAGTGTCATTGCTGTAGCAGACATACGACAATTACTGCTATTTGCTAATTTAACCACCACAGTGCCAGGCATGCAACTGTATCGGCTAGGTGTCATTGCGGCAACAGACATACTACAGTTACTACATTTGCTGTTTTAACATCCACAGCTCCAGACATGCAACTGTATCGGTTAGGTGTCATTGCAGCAAAAGACATACCACAGTTACTGCCATTTGCTGATTTAACTTCCACAGCGCCAGACATGCAACTGTATCGGCTAGGTGTCATTGCACTAACAGATATACCACAGTTATTGCCATTTTCTAATTTAACCACCCCAGTGCCAGGCATGCAACTGTATCGGCTATGTGTCATTGCGGCAACAGACATACCACAGGTACTGCCATTTGCTGTTTTAACCTCCACAGCGCCA
>CM063506.1:11000977-11010977 GCA_032207245.1 Pardosa pseudoannulata
GATATTTTTACTGTGTTTCCCCTTTGAGAACGAACTGTGGTGTTAGTGTTGTAAGTACATTACAACAGATACATAGAATTAAGTTTTTAAAAATCCAACTCTAAGGAAATTCTATTTCTGATGCTGATATTACATAAGAACTCAAATTATAATTAACATTCTTACTTAGAGTATAGCATTGACACGGTATCATCAGTAATGTGAGATAAATGTTGCATTATATACACACAATGTACATAGTGTACAAGACATAATATTTTCTAAAATAAAACAACTTTTAAAAGGTTACTACGAAATTTTCTTCTTTTTAGTTTTACACCAACTTTAACATCTTTCAGGTTCACCTTACTGCGTCTTATTCTTGGAGATTTCAATTTCTATGAACTAGAGGCTGCAAACAGAATTCTGGGACCAATTTATTTCTTAAGCTATGTTTTCTTCGTTTTCTTTGTTCTGATGGTAAGGATAGAGATTGAAGTTCTTTGTTTGTACAAGCATTTAATGACCAAAATCCTGTTATTACAAGCATAAACGTATTATTTGAATCATTTCAGAACATGTTCCTGGCTATAATCAATGATACATATGCCGAAGTCAAAACAGAAATAGCATCTCAGAAGAACGAATTTGAAATAGCAGATTATTTTAAGAAGGTAAATGAGAATTTCACTGTAAAATTATAATTATGCACTTATTAATGAAACACAAATAAAACGGAATAATATTACGTGTTTACATTTTATGAGAATCTTTAAGTTCAAATGATTATTTTTTTTAACTGAGAAACTCTCTAGGAGTGTACATAGAAAAACGATGGATATTTTTCCTATATTATAGATTTACAGTAATTTATTATATGTATAGATAAATTACTATGAAAAAGAGAAAAATAAATAGTTCTGGAAACAAAAAGATATTACAGTACTTCAAGAGGCTGTACAAAACCTTCAATCCAAATAATATAAACTATTTTATACAACCATTTTTATTGCGGTATGAATAGTCATTGCAGGGGGAAAATATCTGTGAAGTTTATAGAAAGTGTTAACCATTTACTGCACAATCTTAAAAAATTGAGATTGTGAAAACTTTTTGTATGTTATATCGATAATTGATATATACATATATATGTATTTGTAATAATATTTTTAACCTAAAACTAATCAACCTAATTAATTATAAGTGCATCTTAAAATAGTTTTCGGACAATTCTATCACTTTAGGACAAAATTTGACGTATATCTTTCGTTCTTTCTTTAGCGTTAGTGAGTATGGAAACACCAGAATTAAATCCTGCTAACTTCAGCCATTCTTATATAATTTAGTGATGCTTCCTCCCGCGTTATCGCATGACTAACCCTAAAATCCTGATTGGCTGGGTCACACACTTATAAATTGCATGTACGGGTTTTTTTTTTACCCCAAAAGCCTTCGGGAGACGATGCTAGAATAAGCTCTATTCCTTTTACAAAATTCTGTTATTTGTTCTCGCAACTGCACCCAATCCGGTGAGGATTCCTTTACCGTTGTGAGGGGCTAAATTGTCCGTTACATATATATATATATATATATATATATATATATATATATATATATATATATATATATATATATATATATATATATATATATATATGTATGTGTGTGTTTAAATGTATGTATGTAGTATGTTCGCTATGCATTCTGAAATATTTGAACTTATCTTAATGGAGTTTTGCTTGATGATTCAGGTCAACCCTGGCAGAGTTTTGGGCAGGTCAAATTGTTCGGTGGTCAAGCGCGTGAGGCGATAGAATGCTTTTTTTTATCCAAATCACGTTTGGCAACTATATTTTGCAGCCATTTGCTATATTTTTCTTTTAATTACGTACTACAATTATTAAAATCTTTAAAGGAACTTAATTAATCTGATAGCATTTAAAATGTTTTCAGAGAAGGCAATTTTTTCTTTTAATCATATTTATTTCACTTATTTTCTAAATTTTAATTTGGTATATTTCTTTTATTTGAATTCAATTGCGCTATTTTTTATCCAGTTCTTAAACTCCCATTCCGTTTCCACGACCTTATCGTTTGAAAATGTATTTAATATCTATATCACTTAATATTTTTATTTATGGATACATTTCTTCTTGTAAGATAATTTGGCGCAAATCTTAAACGTATTTCGTAAGTAAATCGCCATATATCGCCAAATATGACTCTTTCATTTCTCTAGATTATGTTTTTTAAGTTCATGAAAATTAATTTTAAATGAATGTGTTATTTGTTTTATGACATTGAGTTGCTTTACTTTCAAAATAGTGTAATATAATTTATAAACTAATCTAAATTTTGAAATGAATATAACTATCATTTCGGAACCTTAATTATACAAACCAAAGGCTGGAAGCAAAATGGCTTGTAAAAGATCAGATAGTAATAATTCTATTCTTTTTTTCAGGGCATTAATAATGTAATGGGCAAACTAGGGAAAAGAGACCAGCTTCTGGACCTTCAGAATGCCCTCAAACTGGCTGATACGAATGGAGATAACAAGCTGTCTTTTGAAGAAGTTAGACAAAAGCTACGTCAGTAAGTGTATTGCCTTTTTCTGATTGAATGTACGTTATTTTTGTTAATGATTTTAGCCGTTAAAATAATAGATTAATTCAGTTAATTCAGGGATAATGCAGCTAAAAAGAAAACATGAATGCATAGATATCTGTCAATTATTTATTTCCCGAACGATGTCCAAATGAATAGGGCGCTGACCTTCGATACCGGAGTTTGTGGGTGTGGGTTCGAATTTCACTGTTGGTAGGGATGTTCGTACCCGTTTAGAATCGGCTTTAAGCAATAGGTCCTGGTGTCATTGGCGCTTGCGTAACTTTTAAAGAGTTGACCTCAGAGTTCCAAACTAACCCAAAGACCTTCCCATCATTTAAAGTAACGTATGGGCAAAGTTTAAGAGTTAAAATTAATCAAACATTACTTTAATGAGAAGCAAAAATCAATTTTGCGTCGAATAATAATCAAATTGAAACTGGAGTCAGTGGATTATCTCACTGCTATCATAGATATTTATAGCCATCGAAAACGACTTTAAACGTTCACTAGCTCTCGTACTGGGAAAAAAAAAAAAAAAAAGTAGGCTATAGCTCATTGAATTAAACCAAAATAACCTTTACGGTAATTTAATTGAGTCAAAATACTGTAAATTCACTTTCATACAGTTTATAGGTAATATAAAGGTAAGAAATAACTCATTGTAATATTAAACAAATCTTCAATATTTTCACCGTATTTGATACTAATCTTCTAAAAATTTAGCAGTAATCATTCTCTTTCATACAAATTTTGCCGACTGATAACCAAAGAGATAGGGCGCTACGCTTCGATTCGTGAGTTCTTGGTTTTAACTCCGTTTTAAGAGTCCATTTCACATCACCCTGTTTTAAAGGATCACGATCATTTCTAGTAACACGTGAGAATTCATAAGGAAGTCTTTTGTTCACTTACGGAAACATGGCTCAGACAAATCCTCCAGTGACAAACACGACATAAAATTATCTTTAATCGGTTATTTATAAACCAATCGTAAAGAAATGGATATTAAAGGCTGACGAGACAAAAACCTTGAGATGCTAATAGAAAATTTGGTATTTTGATGCTATTTACCATCAATCGATTCTGACAGATTTTATGGAAAATTTTAAATAGCCCTTACTGAAATGAAAGGCATCCTATTTGCATGCCTATGGGAAAGTTGTGTTGCTGTTAACTTAAAAAAAGGTGAGCGTTATGAAGTAACTGAACTTAAAATTAAAAAAACGGAGAGCGTAAATTTAAGATGTTAAATATATATGCATATGGGTACAATATTTTAAATATTACACTAAGGATCATCCCTCAGCCCCTTTTAACTTCAACTCCTTAATACATAAAGCTCATTCTTTTATTATAAACCCAAATAACAGAATATGCCTAGTGAACTAGCTTCTAAAAAGCATACATTATTCTATACTGTCTAACAATAAGTATTTGGACACCTGTGATAGAAAAGAAAAACTAACTTTATTCAAAATCAATAGTTGGTAGAACCTCCACGAGAGGCAATTACAGCGTGAACCCCCCGGGGCATACTTTCCACAAGTCTTTGTATTACAGCTAATGGTATTATCTTCCACTCGGCTTAGAGTAGATATACAAGTTCCTTCACCAATTTTGGACGGGTAGTGCACCCCTTAATTCGGCGATCCAACTCGTCCCAGAGGTTCTCGATAGGGTTCAGGTCTGGGCTTTGGACAGGCCAGTCCATTCGGTGAACTCCATTGGCCCCATACCAAGCCTTGGTTAACCTCGAAACGTGACAACTGGCATTTTTGTTCTGAAAGTAACAGGGGTCCAACCCGTAAAACTGCCACAACTTAGGAAGCACATTGTCCTCCAAAATAGTGCAGTAGGCATCGGCTTTGAGCTTTTCATGAATGGGGACCAAGGGTCCCAGTCCATACCAGTAGAAATTCCCCCAGACCATAATTCCACCTCCGCCGAACTTGACTGTTGGCACAATGAATTCTGGCAGGAGACGTTCTCCAGGCAGACGCCAGACCCTGCCATCTGAACAGTAAAGGGTGAACCTTGATTCGTCGCACATAAGAACGCTTTTCCACTGATCTATGGTCCAATTTCGATGTGTTTTGCACCACATTAACCGAGCAGCGCGGTTGGAGGTTGTGATCAAAGGCTTATGGGCAGCAGCACGACCATGAAACCAAGCAGATGTGCTTCCTTGCGGATGGTATTCATTGAAACAATACTCCCGGATGCCTGTTGAAACTCCTCGCGGATGAGGGTCATCGGTTGAGTGTGGTTCTTCCGAATTTCTCTGGACATCACTTGTCGGTCTCTATCTCCCAGTTGTTTGTCTGCCGACTCAGGAAACATTCCGATAATCACCGCTCACCTTGCATTTCTTAATCACATAGGCCACTGTCGATTTTGGGTACTTCAGATCGCTAGATATGTCCCTTAAGGATCGGCCACATTTGTGATACCAGGTAATTATACCTTTCTCGAAATCAGAGAGCTCCGAACTGCGCGGCCTCTTGCATGCGACTAATGCCGATGCTCTTTCCTACACGATGTATACCGTTGAATGCCGTGCCATACCTCAGGACAGGAAATATTGTCATTTGCATAGGTGTCCAAATACTTATTGGTAGACAGTGTATGCACATGTTTAACTTTCCACAACTGGGAAATTATTTTGAGAGTTAGAACTATCTACAGACGTGTATTTCAAATAATCTTTAACTTGACGAGAGATCTTGACACCGCGCTGCAGAAAGATACTTAGAAAGACACGGGTGAATTATTCAGTAGATGAAAATACTAAGAAATGAAATCTGTGAGACTACGCAACAGCAGTTAAAGATTATTTACTCCAATAATTCAGTCAAAGGATATCATGCCCCACATTTCATCTCGCTCACAAACTTTATTAACATGACAGCATTTTCTAAACTTTCCTGTCGTTAAAAAAAAATAATTTACGAAACATAATTTCTTGTCCTCTCACTGGGTAGACAGTCGTCAATTATCCTCTGTGTTTCTGCCTCGGATAGGACAAAGATTTCTACTCCAATATCTTGCTCACTTTCGATATACCTTTTGAATAAATAACAGGTTAATATATGTAGTTATAGGCAAGCTGCATCATACAGGTATGATGCAGCTTTCCTATAACTAAGTTATTAAATACAATGGTCAACTGCAGTACCTGGGGGCACCACCAATGATTTTTAAAAATGTAAACAAATTCATCACATATTGTAGTTACATATTGAATTCATAAGCTACGTGTAATTATCGTGGCCGCTCAAAGGCAATGTTCTCGTAACTGAAAGGTTGCGAGTTCGGAGCCCGAGCCGGACTAAGATCCGCCGTGTTCGTTAAAGGTAACTGGGTATGTAAAATATGTTCGTGGTCACAGTGTCCTCCAACTTCTTATTCAATACCTCTGGGGGTGGCAGGCCAAAACTATGGGTCTTCTGATTGGTACCTGCTTTAAAATTACGAGGACCCACTTGAGCATAAATCGTATTTTCACCCTTAAAGTGCCCGTTAAAAAGGAAAGGCGCACCCCTTTGCCTTAATCGAGTAGCCTCCGACACAATCGTACTTGGTTTGACAAGTGGCCTTAGACAACAACAATTGTGGCCTCTATGGAACAACAACTTGTTAACTAGGACCTATATCTTATATCATATATATACTTTTGGAGAAAGATACAGGTTCATCAGAAGGTCATATATTTCCAAGAATGCCATAAGTCTTAAAAATTTGGAGACTACTGTTTTAAAGCTGTCGTTTAGTAAGCCCAGGCGATTAAATGAAGACTATTTTCTACTTCAAAATTTTTGCTGTGTGATCTGTAAGTCTACATATTACGAGTATGTTTGTATGTATTCGTTACTTTGTATTTACGAAATATCCTTGGCAGACAGAACTTCACGGACATGGAGATCGAGATGCTGTTTGCGAAGTACGACTTGAACAATGATCGCGAGCTGGACGCCGACGAGACCAAGATGATGCTGGCTGACCTGGATGGTCAGAGACTGGAGATCGATCGCCAGATGCAGAGGTCGCAAGACGGCGGAGGTGATCCTACAGCGGCTAACACTATTGCCATGGCGTCGCTCGTCTCTCAACAAGATTTCAATGGGTAAGTCATTTCTTAAACCCGACCCAGCCGAAGCCATACGGAAAGATGACCAACCGTCATGATAGCAATCGAACTCAGTACAAAATTACAATGCATACCTAACAAATTTTGAACTCAAACCGAACCAGGCCACCAAGCTGGAACTACCGAGACATTCCTCGACGAGAGCAAACAGCTCTTTATTGTAATACATTATACAAAGTCACAATTATACAAAGTAGCAAATAAAGTAATTACAAACAATGAGAATTAACTGTCTAATGACAGTTTTACATAATATTCAAATATTAAGACTAAACCTCGACGAGACTTTGCCGAGTTACAAAGTTTATTAACAGCTACTTGCTGATAATTAACAGGAAAATAAATACACCTTATATGTTCAACAAGTTCACAATAATAAATCAAATGTTCTATATTTCCATCGTCCTTGTTGCACCAACACCTTGTCGTCTTCCCAAAAAATCTTGATTGATGTGAAGGTATAGCACCATGACCCGTATAGATTTGGTTAATATAAAAGTTCCCTTCTATTCTTCGTTCACTTACATTGGGAAAGAAATTATATGTATTTCTTCCTGTGATACCGTCATCCCATTTTTCTTGCCATTTCTTTATAGTCTGGAGATGCAGCATCTTCTTAATCTGACTATAAGACCACTTTACTTCAAAGTCTACATTCTCACTTTTAGTCGCTTCCTTAGCCAGATTATCAACCAATTCGTTGTATTCTTCGCCCACATGGGCCTTCACCCATTCTAGTTTTATATTCAACTCAGAGTTATTAATTTTCATTCTTATATCATAAACCAGAGTATTACTGGTATCACCGCCTATAGCCTGAAGAGCTGAAAGTGAATCAGACCTAATATATACATTAAGTAAGTTATTACTTTGTATGTAATCAATTGCCTTAGCAATAGCCATTAACTCAGTTTTATATACGGTACTGTTATCACTAACTCTATAACTTCCCTTATAAATTACTTTAGTGTCCATTATAACTATAAAAGCAAATCCTGCCTTCTTATTTAATTTCGAACCATCAGTGTATATCATTATACTCTTATTCTCTAAGTCAGATTTTCTCCAATTTATCCTAAATGAATTCCAATGGGTAAGACAAACATACGCATAAGAAAACTTTATGAATGAAAAGGATATTTTCTGGAATTATTAAATAACAAAATGGCCATAGACTGCCTATGGATCAGACTCTCATCAATGCGAGTCGCTTTGAAGGAAATAAAGGGAAATTCGTTTCCCAAGTTTAATTTGTTTATAAAATATTCGGAGTCGCGATATTCTTTGGAAGTTATAATATTGAATGAAACATTTAATCGTGCTTATAATTCTTCTTCATTACTACTAGGATATTAGAAAAGGGAAGAAAAGTATGTTTAACAGTACAAATCAAAACAAATCCGATCAAAACACAATACTACAAAATGTAGCGGTGGAACGATTTAATTTTTTTTCTTTTTTCTCTAAGGTTTATTTACTTTAGTGATACGGAATGTCCCTGGCAATCTTCCAACCTGAGATCTCACAATCGTAGTCAGACAATAATTTTTTCCCTTAATGAGCGTCGTATTTTAATAGAAGCATGAGTAATAAAAGTGATAATTGTAATACTATTACGATTTTAGTAAATTGGATCAAGCTTATTTTTAAAGTAAGTAATATTCCCCTATACAGTCATAATATTCCCTTCGATAGGAAAACCGGACCCTGAGATCTCTCTGATTTTAGTTTCCAATACTCCACCGAAATCCGAACAGACTATAATTAATGACAGAAGTTTAGACACGTTAACTTTAAAAAAAAAAAAAAAAAAAAAAAAAAAAAAAAAAAAAAAAAAAAAAAAAAAGACTGTGTCACTCCAGATGTTTATTCTTTCTTTCTCATTCGTATTTTATTGCAAACCCTCTCTGTTTCTTCAATATCTACTCAATTAATCTGTTTAAATCACAAATATCTTATTTTTACTAATCGTAATAAAAAGTTCCTTGTAAAAGCCTTACATATTTCCGATGTTACAATAGTTCCTCAATAGCAAATACATATCTCAGATCAAACATACGTCAGCGGTGGGTACGCATCAGATCAAAATTTGACTTATTTACCTTATAAAGAGCAACACAAATTTGCATAGTATTAAACACATAAATCCGTTTGCACAACTTAATTAAAATCGTATACAAATCTCAAGAGCTTTATAAAATACACAGTAAATTGTTTCAAAACTTTATTGGTAAAATTGAAATAGAATAGAGATATATTGATAAAATGTAAAATATATAACTAAGATCTTAGTCAAACATTTGAAATACGCCTCAAAATTTGTTTAAAGATGCCCGCAGAAGATTATAATTAGTTAACTGTGAACAGTATTTTAATTTTGCCAAATTCAGCTTGGAATACAAGTATCCACACCAATATATCCGGAAATTGAAATTAGGACAGGAAGCAACTTTAAGAGTGGATATTTTGATTCTGATAAGTTTCTAAAACCCATTTATTGAAGGAAATCTGTGTTGCATTCGCCTGCAATATCTCCTTCATTTCTTATAATTTTATCCCCTAAGGCTTTTTCAATGAACATTATCCCACATTTGAACAATCCGTCTACAGTAATTGTAAGTATCGCGTCCGTCTCTGTTGGGGGTCAAGAAGAGCGTTGGTTAAAGAGAACTTTTGTTCATTGTAAGGCGCCGAACAATTGAAAAATGGCAGTATTGTACCAGTAATGGTCCTTTTGACGCACGGACGATTAAAGTGCCAAGTCTGCCGTTTTTGTCAACGCACCGACAGAAAAAAGAAATTGTGTTTTGTGTGACCGCGTCGGCTGGGCACCAAAGGGCGTTTCGGCTACTCCAAGGGCAAAGGTCAACTAGGGGGGCGTGTCGATCTCCCCTAAAACTGAGGTTTCCTATTTGAAAAAGAAGAAACGGGAGGGGACTCCCGGCTGAACTTTGAGATGAGCAGGTTTCTAGAGTAATCTCCTCTCTGGACGACTTTACTTATATATTTGAATAGTTCTTTAAATGCTTTTTATTAAATAAATGAAAGTTGTTAAGTTTGAATCATCAACGGCTGATTATTTCGCCTCCATACCTGCTCCTTATACGAGACCCATGAAAAATCATATCCAGATGATTAGGGTATGACTTTCAATCGGAAGTAGAAACATCGCAAACCGCTCGGGGAGCTTACAGTAATATCGCAAATAAATGAAATTACAAAATAAGCATGAGAAGGACCTAAACTAGACGAAATGCCACATTT
>CM063506.1:11013477-11033838 GCA_032207245.1 Pardosa pseudoannulata
CCTCCAGTGATTTTTGCTAGCAAACCGGATATTATTTACATGTGTGTTGATCCTGCATACGTGGCATTCACTTTACTTCTAGATGAATGTAAATCACAAATGTTGGGACATTCACACTGTTGTACCTCGGACCGGCTACTTTGTTTTACCACAGCTAAGATCCAAGATACAATAGCACCCATGTTGCTATTTTTTTGATAGAGTCAACAGAATTAGACCTTAAGCTTAGTTAATAAGAAGGAAGTTGTTTGCACGAGCTTTGATAGATGCTACATACTCTATGTTCGTAAATAAATGTCAGTGTCCGTGTAGAATATTTATCAACTATTTTGCAAAAATGTATTGAGATTTACACGAAACACCACCAATTCACCATAAAATTTGAGAACCACTGATATAAGAGAATGCTTGCGTACTATAATTATACTTTCACGAGAAAGGAAATTCTCTTTAGTAATTTTCAATCAAAATTACTAATCTGCTTGTCGTAATGTACAGATCCAAAAATCCTTTTAATATTTAATAATCTACGTAAGCACACTGATACGATAAAGTCTTAAAACTTTCAAGAACATTCAGAATGTTTTGAGTAAATCAAGTCAATCATCTTATTTTTAAGGCCAGGCAGAAGAATGTAAAAGAGTTATGTCTGCCGTCAGTGATAGAGATAATGACTTGTATAATACAAGTATTTTTATTATTAATAATCATATTTTTTTTACTTTTATTATTATTATAATTCAAGTATGATGCATTGTAATATAAATAACATTTAAAAAGTCAGACTCGTATTCCGTAAAAATTAAAAATCCCCTATATAATAATAGCCTAAGTTATTTCTCCGTCTGTCCTCGAATTTATGAAGTGGTTGGACCTGGAATGGATAGGGACACCCATATTGGATTCTTGTTGAGTTAGGGTTAGCAAAATTCAAATCAAGTCTTTAAAACGTTCGAAATCCACCCCTTTTCGAGCGAATGCCATTATTTCAAGCTTTATTTTCCCCGGTTAAGAGCAGGCGATTAAATTTATCAATTTATCACATAATAAATAGGTAAAAATAACTTTTTTTTTCTAGCCTTATGACGTCATTCCTTTAACCATCTCATTTAATCATTTCTTATTTTAAATTATTTAAATATCGTCTGCATTATTTTTATACGTTTTATCACTAAACTTAGATTTTTCGTAAATAGTTTTATTTTACATTTGGCTTAAATAATAGATTAGGTACATATGTGATAATTTTAAATTAAATCATCGATTATTTTTTGTTGCAACGAAAATTTTATCACCCGTATACACAGCAAATTCTTTTCATAAAAGTCTAGAAGTCTATTTCATGGAATAATAAATATCTAACGTTTAAGTTATATATCTTTGAAAATTAAAAAGTTTGTTAGTTGGTATGTTCGTTTTTTATACATCACCACACGGTTAGACTAAATGAATTAATTACGTAATTCTAAACTGCATTCACAGTATCGGGAGACTTTAGAGAAGTATGAAGATAAACAAATTATTGAGCGTGTACTAGATAATTCTCAGCCAGAAAACAAACCATTTTTTTACCTGCCTCATAGGGTACTTTACAATTCTGGAAAATTAAAAATTTTACTAATCCTGTCATATCAAGGGCTATATTCTAGTAAAATAAAATAAAAAAAGAAAGAGAGGGAGAAAAGAAAATTATAATTTAATATTTCCTATTATAAAACCTTTTCCAAAATTCTATATGTTTGTTTACGTTATTTGCACATTGAAAGAACTGTTAAAGAAAATTAAAGCCACAATATCGTACTCCATTCATTACTTGTACCGCCAAAAAACCTATAAAAGATTATAATTTAACTTACATCACTATATTTTACTACTGTTTTTAGCTTTTGATTTAAATATTCAAAAACTCAATATACGAGACATGTTTTTTAAGTACAGTTTTGAAATTAACACACGTGTACATATATATCAGTTTTATTGTTACATGGAAATTTAATCTACATTTTAACATAATTTTCATCCATTTCAAAGCACTCGTCGTATCGTAGAATTAGCTTTAAAATTCAAGAGAAATCTGCAACAAGGATAAATATTTAGTTTCTTGCTTTTCAATCAACATTTTCGGTTCTCAGAGAGAAATAAAATTACGATAATTATACCATAATTAACACTTTCATAAAAGACGCATCTTGAAACGTGAAAAAATTCCTTTAATAAAGATGAAGCCGTAACAAAGTATTCAGTACTGACAGAAGATCGCTCACTTCGTTCCTGATCATGCACATTAGTACGGCTATCTTTAACAACCGTCCTAAAACCCGTTGTTAGCATTCTTCTCTCAATATTTCTCGATACATTTCGTTGATCTGCGGATGATTTTCAGCGTCCTTCAGATCTTTTGTTTTAAGAAAATGAATGGCATTGTGTTTCACTCGGCGGCATTTTAAATACTCCCTAACACACTTAAAAACGATCGAATTCTTCCGGAATAATCGGATCTGTGGCTATCTAACGGGTACAGATAATCTGTGTGCATGCATGTATTAGCATCCACAGCTCTGCAGCTGTCGATGGTACTTAAACAGTCTGAATATATAGAAAATGTAGCCTTGATACATCTTTGCACATCTACAGACTGCTACTTATAATCTGCTTATATATATGTATATATATATATATATATATATATATATATATATATATATATATATATGTGTGTGTGTGTGTGTGTGTGTGTGTGTGTGTGTGTGTAATACATTAAAATTATTACACCTAAAATAACTGTCTAAAATTATCCTTTTCCCCTTCCCATTCTTTCACATCTATTTTCCTAGCCACCAATATTTTAACTAACACTCTTTTAAAAAGTGTTCACTGACTTAAATTCTTTTTACCAGTCTCCCAAAGCTAACTCTGGAATAAATGCCAATTTCTGTCCACTCGGCACATTTTCCAGCTGTCCCAGGCGAATAATTTCACTCCTCCGATGTCTAAATTGTTAATAACGCTGACTAAGCAGCTGGTCTCATGAGAAAAACTCCTCCTGATCACTCGCTGTGGGACGAAATTTGTAACAGAAATGTGTTTCCCTCTTCCGGTGTAACGCTCTTATCGTGTAATTATATTCAATTTTTAGTCTAAAATATAGTTAAAAGTTCCATCCCGGACTTCGCTATTGTTTTAATGGAGCGACTTCAATCTACATAGGTCTATATTGCCCAGTAACCTCGAGTAATTAAACATACTAGAGGATACAAGTAGAGGCGAATATAATTTCGCAAGTTACATATATATGTCTGTATATAAATGTGTGTGTGTGTAGCCAGTGAAAATATTCTTCACCGATTACATAGGAGACTAGCCCGTATTATTTAGTTTGCTGGGCTTGCTGCGGAAAAAGAACTACAAATCAATTTGCAGTCGTGATGCTATCAGTAAAACAAGTTCAGAGTCTGGAACTTCACATTAATTGAGTATCAAAACGCATCAGTCTCACCAGTTGTCTGCACAGTGCAATAGCTCTGCTTAGAATACTCCAATATACAATAAATCAAATAAATCTTTCACTGATGTCAGCCCAAAAGCGAGTGGACTTTGTTCCCTGGACAAACAAACTGGACTGAGTTCCCATGAGACTTACGATGTTTCAGCCCTTTCGAGAGGCAAGAGTGTACCTTAATCATTTAAGACAGCTGAAAATTGCGACCAGTAGACAAAAAGTTACCAATTAATCCAGCGTTAGTTTTGGTTTGGTTTGGTTTGGAGTGCTAAGGTCTACTTTTTGCAACACGAGGGCTAATGAGACCGGGACCTACAACTTAAAACCGATTCCGAACGGCTACGAACATTCATGACACTGTGGGATAGCGTTAGTTTTGAGTGACGGGTAAAAAGGATTTTAATTGGTTAAGAATCCTTTATCTGACATTCTATGACTGGGAAATTCGATATTAAAAAATGAGAAGAGGAAAAAACGGAGAAATATTTTATATCTACTCTAGGGGTATATATATATGTGTGTGTGTGTGTGTGTGTGTCATAGATACCTCTCAACAGGTATTGCTATAGGTAGTTTTAAACAGATGCTTTTATATAGATCTCGAAGTCTAAAAAATTATTAAAACCAAGTGCCTTTTCCCCATGTGCCTAGCGTTATGAAAAGCAAAATTATTTGAGCCAGCAAAACAGATATTTTCATTACTAATAACGGACATCCGAACCTAAATTCGTTCTTTTTGTTTTCTTCGCATCAATAAAATATCGTGATAACCGCAAACTCTTCAAAAACACGTCAAAAATGCATCGTTGCTAAAAGTTATACTTAAAGGAAATAAATAACTAATACCAGACGTTAAGAAGCACGTACAAAATTCACGTGGCGATAGGAGGAATAAAATATTAATTTCATACCATAAATAAATAATCTGGAATTAATTTTTTCTCCACCTAAAATCTTTCCTTGTTCAAAAAGTATTAGGAATCGTTTTAGGGAAATATTACGGGGAAATGCTGAGATAGGGAAAAACTTGTAGGCATTAACTACACAGAAGTCATGGAGACGAGTGGGAAAAGAAAATAAAGCTAGCAAAACATAGTTCTTGTAAAATAAATTTGGTGAATTGACAAATATAGTTTCTTTCACTCAAGAAAGTGAAATGGATCCTTATGAAATATATCACTACAATGAATTGACTGAAAGTTACGAAATGCAGCGGTAAGTGCAAACATATTTTCTATTTCCTTCACATTTTTGCAGGTATAAGCATTTATAAAAACGTTCCGTTTTTGATTTATCAGTTCAGTGATGACAGCTGTAACCACCACCATTCTATGAGGTACTAATATTCATTTAATGTGACAAAGAAACTTTAAAATAGGAAAATTCAACGAAATATGCTTTCTGCTGCTACTGTTATGCTGGATGCCGAAAAAGTGTACATTTTATAATCAAGTCATATTTTCGGAGAGAAATGATTATTTTTATAATCAAGTCATATTTTCGCAAAGAAAAAATGTTCCAGGGGCATTTTTTTTTCTTTATGACATTTTCCATTAAACTAAAACTACATATAAAACAACGTAAATTCCTAAAACTAAGTATATATTTTTTAAACGTTAAGTTTTTGTCAAGTTTTAGGGTTTAAAATGCTAAAAATGATATAAGAAATAAACTTGCTAAAACATTGCAAAAGTATAAATAATTGTTTATACAAACAATATTCAAAATAAGTAAAATTCGATAACATTTTGTTTCTCTTTAAATGTTAAATAAGATAATAAATCTACAAGGTAATACTTTTTGCTCTAAAAAATTATCTTTCTTTTTATGGATGTTCTAAGATTACTCAGTCTGTTATGAAAATGTTTCGTATTTTGATCAAGAATTTTTGTAGTACATTTTAGTATCCTACATTTTATCAAATGGTCTTATTTATGGTCCTGTTTGAAAAAAGTTAAAAGTTGAACACTTTAAAAATTAAGATTTAAGGCTCCATGTTCTCTTAAAAATAGAAGGCTATACTTACGTCAGGGAAACGTTTTGTAATCAAAATAATAAACTGCTAAAATTTGAAAATAATTTTGATGTGAAATAACATTTTATTGAACCATATGTATTAATTGCTTTTCCTTTTAATAAGTTGTCTTGCAGACGTAACAGTAGTAACAATGTACGACAAAAATAGGATAGTGTTCTTCACACAATATTGAATATATCTTTTATTAATATATTACTACGGTGAAAGTGAAAATTAGAAATGGAAAAACAAAGTGTCGTTAAATATGAAATTTTTGCTCCAAACTCAAATGCAGATTAAATACAGCAACGTAATCGTAAAGTAACAGATGAGAATTTAGCATGTCACGTTCCTTATGCCTTCTCCAAATTACCTGTTAATATAAGAAAATAACATAAAAGTGAGAAACAAGATTCTCATTAATTAATAAAGGATTAGATTTAACGAATAGCTGTCGAAACACCATATAATGAATTTATAACGAATATAAAGGACCAAAGGTTTTGTTCGCTGTGTTTGAACCACTATGAATGGTGCTAGATATCACAATATGTATCACTCATTATCTGCTAAGTGCATTAAATAATAATGTAATTGAAAAAATATTAAAAATCATCTTAATATTTTTTCATATCATTCTATATCATCTTAATGTTAAATAAATTAAATGAAATAAAAATAAAGAAAAAAAATTGGAAGTAGCACCGCCTCAACTAACACATTTTCCATCACTGATTATTTGGATAAAAACTTGATAATTTAAGGCATTTTCTGACGAAATTCAACAAGAAATACTGTTTTCACACCTAAACCCCCCCCCCCGAAAAAAAAAGTTTAGAGGTTGACTGGAAAAGTTCGTGATACCCGAATTTAACATTTCGAACGATTACTATTAAAAGGTAAATTAGCATAAAAAGTAATAGAAAAATGACGGGACATTTTCTATTAAAAACAACATAAAATGACGGACCTTCATCACATAACGGAAGTTCGACTGTATACGTAAATATCGCTAACATTAAAATTCAGTTTTTACAACTTAATTCACAAAAGCAAATCGCAATCAAATAGAGTTCAAAAAGCGGCCTTTTCGCATTTTTTATTTCAAAACGTCACATTTTTTAATTGCACCTTTGTCTCCTTCTTTTTGATTAGCAGTTAATGAAAGTTTGGGATTCACCCAAATAAACAACTTTAAATAGATTTCATTAGAAGTTACACAAGGAACCTTTGCTGAAAAATATAAATAAAGTAAAAGCCATCATCTATAATTCCCAAATACAAAGAAGTTAATGACAGTAACCAGCTGTTGTGAAGGAATAACGAGCTTCTTCTTCAGTGCTGAATGGAGGACTTTCTAAGAAATAAAATTAAATATTATTCTTGTATAGCCCTAAATAAAATTTAAATGATCCAAAGATGCGATTATTTCTTCATATCATGAACTATAAAATCTATAGATATTAAATGGAAGAAAATAGTTGTTAATTTTTGAGGATTTTATTCTTATCAGTGAATTTCTTATTAGCACTGAAAGAGATGCTCATTGCAGTTCTGAAACAATGATTACATTTCATATATATATATATATATATATATATATATATATATATATATGACAGGTTCCCTTTAAATGACACTAGAGTCCTGGGTACATTTTCATAGCTTTATTCAAATCTCAGAGCACACTACTCATCAATCATCTTCAATGGCGTCGCAGCTCTGTCTGCGGAATGTGAACACTGCTCTCTGCACAGATCACTGCGCGTGAGCCGTATTTATGTGGCTCCTCACACTGCGTCACTCTTAGTAATGAATCCCTAATTAAAATCTTTTAAAATTAACCTACAATTTAAATCCTGACATCTATATATATATATATATATATATATATATATATATATATATATATATATATATATATGTATGTATGTATGTATGTATGTGTGCGTGTGTATTAATACATTATAAATTTTTCCTAATTAAAACCTGAGTTCTTAAATTTTAATCAAGTTTTCACTATTAGTTTTATAAACAGCAAACATCATTAAGATATGATTTAAAACATTTTTAACTCTCAATATAGAAAGAGGAAAATAATAAGATATTATTTTCGAAGTAATTTTTATGAAAGACAAACAGATCTCATATTTTTGCATGTTTCTATTAACAGGATCTTTAAAAATAATTCTTTTTAAAACAACAACTTTGAAAACAATAAAAGAAAGAGTTTATATTTTTAAGGGATCAGATAACACTGTTGACACATTCATTCTGCATTCAGGGGTAATGACATTGCTCATAATGCTGAAACCCAACTCCGGTTTTGACCCATGAAAGCAAGTCAAAAGGGAACAATGAAAATAAAACAATGAAAATAAATTGCCATTCAATTTCATTGTTTATAGAATTAATGAATCCTGTATTGTGATAATATCTGTATATTGATCATTGTTACATGATCAATATACAGATATAGCAAGGATGAATGCTATAAACTGCTAGTAAAAATTTGTTATAAGATTTTAGATTCAAGGGCTTTCATATATGCTCTCATAACATCCTTATAAAATGTATTAACATAATTTCTAAAACATGAGATAAGCAAATAAATTGTAAACTAAAAAAAGCTAGTACTGTCACACTTTTTTCATATTGTACTTTATAAATGACTGGTGAGTCAAAAATATATAATTTGTATCTGATGAAAAAAATACTATTATTTATAAAGATGAAAACTAAAAAATCTTTTTGTATTTTCTTTTTCACCAAAATTTGGTTTCCATAATGTTTTATGCTTCTCAAGGACAATTAAATTTATTGTAAAGCATACTGGAAAATTCAAAATAAAATTCAGGAACATTCATGGGAACTTCTGACATTTAAATAGAACTTTATAAATAAAGGTTTATTTACAACTGTTTCTCTGGATGAAATTTGTAAATTCTATTAGAAAAATACATAATAAATAAAAAAAGTAAGATTTATTTATGAATTATTATCCATATTTATATATCCTATACTATAATACGAGGAATGGTTGTCAAGTCGAAAATCGCCCCAGAATTAATAAATTGTAGTAAACTTGGGGATCTGGGGTTTTTGGTCACGAGGAATCGATTGGCATCGATTTTGACGCGCTAAGGTCACGTATTTCGACGCTACAGATAGGGCCGGGTTCGAACCCCGGTGCGGGCAAACTTTTTTCTCATGCGTCCAAACCAAGTGAAAATTGGTACCCGGGGGTTTTCGACCACGAGGAATTGATTGGCTGTAGTTCTGACGAATTAATAATAATAATAATAAAAGTCTTTATTGATTTGTCTTTATTCCTTGATATCGGTTTCCATTTTTATTTTCTATCAACTCTAAATATTAAATTAATGTAGCAAAGTATATATAACACATAAACGATATAGTAAAAAAAAAAATAATGCAAACAAAAATTTTGAAAACCAACCACAAAAAATTAAAAAACAATGCTTCACTAACGTGCCGAAACAACCTCGCCGTTCAATTTCCAAAGCCACACTAAACACAGAGCATATAACTTATCAAAGTCCGTCGCCGCGTTAGTGCGTCGTCGGCATACCAGGATCTGACGCGCCAGTGCGTCGGTGGCAGCGAACGTGTTAAGGAACTGATTTCGATTTCAAATCACCGTCAACAAAGTTCGACATTTCAACATTCATCAGATTTCAAGCTACATTTTCAACATGCAGAACGCACCTCTACATGAAATGCTTCAAGGAGCCGGAATTTTGGAACAACAAGCGATCAACTCAATTATACCCGCAAATGGACAAATGGAAGGAAGTCCTGAACAAGAGAAACTCACCAGCCGCACCTGCCTCTCCGACAAGAAACTACCCGGACAACATGGAAGACTTCGCAATCGATGATTAATACGTTTATTATGTTTATGCTGTTATAGGTTTATAATATGTTTCTTATGTATGTATATATGTTTGGTTTTTCTAAATAAATTTGTCAAAAATATTGAACTTCAACACACATCAATCTTTACACTGCTCACTTTGTACCATTTCTTTAATTGTATAATTTTTTGTTATTAATTACATTTTATTTCCTATGACTTTTCAAACTTTACCTTTGTATAGAATAGTTCCCTTTCCAAGCCACTTTGTTTAGAATAGTTTACAATGGTGCAATTTAACCGGTTATCTTTTCACTAATGGTTTCACAAATTTTCTTATGGTATGTATTGTTTTGATAAATCACAATTGAAAATTTAAATCTTCGAGTTAGCTTCGATACCTGTTTTCTCCGAGCGGAGCTCGGTCACCCGGTACTTCATTTAAACCTAAATATTAGATATTTATGCTCATTTTTACTTTATTTTAGGCTGTATGAACGAGTGGATAAAATGGAAAATTCTATTGGAAATATTGTATCGAAAATTGATGCTGTTTTGAACAAAATGGCAGCTATGGACCGAGCTAAAGTTAAAAGAAGAGAAAATATGAACAAAATACTGAATACAATATCAGAGGTAAGGAGCATTTAAATCTAATTTAAAGACAGTTATTCAAGGTCGACAAGAGACTTCTAGTTTTTTGACAACAGCACAGCACTACTTACTAAGGAACATTTAAAATCAAATAATTATAATACCTTGGAATATTCACTTTGTTTTGTATTCACAAATAATTCCTTCTATAAAACATAAGTTCATTTTATGATACATAGACAAATATGACACATTTAAAGCATGCACTGCCAATCATCTAATAAAATATTCATTATATACTGAGCTAAATTCAAATTCATTAAAGTAATTTCAAATATATAAAAGTTTAGAGCAAGATTTTTCAAAATGAATAACTAGCAAATACAAATTTTGATTCTCGTTGTTAAAATCACGCAAGCCTGTGAGAACACAGATTCATCAAGGAAACAAGTAAGGCTGGTGATATAATTAGAAGACTGTCATGTGTAGGATTGGCCAGTGTGCTTTTTCTCTGGAATCTGGTCATCATATTCACCAAGAAAATTTTTTTATTTAATGTGATTCTTATCCAAAAAATGATGGAGACACTATGTCTATGTTAAGCTCAGGAAAAAAAGGGTTATGGATTATTTATCGATTTAACCATTGTCAAGTACACCAGAGCAAATGAATCCACACTGTAATTGTTCAAGGATAAGGTTTGCTTCGCTGAAGATCTTCAAGGGATAGAGTTCACAATAATGTTACAGAAGAGGGGAAACCAGTTTACAATCTATGACCTGCTAAAACAATTTTTAAATCCTTATTAGAAAAACAACCTCTCAACTATGCAAACCACAATCAGCTCCAGATGCAAAATATGAATTAATAAAACTTTAATTTTACCAAATAAGTGTTTTTTCTTCATCTTAAAAACTATTAAAAAGTATATATATATCTGACGAACTGTATCCAGCATCCATTATCTATCAACACCCGTGGAATGTAGTCGTATCCATTGGAAGTTAGCTTTGGAAACAGCTGAGTTCAGTAGCCAATCCTAGAATGGGACACTAGACTGTTTTTCTTCGGAGTGTAGCATGCAGAGAGAAAATATCACCATGCAACTAAAATTCATTTATTCCTACATGATCACAATTAAAAGGCACACATCTGAATCTTGCACCCTGTTAGCAAGGAACAGAAAGTCAAAAAATCACTGCACAATCCTTAGATCCTTGGTGCTCGCCTATTTAAAACACTTTTAAACCGCAATCGACATCATGATTGACGTCAAGAGACAGCTAATCATGCATAGAATGGTCTCGCAAATTCTAAAAACCCATTCAATTGACAGAGTGCCATGTGCAAATCCTAAAACCTGAAAAACGCCACCATTTTATAACATATAGAATTTTAAAACCAAAACAGAAATATTTTAAGTAACACACCCCATTATTACATATATACTTAGTGCTTAGCTCTTCGACCAGGTAGCAGCCGTCATGTACCCCTCAGATTTTTTTTTTCCTAAACTTTGTGTATAAAATAAAGTTTTTATTCAAATATATCATTTTAAACAAAAGTAATGGTAAAAGTTTTGTTACACAGTTTATGCAGATAAGCCTAAAAATGATATACTCATTCAATTTTGACTTGGTTATCCTTCCTGACTAAGACTTACTTACTTTCAGAGTAATGATTTGGATGAAAAATCCAAACGACATCATATGGAGAAGATGGTTCGAGAAGAATTACAAAGGTGGGATTCTGATAGTTCTCTAAGGGTCCCAAGTGGTACATCACCTCCTAAACAGGTAAAGATACAAACTAACAACTAGCAACTTAATAAAAAAAGAAATGTGTAAAAGAGGGCAGGAGTAATGTTGTCCCTAAATTATTTCTCCTTTAACTCATAAATAGCAATTTGCACTGAAAGGATTTCAGTGCAATAGCTGCATTTTAAGACTTCATAAATGAATGCAAATACATTTTGATTAAATTAAATAAATTGCTGTTGAACACTTACAGATTTCAAAATTTTTAAAGGGTTTAAAGGTTTTTAAATTAAAATGTGAACAAAAACTTTTAAAATTTTAAACAAATGCATAAGATTATTTTTCAACCTTTCTTTTTTTTTGTGTGTGTGTGTGTGATGAACAATGTTTACAACTAAAACATTAAACTTATTAGCAAATTATTTACTGGTATGCTACTTTAATGTTGAATTTAGGGAACCAGTCATAGGTTTAAATCTAAAAAAGTCTTGGCTGAAATTCTGGTCAAAACAATTTTTAGAAAAATTGTGTCTAATCACAAGGAAAATATAAAATGTAGCGAATAGTCCCAGTTGCACAAAAAAAAAACAGATATTTAAAGTGTAAAGGCATAAAGAACATTTAAATGTGAAATTATTGCCAAAATCCATTAAAATCCATAAAAGTTGGCATAATAATTAAATCCATAAAAGTTCGCAGGTATGTATTCACACATTTTTTGTAAGGTAATGTTAATTCATAAGCATACTATGAGTTATGAGTTGCTTACTTCTGATCTAAACCACTGAAGGGAGTAAAATATAAGTAAATATATATAACTTACAAAGCCCAGTTACGTTGGGGTAGAGCTTCATGCTCCCACGACACAGGTCTGAGGTTCGATCACTGGGCTGGGCAAGGTTGACTCAGCCTTTCATCCCTTCAGTGGGTAGATGAACTAAACACTGGGAGTTCAGCATAAGATTGACCACCTAACATATACTTCACACCCCAGGGCCCTTGGTCACATAAACAGAGATTGGCACCGTAGGCCCTGGCCCCCTAGGTGCTGTTGCACCGAGGA
The DNA here is from genome assembly GCA_032207245.1 of Pardosa pseudoannulata. Classification (NCBI taxonomy): domain Eukaryota; kingdom Metazoa; phylum Arthropoda; class Arachnida; order Araneae; family Lycosidae; genus Pardosa; species Pardosa pseudoannulata. Next base: position 11,026,285 of record CM063506.1, read on the forward strand.
GTATAGTTTAATTTATATACAACTTATTGTGTCCTTACTCATCTTAATTTCTTTTGCAGTCTCCAAAGAAAAGCAAATAAGGAAATCAAATAATTGCATTTTTAGAAAACACTGCAATTTTAGCAGCACAAGGACTACTATTTACAGAAAACCTGCACTATCAAGTGAGTGAAGACTGGTTGTAGTGACAGTGAAAGCATTCAAATGACAAAATTATCAAACATTTACTGCATAATATTGTATTAATCATTACAAGCATATTGAATGCAACACTTTGCAGAAATAAAGTTATTTAAAATTAATTTGTGTCATATATCTAAAACATTTTGAAATTGACAATTTATAATTAAAAAAGAAATTTCTAATATATAATTGCAAGTAGAAAGGTTGACTGACAAATATATTTAGAGATAAAAATTTTAACCAAAGTAATTTGCATAAAGATTACAATAAAATATTATTACTAGTTTACCATTAGCTCACTATATAACTTTTATGTGTTTTAACTCAAGTGTTTAAAACAAAACTATGTATATAAGAATGCATATATACACATGCCATAAATAAACATTTATTCAACCTTTAAATTCAGATACAAGTTACTTAAATTAATTTTAACAACACAAAAGAAACATATAAAATTGTATGCATATCAACAAACATTTTAAAAGCTATATTTCTTAAAAATACTTCAATATTCTACAAAAGTGTAATAAAATAAAATCTGTAATATATTTTGTGCCTTATGAAATAAGAGAAAAGAAAATTAACAGCCATACTTCATCAAAATAGGTGATTACTTATATGTTTTTTGAATTATATAAAAAAGAAATCTAATTAGAACAGTCATTACAATTTTTTATTAAAATACTAAATTTATCTTAATTTTAAAATACCAGTACAAAATTATTGCTCACAAAATTAAGTTTCAGTGATATGTTATTGTAAGATACAGTTTAATAATTTTATACTTTGATAAACAATAAAAGTTAGATGATCTTATTTTTCTCTTTGCAAAAAAAATAAGTTCTTCATGTAGTTTTTTTATGCACCGTGTATATATGTGTGTATATATAAATATATACATATATATTAAATGGTTGAACTATGACACAGTTAATGACTCAATATTACAAATACAACACTAGTGATGCATAATGTATGAAAAATCTCCTTTATGTTACGATTTAATTAAAGCTTTTTAATGCTTAATCCTAAAACTTAAATAAGATATAAAATAAAATTAACAAAAATACTCAAAAATATTAAAAATCATTAAACATGATTTTTATTAGTTCATTTCTTTACAATCAAACATTTTAAGGCACATAACAAGTAAAAAAGTTTTAAAAACTCATACCTTATTTCCTGTGCAGTTAATAAAGACAGTTTTTAGGGAAGAAATCTTAAAAAGCTATGGAATGAAATTATGTATAAAAATACTTCAATACTCAAATTCTTAAAATGCAAAAATTTTTACAACTTCTCTTTGAAACAAACAAATCCTTATTAATATTGCAAATATATTGCAATCTCCTTTGACAGCTATAAAAAATTTATTTTTATCTATGATTAAAATATTGATCTTATGTTACTTTGGTCTAATATTACATTACTAAAAAACAATTTTTGAATACCTCTAAATTCTACATGTCATATTCAATGCATTGTTTAAAATGAAAATTTAAATATATGAAGAATGTTTAATTTGGTATACTACTTTTCAGATATTAGGTAGAATAGCTTCAAGATATTCATATTTGATTTCAATATAAAAATTTAATACTTTAAATAATATGAGCAATATCAACATTAATGAGTTATCTGAAGAAACAATATCAAGTGGATAATCAAAAACCATATGAAATCTGAGCTAACAAAGAATATATTAGAAATTATAAAAAGTATTTGAGATAAGCAATTCTTCTCACAGAATTATAATGTTAAATAGTATGAAATTTCTTAAAATGCAAAAATTTGACACCACTTCTTTGACAACTTTAAAACAAATTTGTCATTCTAATATTACAAAAATATTGCTATTTTCCATGACAGTTATAAAATTCAGATTTTTTTATAGTTAAAAAATCCTGATGATTTTAAATAAGTATAAGACTACCCTTATTATAATGTAATTCTGGGGAACTAAAAATTTTACAAGCTAACTGAATAAATTGTCTCTTATGAAAAATGAAGTTTATCAAGAATGTTCACTTCATTATATCTTTATTCTAATAATATAGCAATAAAGGCAAAGTAATATGTGTAAATAAAGTGCAAATTCAATTTTTATGCATTTGTGCCTTATTACAATGGCTTTGCATTTACTGCTATATTAATTTAGATATTAGATACAATAGCTTCAAAAAACTTATGCTAATCGATATTTAAATTTAAGCCAAAAATCCAATGCCTTAAATGACATGTGTAATCTAAACAGTAATGGATTATTTAATGAAAAAAAAATGGGAAAATAATCAAAAACTATCAGAAATATGAATCACAATAAATAGTATATAATTATAAAAGGTCTTTGATATAAACAGTTCTTCTCACAGCATTACTATATCCTTCTTTAAAATGAAACCAAACCTCTTCATCTCTTGGATCTCCTTTAGCTGTAAAAATTTTAATTTATAACTCAATATATTCATAACATATAAAATTAAATTTAAATTATATTAATCTAGAAAATATCTATAAATTCACAGAAAAAAACCTTATAAATTTTAACTTATTTAGCAAATTAAATTTACAATTTTTGACAGTTTTTCAAAAAGAGAAGAAGTCATTTAGCTGAATATGTTGATTTTGAAAAAGATATATGAAAGAAAAAGTGTACAATTTTTTTTTTAATTAACTAATAAATTTTGTCATAATTAACTAGAAATTTTACAATTTTTCAAAACTATTTAAACTCAGAAAAAAATTATTTAGCTCAACATATTAAAAAAAACTTGTTTAAATTTCATTATTTTAAAACAAGGTGAAAAAATAAAAATAGAATAATGAAGAAACTTTAAAGTGTCTTGTTTAACAGCAAACTCATTAAACAGCTATTAACATAGAAGAAATTATTTAGCTTGAAATATCAGCTTAAAGAATAACTGTTAAAAACACTTTATGCTAAAACAAGGCAAAAAGTAAAAATAATATAGATAAGAAAACTTAAAAGTATGTTGTTAAAGAGTAAACTCGTTGAAAAAACATTACAATATTCCAAAATTAAAAATATTGCATAAAAATTACTTTTGAAAAAGCCTGATAACACAAATAACTATTTATATGCTATAAAAATATTAATAGTTCAATTTTAAACAGTGTTCAATCTATTATTAAAATTGATTTTGAACTATTGATTTTTAAATATGTATGCAATAAATCTAATAACATTATCTAACTTTCATTAAGAAAAATATTTTTTTCAATGTTTTATCATCCATAAATGTTTAGAATAAATATTAAGTTTTTAAAAGAGTAAAATAATTAAAAATAAATTTTGAAATTTTTTCAACATAAATTTTGAAATGGAAATTCTCAAATATAAGCAATATCTTATATAAAATTCACAAATATAGAAAAACTACCTTTCTTTTTCACACTTTCACTTTGAACAATTTTTCTTCCAAAGAAATCAAGCATTGGCTATAAGAGAAAAAATGGATTGGTAATATACTATCTCTTACAAACACAGATGTAAAATTTTAAACAAATTTAAAATAAACAAACCTTTTCAGTTACAGTGGTTTTTCGAATAGGTTCATTCTTAGGGATGGGTTTAACAGCAGTCTTCTCTACTTGTGTATCTGCTAATTTCTCCTTAGCAGCTTCTCCTTTTCTCATTTGCTCCATTTCTACCTATTAACGTAATATTATATTATATGCATAAAGAATATAAGGAACAAGTGACTTTTAAAATAGTAGAAGAAAACAAAAAATATTAATTTATTTTTTCCTACAAAAATTCAAATAAGGCTAACACCGAGATTTTTGCAATTGATTATTTAATTTCCTTAAATCTTGGTTTTATATGTAACCTCTTAGTTTTAACATAATTTTTTTAATATGCTCTTTTTTTACCTTACTGATAATTTCAAAATATTTCTGTTTTTTTTCATCTGCTTCATCTTTTCCATTTCTTCCAATCTCTTGACATTGTTTATTAACACCAAGCAACAATCATTGACATTTAACTGTATGTGAATTTATTCTAATTTGCATTTTATATGTATTTCAAAGATTGTTTTCCTTGTTTCTTTCAACCAAGAGTAAATTACTGCTGACATAGAATAAATATATATGTATGTATAATTGGCTGCACATGTGCAGGAGAGTAAAAATTTAAAGGACAGAAGCATTGTGTTTTAATAACAAAAGAATTGAAAGAGAGAAATATAAAAAATATGTTCCTACTTAAGAACTAATTAAGTGTCATTATTGTAAGTATGTAAAGAATGAAAAGGAAACAAAATGAAGTGAACGGCTGAAAAAAAGAGAAAATGTCATAAAATAAGAAAAAAAAAGGAGTGATCTTCCTTAAGGCTGCCCCTAGGGGCTTGGAGTAGCAAAATTACCTGAAATAGTAGATTTGCATCACAGCAAAAAGTTAGAGAATAGAACCAACAAAAATATATTCCAATAAATTGAATCTACAAAATAAATAATAATAGTTTTTTTATTTTAAAGTTTTCCTGCACCTTAGGGGCGAAAATGGACTGCAGTGTAATTTGGTTCAGATTTCTAATTTTGATTACATCCTTTTTCTCAAGTTCACACACAATATAAACTCTTGGTGAAAATATATGAGTACAACTTTCAAATTTGCCTGCTGTTAGGAAAAAAATAATAATTTGTTACAAAATTGGAATCTAACATGAAAACTACATGGCTGTAAGAACATTTTTTTAAAAAGCACCTAAAATTAAAAAGTTTTTAGAAGTGCGTGAACATTGTTTTAGAGAGAAATACAAGATTGAAACAAGCAAAGGTTATACTGATTTAGACACTTCAATAGAAGCTTTGTTAAGTCTTCTGATGAAAATGTGATAGTGAAAGTGCGAAGTAATTGCATTTGCCCTTGACAATGGAAAGACTGCTCTGGAAAAGAAGAAAGAGCAAGGATTGGAAAGATGGCTTGAAAAATTAATACCTATTCCAACGATACATAAAGAGAGTTTGGTATTTAAAAAGAATTGGAAAGAGGGAGAAATTGGATTAGAGTTTATAATATTTACTATAAATCAAACTAGTTTGTATCACAAAATATGAAATTCCCATCTAAAGCAAGAATATTAAGCAAGTCTTTTATCTCATACAGCTTAAACTGAGACATCACTGTGGTGCTAACCTTCAACTGCCTATCAATGAATTTCAAAATTCTCTCTTTTTTTACTTTAATGGGAGACTGGAATTCACAATACTGCTGGTAGAACAAAATGAAAAAGTCGACAAATTCTGCTTACTAGAATCATTTGTTTGTGGGAGAGTGATTCTTTGAGCAAAGAAATGTTTTTAATTTTGGAGCAGTCTGGCATAATTTATCTAGAGAATAACAGTTTTGGAGAACAATGGCACAAAGTATCATTTTGACACAATTGGCACAGCTGTTTGACCCTGTGCCTGCATTAGACAAATGTCATACTATACATATTCTTAAAAACATTTGTGCCAGAATCTATCAATAAATACAATGTCAACATGAGCAAGTCCTAATTAAAAAGATTGTATGCAGACAGCAGTTTTACACTTTCAAGGGAGCTGTATTATCAGTGCAAATAATTTCAGAGGCTGTAAAAGCACACTGAGCAGAGTCTGTTTAAAGCAATATATCTTGGTGTTGGTGTTGTTTTTGCTTAGTAAAAAGAAAACAATACAACTTCCAACCAACTGGATTATTTAAATTTTTACAATATAATCTTTGGTCTTACTCAGCTGGATTTGCGAAGCTCTGCATTATAATGCTAGATTTATTAACCTAACGTGTTTTGTTTATGATTCATGAATATATATCTTCAATATATCACCTATAAAACATTTTGGAGACAAAAATGTAAAAAGAACATTTTTTATTATTTGCAAAATGCCTATTTTTATTGCATATACAATATTTTTTTTATTCCATTTGCAATATTTTGAATGCCAAAAGATAAAAATTGAAAAAATAACATACTTCTCGTGCAATCATCTGTTTTGCAGAATATGTCAATGCTTTGTTAGATTTTATGCCATTAAATTTTATCAGCTCTTCAATATTTCTGTAAAGATAAAAAAAATAAATAATTAACATAAAATACTTCATTAGACTTTTATTAAACAAGTGTCAAGCCTTCAATTTTTTTATAAATATATTTAATAATCTTATATTACATCTTTTGCATGTGAAAATTTGAAGAAATTACTTACGGATCAAGCACATATGAATATGTTCCATCTTGCATTCGCTCTTGACGATAATTTAGATTAAATGCTATCATTAGTTCAATAACACGTTTAAGCTCATTCTTTTCTCTTTCACTATACAGCTGAGTATTTACCTAGAAAAATTAAAACAGAAGAAAGCATTTAAATTGTGTTAAAAGAAAAAATTTTTAGCACTTAATTTTCTTTAAATCCAAATAAATAAACATTTCTTTAATCCACATATATAATAAATCTCAATTTCAAATATTTTGGATTGTAAGATAATATTCAAGTAAATACATATGTAGACTATATCAACTCCATAAAAATTTGTTTAAAACACATACAGTGCACTATGTGTAAAGAAAAAAATGTACAAAATATAAATGAAATGAAAAACAAATATAAATATTTAGAAAAAAAATCAAATATTTCATATTATATTTTATTATTCAATTGACACTAAGATTGCCAAATGTATATATATGGTCTCACTAAATGTCACTTTTAAAGTTAAAAATATAATTATTCAGGCTCTAATTCAGGGTTTTGAAAAACAAAATTCCTATGCATTGGCTGTTGCGTCAACATTTTAATTATAACAAATAAAAGTGCACAGTAAGTTTTAATACTTTTAAATATCTTATATTACACTAAGTTATGCTTGAATTTTTATTAAGTTTATGAAATACTTAATGCATGTAAGATTGTTTTCTAAATGTACATATTGTTTATAAATACATGCCTTACATAAATTACACTACTTAATTGATCCAGTTCTAATATTTGCCTTGGCATTGGGGCTTAAAACCCTTTCATGTCAATGTTTTTATACAACACTTCAAGGTTCTGTGCAAAAGGTCATGAGTTCAAATCCTGGAACTGCTATAGCAGAATTTTAATTTTAATTATCTTTGTTTTCTTGATAGTTTTAAAAATTACTAGAACATTCTTAACTTTACTGGAACAGTGTTACAGAATATTCCACTACCATATAAAAGAGCAAGTAGCTCAATATATTAGATATTTCTGCCACCCATATTATATATAAGGGTTAGCCTATTGTCCTCCCACCCAATGGACTTGGGTTTGATTCTCAAGTATGGCTTGAATGTACTTTGCTGTCCCCTTATAGGGAGTGGTGCTGGACACTTA
>CM063506.1:11033938-11288938 GCA_032207245.1 Pardosa pseudoannulata
CCTTATTACAATGGCTTTGCATTTACTGCTATATTAATTTAGATATTAGATACAATAGCTTCAAAAAACTTATGCTAATCGATATTTAAATTTAAGCCAAAAATCCAATGCCTTAAATGACATGTGTAATCTAAACAGTAATGGATTATTTAATGAAAAAAAAATGGGAAAATAATCAAAAACTATCAGAAATATGAATCACAATAAATAGTATATAATTATAAAAGGTCTTTGATATAAACAGTTCTTCTCACAGCATTACTATATCCTTCTTTAAAATGAAACCAAACCTCTTCATCTCTTGGATCTCCTTTAGCTGTAAAAATTTTAATTTATAACTCAATATATTCATAACATATAAAATTAAATTTAAATTATATTAATCTAGAAAATATCTATAAATTCACAGAAAAAAACCTTATAAATTTTAACTTATTTAGCAAATTAAATTTACAATTTTTGACAGTTTTTCAAAAAGAGAAGAAGTCATTTAGCTGAATATGTTGATTTTGAAAAAGATATATGAAAGAAAAAGTGTACAATTTTTTTTTTAATTAACTAATAAATTTTGTCATAATTAACTAGAAATTTTACAATTTTTCAAAACTATTTAAACTCAGAAAAAAATTATTTAGCTCAACATATTAAAAAAAACTTGTTTAAATTTCATTATTTTAAAACAAGGTGAAAAAATAAAAATAGAATAATGAAGAAACTTTAAAGTGTCTTGTTTAACAGCAAACTCATTAAACAGCTATTAACATAGAAGAAATTATTTAGCTTGAAATATCAGCTTAAAGAATAACTGTTAAAAACACTTTATGCTAAAACAAGGCAAAAAGTAAAAATAATATAGATAAGAAAACTTAAAAGTATGTTGTTAAAGAGTAAACTCGTTGAAAAAACATTACAATATTCCAAAATTAAAAATATTGCATAAAAATTACTTTTGAAAAAGCCTGATAACACAAATAACTATTTATATGCTATAAAAATATTAATAGTTCAATTTTAAACAGTGTTCAATCTATTATTAAAATTGATTTTGAACTATTGATTTTTAAATATGTATGCAATAAATCTAATAACATTATCTAACTTTCATTAAGAAAAATATTTTTTTCAATGTTTTATCATCCATAAATGTTTAGAATAAATATAAGTTTTTAAAAGAGTAAAATAATTAAAAATAAATTTTGAAATTTTTTCAACATAAATTTTGAAATGGAAATTCTCAAATATAAGCAATATCTTATATAAAATTCACAAATATAGAAAAACTACCTTTCTTTTTCACACTTTCACTTTGAACAATTTTTCTTCCAAAGAAATCAAGCATTGGCTATAAGAGAAAAAATGGATTGGTAATATACTATCTCTTACAAACACAGATGTAAAATTTTAAACAAATTTAAAATAAACAAACCTTTTCAGTTACAGTGGTTTTTCGAATAGGTTCATTCTTAGGGATGGGTTTAACAGCAGTCTTCTCTACTTGTGTATCTGCTAATTTCTCCTTAGCAGCTTCTCCTTTTCTCATTTGCTCCATTTCTACCTATTAACGTAATATTATATTATATGCATAAAGAATATAAGGAACAAGTGACTTTTAAAATAGTAGAAGAAAACAAAAAATATTAATTTATTTTTTCCTACAAAAATTCAAATAAGGCTAACACCGAGATTTTTGCAATTGATTATTTAATTTCCTTAAATCTTGGTTTTATATGTAACCTCTTAGTTTTAACATAATTTTTTTAATATGCTCTTTTTTTACCTTACTGATAATTTCAAAATATTTCTGTTTTTTTCATCTGCTTCATCTTTTCCATTTCTTCCAATCTCTTGACATTGTTTATTAACACCAAGCAACAATCATTGACATTTAACTGTATGTGAATTTATTCTAATTTGCATTTTATATGTATTTCAAAGATTGTTTTCCTTGTTTCTTTCAACCAAGAGTAAATTACTGCTGACATAGAATAAATATATATGTATGTATAATTGGCTGCACATGTGCAGGAGAGTAAAAATTTAAAGGACAGAAGCATTGTGTTTTAATAACAAAAGAATTGAAAGAGAGAAATATAAAAAATATGTTCCTACTTAAGAACTAATTAAGTGTCATTATTGTAAGTATGTAAAGAATGAAAAGGAAACAAAATGAAGTGAACGGCTGAAAAAAAGAGAAAATGTCATAAAATAAGAAAAAAAAAGGAGTGATCTTCCTTAAGGCTGCCCCTAGGGGCTTGGAGTAGCAAAATTACCTGAAATAGTAGATTTGCATCACAGCAAAAAGTTAGAGAATAGAACCAACAAAAATATATTCCAATAAATTGAATCTACAAAATAAATAATAATAGTTTTTTTATTTTAAAGTTTTCCTGCACCTTAGGGGCGAAAATGGACTGCAGTGTAATTTGGTTCAGATTTCTAATTTTGATTACATCCTTTTTCTTAAGTTCACACACAATATAAACTCTTGGTGAAAATATATGAGTACAACTTTCAAATTTGCCTGCTGTTAGGAAAAAAATAATAATTTGTTACAAAATTGGAATCTAACATGAAAACTACATGGCTGTAAGAACATTTTTTTAAAAAGCACCTAAAATTAAAAAGTTTTTAGAAGTGCGTGAACATTGTTTTAGAGAGAAATACAAGATTGAAACAAGCAAAGGTTATACTGATTTAGACACTTCAATAGAAGCTTTGTTAAGTCTTCTGATGAAAATGTGATAGTGAAAGTGCGAAGTAATTGCATTTGCCCTTGACAATGGAAAGACTGCTCTGGAAAAGAAGAAAGAGCAAGGATTGGAAAGATGGCTTGAAAAATTAATACCTATTCCAACGATACATAAAGAGAGTTTGGTATTTAAAAAGAATTGGAAAGAGGGAGAAATTGGATTAGAGTTTATAATATTTACTATAAATCAAACTAGTTTGTATCACAAAATATGAAATTCCCATCTAAAGCAAGAATATTAAGCAAGTCTTTTATCTCATACAGCTTAAACTGAGACATCACTGTGGTGCTAACCTTCAACTGCCTATCAATGAATTTCAAAATTCTCTCTTTTTTTACTTTAATGGGAGACTGGAATTCACAATACTGCTGGTAGAACAAAATGAAAAAGTCGACAAATTCTGCTTACTAGAATCATTTGTTTGTGGGAGAGTGATTCTTTGAGCAAAGAAATGTTTTTAATTTTGGAGCAGTCTGGCATAATTTATCTAGAGAATAACAGTTTTGGAGAACAATGGCACAAAGTATCATTTTGACACAATTGGCACAGCTGTTTGACCCTGTGCCTGCATTAGACAAATGTCATACTATACATATTCTTAAAAACATTTGTGCCAGAATCTATCAATAAATACAATGTCAACATGAGCAAGTCCTAATTAAAAAGATTGTATGCAGACAGCAGTTTTACACTTTCAAGGGAGCTGTATTATCAGTGCAAATAATTTCAGAGGCTGTAAAAGCACACTGAGCAGAGTCTGTTTAAAGCAATATATCTTGGTGTTGGTGTTGTTTTTGCTTAGTAAAAAGAAAACAATACAACTTCCAACCAACTGGATTATTTAAATTTTTACAATATAATCTTTGGTCTTACTCAGCTGGATTTGCGAAGCTCTGCATTATAATGCTAGATTTATTAACCTAACGTGTTTTGTTTATGATTCATGAATATATATCTTCAATATATCACCTATAAAACATTTTGGAGACAAAAATGTAAAAAGAACATTTTTTATTATTTGCAAAATGCCTATTTTTATTGCATATACAATATTTTTTTTATTCCATTTGCAATATTTTGAATGCCAAAAGATAAAAATTGAAAAAATAACATACTTCTCGTGCAATCATCTGTTTTGCAGAATATGTCAATGCTTTGTTAGATTTTATGCCATTAAATTTTATCAGCTCTTCAATATTTCTGTAAAGATAAAAAAAATAAATAATTAACATAAAATACTTCATTAGACTTTTATTAAACAAGTGTCAAGCCTTCAATTTTTTTATAAATATATTTAATAATCTTATATTACATCTTTTGCATGTGAAAATTTGAAGAAATTACTTACGGATCAAGCACATATGAATATGTTCCATCTTGCATTCGCTCTTGACGATAATTTAGATTAAATGCTATCATTAGTTCAATAACACGTTTAAGCTCATTCTTTTCTCTTTCACTATACAGCTGAGTATTTACCTAGAAAAATTAAAACAGAAGAAAGCATTTAAATTGTGTTAAAAGAAAAAATTTTTAGCACTTAATTTTCTTTAAATCCAAATAAATAAACATTTCTTTAATCCACATATATAATAAATCTCAATTTCAAATATTTTGGATTGTAAGATAATATTCAAGTAAATACATATGTAGACTATATCAACTCCATAAAAATTTGTTTAAAACACATACAGTGCACTATGTGTAAAGAAAAAAATGTACAAAATATAAATGAAATGAAAAACAAATATAAATATTTAGAAAAAAAATCAAATATTTCATATTATATTTTATTATTCAATTGACACTAAGATTGCCAAATGTATATATATGGTCTCACTAAATGTCACTTTTAAAGTTAAAAATATAATTATTCAGGCTCTAATTCAGGGTTTTGAAAAACAAAATTCCTATGCATTGGCTGTTGCGAATCAACATTTTAATTATAACAAATAAAAGTGCACAGTAAGTTTTAATACTTTTAAATATCTTATATTACACTAAGTTATGCTTGAATTTTTATTAAGTTTATGAAATACTTAATGCATGTAAGATTGTTTTCTAAATGTACATATTGTTTATAAATACATGCCTTACATAAATTACACTACTTAATTGATCCAGTTCTAATATTTGCCTTGGCATTGGGGCTTAAAACCCTTTCATGTCAATGTTTTTATACAACACTTCAAGGTTCTGTGCAAAAGGTCATGAGTTCAAATCCTGGAACTGCTATAGCAGAATTTTAATTTTAATTATCTTTGTTTTCTTGATAGTTTTAAAAATTACTAGAACATTCTTAACTTTACTGGAACAGTGTTACAGAATATTCCACTACCATATAAAAGAGCAAGTAGCTCAATATATTAGATATTTCTGCCACCCATATTATATATAAGGGTTAGCCTATTGTCCTCCCACCCAATGGACTTGGGTTTGATTCTCAAGTATGGCTTGAATGTACTTTGCTGTCCCCTTATAGGGAGTGGTGCTGGACACTTACATGGTGCTATCATAACAAAATGTTCATCTAGATCTGCAACTTTATAGCAGTCAATGTTAATAAAGGCAAGTGCTATTGCATTGGAAATAAATAAATATTAGATATTTCTCCATTCTGTCAAATAAGTGTTGTGCTAAGTAAAGGTGGTTGGTTGGTTGGTTGGTTGGGTTTACTGGCACAAAATCCAAATGAGGACATGCTGCGCCAAACAAATTATCACATAAAACAAAGTAATACAATTTAAAGTAACAGAAATTACTAAACAAAATTTAAGAAAAAGATACCAGCAAAATTATGTAGAAAAAGATTCACATTAAAACATTTAAAAAACACTAAACAAGGTTTAAAACATTGATGCGGATGAGAAAATTGAACAGTTTAGGATGAGGAGTTTTGCCTAAAAGTTCATTCAAACAAGGTTGAAAAGTTTTAAAATAAATATAATAAAAACGTTTTAAAACAGTGCATGAGGTTAAAATATGATGAACTGTGAGATGGGTGTGACAAAAGGAACAGTTTGGAGCAGGCTCAGACAGTAGTAAATGTTTATGGGTTAGTCTACTATGACCAATACGCAGACAAGTTAATATGACATCTAATTTGCGATTTGAAAGTGATGGCCAAAATGTAATAGTTGGCCTAATAGAATGAAACTTGTTCCCCGTTTCCAGGTTCCAGTCAGCTTTCCAGCGGTCCATGGTGACCAAAGCAATAGACTTTTTTATATCCTCATAGGGTATGGGGCCAGGGTAGGGGACAGTAGCATGTCTGGCCAGATTGTCAGCCTTTTCATTGCCCAGGATACCCACATGACTGGGAACCCAACAGAGTAAAATGTGAAAAACGGACCGTGCAAGTTTTTTATATAATTTTATTACACAGGAGATGTAGCTGCAACAATTACTCCCGGATTGGATACTTTCCAAAGCACTTAGCGAATCAGAATAAATTATATAATATTTTTTATTGCTAATGGAGATGTATTTTAAGGCCTCGTAAATGGCAATCGTTTCGGCCGTAAAGATGGAGCAAAAAGAGGGAAGACTGTAGCTACCAGTGCCAGAATTAGTCCAATATGCTAGACCAACGTAGTTTTCATATTTAGAGCCATCGGTGTATACATCTTCATAGTTCTGATAAGAATTTTTCCAGGATAAAAAAAGTTGATGCTAAATATGTGGGTCAGTGTTGTCTTTAGTGAAGCCTTTAAAAGGTTGCAGATAGGAGATATGTTTTTTCCAGCTAAGTAAAGAGATTAGCATTCCTAATATTAGAGTGTACCCTAGTCTGAGTTTTCTAGAGTTATCTACTCTATGATAACTTGTGTGATAATATTAGGACTTCTTCCTCTTGTAATCAATAATTCCTCGTTTAAAGGAACTCAAAGTGAAAGAAGCTTATTATTGAATAAGCATTTTCTGCCTAATACCTTAACAGAGGGTAAATTTTTAATACACATTTTTAAATTCATGCTAAATCAACCTGACAAAAGTGAATAAATAAATAAAATTAGCATCCACTAAAATTCTCCTATTCTTATCCTACACTAACTTTTAAAAAAAATATTCAGAACATTACATCTGATGCATAAGAGACCACCATAACAGTAATGTTTATTTCTACCGTCCTACAGACAGTGTGTTGACGATTAAAGAAACAATGAGTGTTTAATGTATTCACAACAAAAGAGAATGTTTATTACTCCTACAAAATTTTAAATGAAAATATTTTTTCTTTGATATTTACACTGAATCTCTAACCATTTCCTAGAGCAAGTTAATACTAAAACAAATATTTTTCAAAGATACACAGTAATTTTTTTCAACTTTCAATAAGAAAAAAAAATAAGGTTTCTTAAATAATACATAAATACTAAAGTTGTTATAAAATCCCATTCTGAGAAAATCAGACATTGTACAATGCTTCTTATTTCCATTACTGTTAATAATTAAGATATTAATAAAGGGTTTTTCTCTTTCTAATATACATAAAGCCAGTTAAAAAAAAGGTATTCATCCCACTTAACTATGCAGATTTGCTGGTCATTATGTTACATATACAATAAATTGAAAAACACCCATCTAACCACAGAGAACACCCAGGAACTTAGTGGTAAGAACTGGAAAAAAGCTTATGATCCCCCAACCCATGAATAAAAATAATAAAAAATCCACTGAGACCCTATAAAATAGATTGGTAGTAGCTTAAAATTTGGCTGAGCATGAGTTAGAAAGCCAGAAGTAGAAGATGATTTGAATTTGGCGATTAGCCACAAAAAGGGCAAATACTACAAAGTTAAATGTGAAAGGAATGCAACACAGCAGTGTTTTGAATAACATTATGGAACTAGGTAGAAGCTAACTCTGATTAAAATGGTAAGTAGTGTCAATATTATAAGGGAATAAACATAATCCTAAGCACCATTTCTTGAACTTCAGTTAACCACTGGGAATGTGCCTCATTAGTACTTCAGCTTTGTTCCATATGAGAAACTCAAAGATTAAGGCATTAATAAACAAAAATTTCAATAAAACTTTTCATACTTACAGGCCTTAAACTAGGCTTTATAATCTCTAATAGAAATGGGAATACATCAATGAGCAGGAGTGTAGAGTTCAAAAAACTTTTAAGATTCAACACCATATCTTTTATTAAGCTTATCATGGTATTAAAAAGTTGAGTTGATCTTGATTTGTACTAAGAAAGAAAACATAAATTATTATGCTGAATGAACAGTTATGTGTACACACTTAAATTTTAAAAAAATGAGAAGGAATACACAAAATAAACTTTTAGAATTTTTTTTTTTCATGCTAACAGAAATTTTTTTACACTTATAAATTTATAAAAATTGATGAAACTGCTTAAATTTCAAGCATGTTACAAGCTAATATAAATTATTCTAAAAAAAACCTATATGAATTATATGCACAATAAATCTTGCATTTTTTAAAAATAGAGACAAAGTTTAAGAAATATTAAAAACATTAAGAAATCAATAACCTGATATTTATTCTTATATGCTGTAGTTGGGGAAGTACTTTTTCTTTTTAAATTAACCATTAATGCTTAATATTTATTATTACATTAATTACAACTAATAAATTACAAAGAAGAGAATACTGCACCCAAACTGTGATATTTTTAGTAAAAGGGAGATGGGCCTCAAATATAAGTGCAGGTGTGACAAAAACTATTCACATGCACTTCACTTCCTTGTGGTATGTGCCCATAAGGAATGAGAATACAATAACACTGAACAACAGACCTGTCTATTCATTTTTATGTTTCTGAAAGTTAAACATAGTAATGGACAGTTCCTCGTGGAATCCCAAAAACATGGAGATGCAGACAAAACTCAGATGTATTGTGTAATGTTATTTTGAAGCTCAGATAAGCAAACTGAAACATCCTAGTCAACAGAATGACTAGAAACATCCTAGTCATTCTGTTGCATGATAACACTACACTACAAAGTACCAATGCAACAAGTTCTTCAAAAGTTTAAGAGGGAAGTATTGATTCTTCCTCCCACTCCCCATAGTCCATATCTATCCTGAGATGATATCTGCATTTTTTATGAACTCAAAAAATTAATGATGTATGGTTTCAAATAGACAATGAAAACAAGCAGTGTGTACATAGTTGGTTCAAAGAGCAACCAAAAGGAAATATGGTATTTTGTGACTAGAGTTACAGTGAAATAAAAACATAAACAATTTTGGACAATACCTTTGAGATATTTGAGTAAAACATTATGCAAAATATCCTCTGTTTTGTTATTTAGTAACCTCATAACATATACCAAAAGATTGAGAAAGTGTAGTTAAATTATTGAAGTTCATTCATACATGCATTTATCCATATACAAGAGCCACAAATGTTGTTAGAAAGCTTGTTATGTGACATAAATGTTTCCTTAACCAGCTTTCTGCTTTCTATAGCATTAATGCATGCCTCAACAATAAGCCCATTCAAATATATCACAGACTAAAAACTGAACTCTCAGATGACAAGAATTGCAACAAAAGTTTATGCTTCATTTGAAAACTACATCACAGCGATTTCCTGATTTTGTTTTTTTGTGATTTGCAAAGATTTTACTAACATCTATAAGATAGGCTGACAAAAAATATCAAAATAGAACTTCAACTGTTGGTAAAATGCAAACTTTCTAATATTAAGAATTTCATTCAAATTACAGAAACTGTCAGATATAATAAAATTATTAATAAAATATCATACCTCATAGAAAGCAGCAGGATATGAAATGTGGGCAAAACTATTTGATGCAAATAACAAATGAAATGCAACTGCTGGATAAGGAAGATATGGCAACAAGAAAAAGGATTGATTTCTAGAAATTTCTTGTTGAATAATATCACCAAAACAAAGCCATTCAGCACCATCCCAAACCTGTAAACAGGATCCAGAAGAGAAAAACAGTAATCATTAAAGATTTACATATGATTTATAAAGTCTAACATAAAAGATTTATAAAATTTGCACTATAAAGCATAATTTCATAATATCCAATAAAAAATATGAAAAAGTCACTGTGCAAAATAATAAAGAAATCAAAAGACTGATAAGTTAAACTACATAAATGTAAATGGGATTGAATAGCAAATAACAGTTTTGTAGCTGCAACTTCTTAAGAGAAATGTGACAAAACATTTCATGCCTCACAGCTTTTACTCAGTCTTCCCAGTAATGGATACATTAATAAAAATCAGCCGTTATATACTAGTTGAATTTTAAATAAATAATTGTTTACTTTACACTTTGTGATATATATACCAAATTACAATTTTGTGATGCTTAACAATGTATCAAAAACAATATAAACAAAGCCCAGAATATACAAGCAGGACTCACTTTTATGTTATCCAAATTCCCATAATAACATTAAGATAAATAATGTATCACATACTAATTTGCTTCATCAAAATGTAATTTAAAATGGTTTTGTTTACATATGTGCGTGTATGTATCAAAGAAATCAGTCCCACAGGAACACCTTCAATTATCTGAACAATGATTATTAATACTTACTACTGATTTCATTAAATTTTTGGAAAACTTTTAAGAAATTAAAGTAAATGTTAATAATGTTTACATGAAGAACCACACCTTCAGACGAGAGTTAGCATGGAAGATAATGTCAAAATGGGTAAAACAAAAGGTCTAAGTGTTTTGACTGAGAAATGATCATTTGTACAAAAACAGCAGGTGCCAGCATTTCTGAAATGATTTTTCTTCCATGGCTTTCTCAGCTAACAGTATCTCAGGTGTTTAAGAGAGTGGCAGTTGAGAGAAAAACTTCAAGTGAAATAGACTATTTTGGTCAGAAAAGACTGATGAGAGAAGTGAAAAGTAAGTAGCATGCCATACATAACTTGCAAATTACAGATGAATTAAATGCAGGTGCATCATAAAGAATATTTCCCAAAACAAGATTGACTTTGCAAAGATTGGGGTTTAGCATCAGACCAATAGTGCCTTTGGAATAACAGAAAAATAGGAAAAGATGCTTTGTCTGCTCAGAAATGACAAATTTGGTCACTCAAAGAAAAAAGCAGCCTGATCTGATAAATTTTGTTTCCTGCTCTATCATGCAGATGGCAGAATAATTGCCAATTATTGTTGCCAATTGTTTATGGGTATAATGTTCCCTTATAGAAACATTATACCCATAATGGTTACTTTCAGAAGGTTAATACACCTTGCCACCATGCTTCATTGGTCTCAAATTGATTTCAGAAACATCAATTTGACTTTAACCTCTTACCATGACCAATTCAATCTCCTGACATCAATCTTATTGAGAATTTGTGGAACAAAGTATGAAGATCACTTTAAAGCTTAGAAATACTACCATCGAATCTTATCCAGTTTAGAGCTGCCATTATATCAGCATAGGCCAGAATGTCTCAGGAACTTGTTGAGTCCATGCTAAGAATATTACCTGTGATCAGAACTAAAGCTGCACTAACTCTTTATTACAGAATGTCTAATTTTTTGCAAATCAGTAGAGTTGACATCTAATATCTCATCTAAAAGTCGACAATGAGAATATTAACTGGTTATGCAATACAAACGTGTGCTGCTAAGAAAGATAATTTCTAAGACACATTAAAAAACAAAGTTTAATATAAAAAATATAAATTTCAGAACTCACAAAATTTGCATTTCGATGCTTGAATTTTACATTCAAGTAATTTTCAAATATTCCAATATAAACTTTATCATAATCTCCAAAAGAGCTAATTATTTTATGAATCTCATTAAACCTGAAATTAGACAAAAGTAGTAAATTAAAACTTCTTGAAACTACAGGCCAATCAGTATTTTACACAACAAACACTATAGAGGAAAAATATGTTACAGAAATGTAAACAGTATATCTTACGATGGTTTTTCTGTGAAATGGAAAACATCTTGCCACACAGCAAACAAGGACTTTTGCATGTCTTTCTGCCCAATAGTCAATCCCTCTAAATCTGCCACTTTTAAATCTTTCTTCATGCGATGAATAAACTGAATAATTTAAAAACAGATTATCTTGCAAAATATGTATTTTGTAATACTAAATATACATATATCATTCATATACATAACAATGATGAATTTTGGAGACACACTGAATAAGTTAAGATAATTTAGTAGTCTTGGCAAAATAAACTTTATTATCTGGACAAAAAATAGACAGCCATTTTAATTTTAGCAGACACACTACATGCATCATACTCAAAACACAACCAAATAGAAGTAAGAAAGGAAGGGTAGGACTCAAACAGCTTTGGGGGCTCCATTTTATAGACTCCTAAAAAATGTGATGATCTGAAAAAAAAAACTACAATGCATGTGTGAAGTTTAGTCACAGGCAAAGTCTAGATTTTCTGCATGTTAAGTACCGAATTAAGATGAATGAAATTAAAAATCAAAATTAGAGTTTAATAATAGATTGCACTCTTTGATATCATTGCATATATATGTAATGAGGTCTTTTGCCTCATCACAAAGAGAGTTCCAAGCTGATAAGCCAGCCTGCAGTCATGGAACTGCAAACGAGTGAAAACAAAATGGAATACTTTGATCAAACTAACATAGTTTATTCAAACACGATTTCTCATGAATGAACTGTTTGCAAAACCAGTACATCACGGTTAAATAGCTGTTTGTGCCAACCAGTCACAGTTTACAAGTCACGTGGATCACCCTGATGACACAGTTCAAACATCATAATCCATTTTTAGTTACTTATGAACCCAAAAGGAATCCACAGAGGAAACAAAAAAATGTTCTCTAAGGTTGCTAGAATGGGATATCTGAACAGACAGAATTGAAATCAAAAATTAATTCAAGATAGACATAATTATGTTGGTTAATTTTCAGAATAAAAATATCATTTCAGATTATCCCCTTCCTTCATCTGGATATATCAAAATTATTATACTTAAAATATCTCTCTAAAATTCTCCTTTTCCCATTCTTATTCTTTCATATCTATTTTCCCAGCCATAAAATCTCAATTAAAAGAATTGTTTGTTCATGACTTGAATTCTCTCAACCCATCTCCCAAAGCTAACTCTGTAATAAATGCTAGTTTTCTGTCCACTCACCACATTTCCCAGCTCTCCTAAGAAAATTGGTTCACTTTTCCAATGATCTAAATTCCTTTCTGACTCTTAATAATTATGACTAAGCAGCTCATCTCATGGAAAACTGTATCATCGCTTGCTGTGGAGCAAAATTTGTAATAGTAAAGTTTATAGTGTATCTCTAAATTGCTCTGCTATTGTCAGAGAAACATGTCTTTTCTTAGTTTAGAATAAAGTTAAAATTTCACTATGGACTTCGCTGCTTCCTTGTAATGGAGTCACAACTGCACGATACTTAGGCTCATTCATTTTCCAATAAGCCTGAGCAATTCAAAATAATAGGGATTATTTTCATTTGTAACTAGCAGATATAAATTCTCCATGTTACATATATATATATATATTTATTTATATTTCTCAGAATCAATTTTTTATTATCAAAACATATAAGTATTTACACAGTTACACATACACTGTTGCTTTTATGGAGGAATAGGTATGAATGAAAGCAACAGAAAAATGCTTGACAGGTTGGATTTGTTTTATTATTACATAATTGTAAAAATTATTAACAAATTGAAAAACCAAAGTCAAATTCCTCAGTTTTAATAATTACAGATCAAAGTACAATCTTTTACTGAAAATTTGAGGACTTTTATGTCAGTCTATTGCTCTACGGGGCAGGGATGATACCTCAACACCCCCTTGTGTAAACTACTGACCACAACATATATATGTGTGCGTGTCCATATATATATATGTAACATGCTGAATTTTACAATAAACCTGATTTTGAAAAAAAAAGGATTGTTGAAAATGTAACATAATATCAATAGATTGATAATAACAAAAATAGTTACCTCTTCTAATCATCTTAAATTATAAACGTATATACCAACATATAAGATGCTTGTTGATTTTATTATGCATCATTAATGATAAAAAGGTATATAAAAAAATTATAACTTAATATACCTTAATTTCTTCAAATACCATTTTTTTTCTGAGTGAAAAACTAACTTAAAAGTATACAATTCTATTTTTAAAAAATACATTACATCTATGATAAATAAATTGATGTCAGTAATTACTTATTTAGTGCAAAAGAATTCAAGGAACCTTTTACACAATTCATGTAAAAATTTTAGTGTCATACCTGAAGTGTTGACAAACAGGATCTAATATCATTGCTAGATTTTTCACAAAGCAGAGTTAAAGCAGCTGTATCTGCATCTAAACCTTCTCTCATTGAAATCTAATGAAAAGATAAATACAAATATTTGATACACAAAACAGCAATACAAGCTCAATGCATTAAAAAGTTCTGTTATAAAAAGATGACACTAACAAATTTATTTACCACAATAGCTATGATTGCAAATAATGCTTCTCAGCATTATTATAATGAAATACCACTAAATATATATAAACAACAAATTCCCATAAATATCTTTAAACATTCAATAAATTTGCTATGATTTAAAAAAAAACTAGTAAGGTCAATTCATGTTAAAATCAAAGTCAATAATAAAATTACCATTAAAGCTAGAAGTCACAACTAGTGGTGCAAACATTAAGAGAAATTTTTGCTATTTGGGATGTTGCAATTTGTCAAAACACAAGTGGTTCCAAAAAAATGAAAATAAGATTAACTCCTCACATATATTTCATAACTACATCAAATTTCAACTAAACAAAGATTATAGCATGAAATAAAAAATAAAGTTTTATTTTACAATCATTTTACAATTACAATATTTGAAATACCTCATTCAGTCGACTGGACAGTCGTGGTGTGGTAGTTGGAGGAAAGTTCAAAACAAGAGCTATTTGTCTCAAAGGTTTGAGAGCTGGAGTATACCTGATGAAATGAAAATGCAAATTCAATACTCAATACCCTTATTGTTAATATTATTTGAATTACTACAATTATCATTCCATATCTTTTAGGATTTGGAAATTTTAGATTTTGGCTTGTCAGGACTTTTTGGTTAAACACCTACACTGTATTGGGTCATCAGTATTCCTAACTGCATTCTTTGTTTCTTTAGAAGATTATATCAATTTTACACATTTGCCTAGATCACTGCTCTTTATTTTTTTAATTATGTGACAGACAACTTTCTACATACAGCCAATTTTTATTGGGTTGCTAGAAAGCATATGGCTACTGCTGTAATGTAGGGAAAGTAATATTTTGCATGATCTGAAGAACAGTCAAATCTTGACATCCTGACTATATTTATCTCAATTTTCTGTTTATCTCAAAGTTTTTTTCTGAAGTCCAGAATTAACAACAATGTAATAAAATAAGTGTTTTTTTTCCCCATGAAGTTTAATTATCTCATATATATTTTCCTAAGTCCCAACAACTTTGAGGTATCAAGAGTTGACTATACATGCTCGCAATAAAATCTAAAGTGAACATTTTTTATTTACAAAGCTATGACTTTGCAAGTCAATCAATATTCTCTAACTAGACATAGATATAACCACTAGAATGAAAGTGAAAATGAATATTGACACTGATAAAAAATTCATAATAGTCTGAACCAACCTACCTTATTTCTTATTATCAACTTTAAATAATTGACAGTATTAAAGAAGTGTAAATATGTAACAAAATTTAAGACAAAAATTTTTTTAGTATAATTCACACACCATTCTACAAGAGAAGGACATTTTAAAAATTTATAAATTATAATCTAGAGTTTTAAAACTTCAGTTTAACACATTACAAACAAAACTAAAAAATGCTCAGCAATGGCGTGAACAATGAATGCTATCCCAAATATAAAGAAATAAATATAAAAATAAAAAGAGATATACACTTTTACCAACATTTTAGAAGAGAATATTGAACTTTACTCTATTTAAATGATGTAACATTTTTGCAATGTGGGTCAAATTTTGTTCCATTAAATTTTAATACTAGTCCATAGATTACTTGGAGCATCATCAAGAGGCATCAATTGGAGTTGAATTTGGTATCTGTCCCAGGGTTTTGGGAGCGGTTCTTGATGAATAAAAAAGTGATACAGATGCCAGTTCCATAAAATATATTAAGAAAATAATAAAAGGTAAGCAAAATGAATAATAAAAGATTAATAATGGCTAAATATGAATAAAATGCGATAAAATAAAATTAAAAATACGTAAATGCGATTAAATGAGTATATATGCGTTAAATATAAGGAAAAGATAGAAATACATTGAAAAATCCCCGATCCGAAACGTAAATCGGATCCAGGAAAACTACCAAAAGAATTTCTCAGGTAGAAAAGGGGAGGAGCTTAAAACTCCTAATTAGGGGGACGAAATAAGCCCTGATTTTTTAATTCTCGTACTTAGAACATAAAATTTTTTATAGATTTGATAGAATATAAAATTATGGGGGGAGGGGCCTAATATTCAGAAGGTCCATAAGTATGGGGAGGGGGCAATATTACAAAAATATAGAAAAAGTAGGCTGGCCATATGAAACGCTATGCAAGAACTCAGTGACCCTACATCATGGCAGCAACCCTAAGTGGCTACCTAGCTAAGTGGTTGACCTCAAGAGGACTTTCATGGTCTGATTTTAGCTTAACTTAACCCATGAAGGAGCAAACACTACGGAGGTAAGCTCAAGACTTTAAGGTTAAACATAGAGAAGATCACTCAGGTACCTCAGGTTCATAAAATATGTGCACACCTTAAGATGTGAGCTGAGGGTTAGTGTCACTTGGAAAAAGGAAGAAAAAGTGTGGTAAAAATAGTACAATAAATAGTTTAAATATGCTGAAAAACTGCCAACAGGTATACATACACCAGGGTGACAATTAATTCAGCACTGCAAGCTGGTACATCCTGTTCTACGATGCACCAAGTTTAAGATTGACAAGGTGAAGCAAAAACAGTTGAAGTGATATAATAGACAATCATTTAGCTAACATTCCTCAGGAAATATTTTTTATATAAATTGAAAATTGAATATTTAACTTTGTTTTAATTTTTTAAATACCCGTTTTTTTTATGATATGAAATATAAGTTTATAAAAATTAATATGTGGGTCATTTGATAAGCTTTTGTTATCAAAGGTGTAAAATCTCTGCTTTATTGTTTTTAAAGTTCAGTTATTTAGTTAATAACATATAATTAATATTATATTAACAAACTAAGACAATACTAAAGTTCTATAAAAAGAAATTGATAAATATTTAACACTTATTCATAAAGGAATGCTTACTATTCACAAAACAATGCAACAAAATAAATGCATAATTTTTCTTGTAAGATTATACTAAATAACAAAATACATATGACATATTAAACTAAACTAAATGCATTATTAATATTGAAAAAGAATAATAGAAAATATACACAAAGAGTTTTATTAATATCCCATCAGATATTTTTGGGGAATATTTACTGAAACTTTAAAATAAAGTTTAGGTAGATAATTATAGAAAAATGTTTCAATCACAAACAGTAATATTTCAATACAATGAATTATTTACTTCTTATACTTTTTAATAGTGAATAAAATCATAAATAGAAAATCAACTTACTGGTCATTACAAATGCAAATAATAGGTCTCATCAGTAAAGGAATGTCACCTTTCTTACGTTTTCCTTTTGTGTACCCAGGAGATTTAATGAAGGATAACAATACATTAATAGAAGGCTAAAATGATACAAACAAAACCAAATCAATTGCAACAAATAATTTTACAACATATACAATCCTAAATGCTGTTAAAATACCTAATTAACAAATAATCTTTTTTTTTTTTACTTCCTCAATACACTGGAACTGTGTTTTATTGTTCCCACATTCTCTACTTTCCTGCTTTGATTATTTGGTTCATTTGGTCCTGAATTAATTTTTAAAAAATCAACACTATTTTTCCTATATTCATCATTCCCTGAATCTTTATTTTCTTGCATCTATTATTGAAACATTTTGGTCCAATAATTTTGTCTTCCCAGAAGTATTGCTTTTTATGCAATTTATGAAAAATGGGAAATGAGTTTTTTATATAAATAAAAATGTGTCAAGACTGTGTGGTCAGCAAAAAGATTTTTGGCTTATCAGGGGCTTTCTTAAACCTACAAGATTTAGTAATCTGTGACATAATAAAGCACTTAAGATGTGACAGAAAGTTCATTCATTGCAGTCAGGAGATCCACTTGTACAAAGTAGCACACAAGTACAAAACATTTTTAAAATGTTAAGCATCACTCTAAACGTGTTATATTTCATTAAATATTAAATACTTCCAACTAGTGTTTAAGTAATTTATTCAGAGGCACACATTTTGTCAAATATCTACATCCACTTCCTACATACATTGTCTTCCTTGTTTTTGTTTCCTTGGAAAAATTATGAATACGGGTTTCATAGAAATATATTTTTAAATTGCATTAAGTTATTAACAAATAATTCAATTATTTGTAAAACTACAGGATAATTTGATTGAAAATTGCAGTCTTTTAAATTGAAATGGAAGTTTAGTAGAGATCAGTGGTATTCTGGGGATAAATATTGTATGTCCTTTGACCTTTCCAGTCATAAGTTCTGCTTTGATGATGTTATCCGATAGCTGTTTGACAATCAACTTCATTCCACTACATAGTTTTGGTGAGTTCAGATTTCTGAGTAGTATGATTGAAGATCCAATTTTCAGTTGAAGGCATTGTAATGGTATTCCTGGTACTTATAAAAAGTTTAGAAATTTTGTAAGGAAGGGGACACTTTCTTCAATATTTACCATTGTGTCAACTGATTTGTATGTTCTTTCCTCAACAAGAATTTTCTTTTGAATATTAAAATTGATATCATCAACAGGATTATTCTTAGTTGTCAAAAATTGCCCATTGAAATAGCCACTCTGGATTGGTATAGTTGTGAACAATGTTTGGATAAATTTGGTCAATGAGTTTGTTTTCAGTAGTGGCTATGTTGCAAAGATCACTTGAATTCAATGAGGCCAGTCATCTGGTGAGTAGGATATGTGCCATCCCCCATTTGTAAAAGTTTTTGAGAAAAATGTGCTGTTGTTTCATTTGAGGGTTCAACATTCATATTTTCTGTTGCAGTATTTGTATGAGTCGATAGATATGTGATTTTTTTTACGTAAACAGTGATTTTGTCCGCTAGTGTTGACTTGGAATAACCCAATGTGTTTGTTGAAAATCTTCTAAGAATGAGTAGAGCTCCTCCGATAACTTCAGAGTATTTTTGCAAGTCTTGTAATGTTCTGTCTATGGCTTTGAGTGATTTTTTATGTGTCATTGTGCATTTATACCAGAAGATAATTTTAGCTTGTTTTAGAAGTTTATTCCATCCACAATCTGAGATTTTAAATTATGGGAATTGTTTTTTTGGCTATATTTAATAATAGTTGTAGGGCAGAATAGGCAGGTCATCCTCCTTCTATAAGTGTGGCTGCAATGCCAGTTGATTTTAGTGCAAGTGCGATGTGTTGTTTAGCAGGGATTTCCACCAGCAACAGGTTTATTAGAAATGCTTTCCGGATGCGTTCTAGTCACCCAATTAAAGAGGGGGTGAAACTTTCCGCTCTTATATTTTCAAAAGCATACCCTTCAGGTAAAAACAGGAACCTTCTTCCTGGATGGTGGTTAAATGACTACAAATCATACAACTCCCTTGATCATACAGGGATTTGTGTTTGAATTTTAGCAGCATGCACATAGTACACTTGCTTTTATAATATATATTGATCAAATGTAATTAACTTTTATTAAAAAGTTAATTAAGTACCATATCAAAATCAGTACCTAGTTCTGGAGATGAATTTTAAATTGATAACTACTTAAAACTATTTTATGTTCGTATGAATGAATAAATATACATATATATGTAACTGGTAAAAACATTCTTCACTAATTACATGAGAGAAAAAGCCCATATTTTTAACTGCCAGAGTTTGCATGGCAATGTAATTTATATGCAATCATTGTATTGAGAAAGGTTCTCATTCAGAACTCAAAACGAAGCAAAATACTTATTAACAAACTTTTATTTTCATGTTAATGATGAAGAACTAATGGATGCATCATACACTGACAAGACACAAACTGTGTGAGCATCTTGTGTGATCTGCGAAAAGGCCGCTTCAGGAGAGAAAAAATACGTAGATGTCTTCTCCTCAAATTTTTGGGTCAGCCTTTAGTTTGCAACTTGTTAAAACATTTTTGGTGAAACTGCTGACAATAGTATTAAATTTGTAAAGGGAATGTTTATTTCAATGACACATACCCTTATATTATTTTGGGTGACTAGGAAAGTTAAGACTTAAAACTAAAACGTGGATGATTTTTGACATATTACATATGTGTGTGTATATATATATATATACATATATTCATACAAACATGCTAGTTAAACAATACACACTATTTTAAATGAAAAAGAAAAAGCTATAAAGTATTTTTAAAATTTTAACAGATAAAAAATAAAACAGAAATAATACCAGGTAGAAAAAGTAAAATAACAAAAGTTATATTGGATATTTCTTTGCTTCTACTCATTTAAGTGACATCTGTACGTAGCATTGACCTAAAAAGTCCTTCATAAGTTTTTCTATATTTTATTAATTCAATTTCACAAAAATAACATATATTAATTGTATGCATACATTTATATACATTAATAATATATAGTTTATTGTTAAGAGGGTATAAAAAATAACTTACAGCAGGAGCTCCATCAATTTCATCTAGGATCAGACAATTAGGTCTACGATCTTCATGCAGAACTGCTTTCATTTGAGTAGAATTTTCCAAACTTGTTCGAAATATTTCTGGACTACGATCATCACTAGAAATAAAAAAGACTTTATGCAGATAAATAATAACTAATTTATTAATGTAATAACTATTCAGATGTATAAAGTTCATAATTATCAGTATAAAAACATTTAATATTTGTTTTGACTATCCATATTCAACATAAAATATAAGGCTAAATATATGAATGAATATGAATATACAAAAGCAGAATAATCATAAAACTATAAAGACTAATTTAATTATAATTAAAGTACTAAATTAATATTTAAAAACATGTCAATAAATTTTTAAATAAAAATTTAGAAATTGAAATGCAAATAACGTTTATGGCCTTAGAAATTTGGCTACAATAAATGATACAATACTTTTAAGGAACATAAAAGCATGTTTGTACATTTAAAGTGTAGTAATTAAAAAATACAATAAAATAAATTAAATTTTTAAAATAAAATTATAAAACAACTAATTACCTAGCATTTAACTCTACAACATTGTAACCAGCTTGTTTAGCAATTATGACAGCTAAAGTAGTTTTACCTAAACCTGGCGGGCCACATAAAAATGCAACCTGCAAGAAATAAAATTGTATTTTTATTATTTTCATGATTAAACTAATTTATAAAAATTAAAATTAGTAGATAACAAAATTATTAGGTAAGTAAACTTTCAGATAGATATAAATGAAGATGGTTGATAAACATTTTACACTTGCCTTGTGATAAGGTCTATCATGTTCATCTAATTCCTAGAAGAATATCAGAAAAAGAAAATAAATACCTCAAAAAATTTTATTAAAAAAATCATTATAAAGTTAAATGCATTAACACAAAAACAAATGTTATGAGAGTTTTTATGAGTTATATTGAAAATTAGATAAGATTCAATGATATCTAACAGATATAAATATAATAATCAAGACAGGTATAAAACAGAAAAACAAACAAGTCACCGATAAAAATTGTTACATAATTGTTATTATAGTAATTTAATGCAGTTAATTTCATTGCTTTTTTTAACTCAGGAAGAAGCTTGTTAGTGTTAAAATAACCAGCTTAGCTTTCAGCTACCAGCTCAGCTTTCCTTATCTTGGGCACCTGATAAGTTTTATTTAATATCATTAAGAGTATTTTGCATAACTTCATTTATCATTCACACAATCTAAAATTAAATACAATATATATTCCATCTAAAGTAGGGTTGAAATAGATATTCTGCACAACTTGCTGATTTTTAAATATATGGATATCTGCACTAAAGTTTGGTCGACTATCATACTGGATATTCATAGGGGGAATTTACAAAATAAACTTCCCTCACGTGTATTATTATATCAACTGTATATTTAAAAAAAAAAAATATGTAACAATTCAGCAAATAGAGGATTCCTAATTTCACATAACCAAGATTCTATTTCTTGAGCTCCTGAAGAAAGTCAATGGAAGTAAGAGGTTGAAAAGTTATTGAGAAATCATTCAGGATAGGAATGAAGAGGGTTCTTTCATCATTTCAGCGCCGAATGATGGCCGATTGGTTAGGGTGCTGGCCTTCGGTACCGGAGTTCATGGGGCCGAATGGTTAGAGTGCTAGCATTCGGTACCACAGTTCATGGGTTCAAATCCCATTGTGGCATGGATGTTTGTAGCCGTTCAGAATCAGCTTTAAGCAGTAGGTCCCGGTCTCATTAGCCCTCGTGTTGCAAAAAGTAGACCGTAGCACTCCAAACCAAACATCATTTCAGCAGATTTTTTTTTCTTTCAGAACTGTACAACTAGCAGTGGTCATATTTTATTAAAGGGATCCTTGCCTTTACTTCTTCAGCTTTAGAGAATTCTAAAACCATAAATCCTTAGAGTGAGAAAATATACTATCTATTTTTTAGGCATACATATTCACTTACGGTTGTACAGTAATTTTCAGGGATTCCCCCCCCCCCAATAGCTTTTTTTTTTTCTCATGTTCACACACCAGACACAAAATAAGGGAGGATGAAGTACTGAGGGATTTAAAATTAATATTTTATTTAAAAAAAAAATAAGCAAGGAATATAACAAACACAATTTCTTGCTGGATATCTGTCTTTAGCAAGTCAAGGAACTCCAGATATCGGATATCTGGTAAAACCACTACACTTTCCATCCCTAATTTGAAATAAGAAAATTTTATACTATTTGTTCTGTAAGATATACATATATATTATACATATCAAGGTTCACTGATAGAGTTCAACCCAGAAAATCCCAACTGGGTTTTTCTGGACAGGCCCACCAATGAAAACCTGTTGGGTTTTTGTATAAGATTTGTGATTATTTTGAGATTTCTTAAATTACAATAATTTAAATAAATTGCAGGATTTTATCACTATTTTTAAAAAGCTTTATATTTTTTGTTATTGGTTATTATTTGAATTAGCAAGTATTTCCATCTATTTTAAAACATTTTTGCTGCTAATGAATTTTTTATATAAAGAGGCATAATCTAAAATTATGTGCATTTATAACTGTCTTTTCTAGGTCCACAATAATCTCTGAATACAGTTCATCCTGAATAGGAAACTATTTCAACCCTTGCAGAGCTGCAAGTATCACAGGACATGTGAATATATGTTCTGCTGAAAGCTTCTCCACAGAGCCAATGGTTACAAATTCTACATGTCCTGGACTGACTTTATTTTCATGCCAACAAAGCAGCAAATTCTCAGTCTAGTCATGGTCTTAACCAACAGATAGAAATCTAACATTTTGAGGCAATGACAGACATTTTTCCATAAGGAGTCAATTTGAGGATCTAATGGCATTTTGAATACATATATAATTTTCTCAATGAAGAGAGTGAGTTCTTTCTCTGTTTTATAATTTCAGAAAGAAATATTAGAGTATTTCAGTTTTTTTTCTGATTCCACATATGATTTTTTATTATTATTATTATTATTATATATTCAGCAAGAGAAGTTTAATAGGATCATACAAAAAAAAAACTGAGTCTTAATATTATTAAATATATATGGAAAGAATTTTCACATAATAGTGAAATAATGCTATCATAACATGTTGATATGGCCATATTTGATTTCTCTACAATAAGAAAGAAAACAATATGCCCAAACAAAAATGACAAAATTTAACAAAGAAATGGGAAGAAATTTAAGTCAATAGAAAATTTGATCTTACTTCATTTAATTCACCAAAGTTTTTCTGAAATTTTGGATTCTGGAAATTTTTCTTTGGGTCAACATTTTTCTTTTTAACTTTTTTCTTCTCTTTGCCAAAGACCACTTTATCCCATAATTTTAACCATTGCAAAAGAGTTCTATTAATACCCTGCAATAAAAAACAGTACTAAACCCACAGGAAAAAATCATATCAATACATTGCAGAATTAAAAACACATAGACCAAAAAAATTACCAGCTTAATAACATTAGTTAATAATTTAAGCTTTTAGTGACCAACATATTTTTTTTTTTAAATGATTTATGTTTCTGTTATATTATATCCAATAGCAACAATTTTCATATATTTGAAAAGATGAAGTAAGCTTGAACTATACAAATATTTACATGTAATTAAAGCCCAAAAATTTTAAACTTCTCAATAATGAAAATAATTTACATCCCAAATATTATTTCAAGAAAGAAATCATATGAAGTTTAATGTAGTTAGCTTTCCCCGATACTATTTGCAGTATAAAGTATACTACTCATTAATATCACTATGTCTTAGATCAAACAAATCAAGAAGTCATGAAACATCTTAACTTTTAGAGCATTTCATTCTAGAGGAAAGATCTGTAGAAAATTACAATTATTAGTACAATATCAAAGTTCTCAAACTGATTTCCTAATAAATAAAACTGTTGGTTACATGTATTTTTATTTAAATAATACAAAAAAGAAAACCTACATCAATTTTAAATATTTATTTAATAAAGTTATTATGAAAAAAAGATAATTACAGCACAAAATTATAATTACACAAAAAAATTAAACTCTAAAAATGTATTCATCCCCTTTACTTCCTTAATAATAACAACAAAGGTGAACAAGACAACTATTTACCTCCTCACTCAATAAGTGCATGTATGATAAGGGTTTATATTTTTCAACCCATAAAGAACTTTCTATATCCTTTTCTTCATATATAGTTTCATCTGTTAAAGTTGATGCCTGAACAGCTTCCTCATACTGCATTCTTAATAGTTTTTCTTCTTCCTATAATTAACAAATTAAAACTTAAAAGTCATATTTTTTTAATTTATCAAATATCTATGAAATAATATGCTTAAAATTTTTATAGTGCAAACAAATAAACAATTGAGATAAAAATTAGTCTTATTAATGATACTATAAACATCATTTTCTATGTGAACTATAAGTCAGTCATTAACCATACACTTCAAAAGTCCAAAAACAGAGTAAATGCTTCCTATGGATTACAACTAAAAAATAATCAAATAAGCTATACAAATATGATACTTATCTATGAGAGAAAAATATTAAGAAATCTAACAAAACATACTAAGTGCATATAAAAAAATTTTATTTTGCTAAATATTTTTTAAAAAACTATGAGGAAAAAGTTGACAGCATTAAAGTTAAATCCACATAACATAAGTATGCAACAGAAAAAAGTTTCTGTTTAGAAAAGTATTTGAATATGATGGATCACTTTTCATGTCATATGATATGAATGCAAATTTTATCTGAATTCAAAATATTATATAAAAAACATACAAAAACTTTAAAATAGAATACTGTTAACAGTCTACAAAAAGTAATGATTTAATTATATTAAAAAGCAATTTAAATAAATAAAGTTTAAAGTATTTTACCATGTTTAAGTACTGCATTTTAAGTTTTTCTATTGGTGTTGATAACAAACAGCCTGTTTGTTGACTAAAGCTAGGAAACTACAATATAGAAAGATGATTATAACCAAACATTTTATCATAAATATTCAAACTATCTAAAAATTAAATTACACACAAAAAAAGCATTTCTTTACCAAATTATGGGGATCATCTTCCTCATTGACAGAATAATATTTACGGCATCCATCAATGCAGGTAATCATTTGCTGATCTTTTGAAAATGTTCGAGTTTCACCCAAAGCTGAACTACCTGCTTTAGAACTAACTTTATCTTTTGTGAAGTTTTCTTCTGTTTCATTAACAAGCAATCGTGATCTTTTTGCTGAAAAGTTAAATTATATACATGTAAAATTATTCTTAGCATTTACTTCAAGAAATAAATCATTAAAAAATATATATATTGATTAGGAAGACTTTAAATATCCAAAGCTAGCAGACTAAAGGGAGAATATAATCAGCAAATTTCAACCATATTCTATTATTAGTATTGTATATTACAATAGTGAAAAAAAAAACCTCATTTATGTATACCCTGTGAAACATTCTAGAGTGACATTACAATATCAATATTTTACCAGAATGATTCATTTCATCTACTTGATCATCATCA
This sequence comes from Pardosa pseudoannulata, assembly GCA_032207245.1. Lineage (NCBI taxonomy): Eukaryota > Metazoa > Arthropoda > Arachnida > Araneae > Lycosidae > Pardosa > Pardosa pseudoannulata. The sequence continues at coordinate 11,060,069 of CM063506.1, forward strand.
GATAAATCAGAAAACATTCTTTTCGACCTTTCTTCCAAAAGGCTTTCACTGCATTGACCAGAATCTTGAAAAATTTGACTCTCAGCACCATACTTTGAGCAGCCTGGCTGTGCCAAATCTTCTGTAAATGAAAGTCTTCTTTTTGCATTTGTTGACACTATTAAAAGGAGGGAAAAGGGTATTTAATAAAAGTGATTTTTTTAAGTTAATCCACATTTACTTGGTATACATAATTCAGTTAAAATTCCATTCAGCAACCTTGATTAATTATTAGATATTTATAAAAGTTATTTCATACCAGGTATATTCTCTTTTTCCTCTTCTTGTATACAAGGAGACTTGCTTTCAGCATCCTTATTCTTCGAAATTTTAGGTTCATCTGCAGGAAGATGTATTATTTTAACAGATAATAAAAGTGGAATAATTACGAATTATTTATTTAAATATTACGATACAATACATACATTGTATGTCATCCATAACCTCCATATCATCAAGAATATCCATTTCATCTTGATGCTGGAGCTCAAATAACTCTTCTTCTGTGAGGTAATCCATTTTTTATAAACACTAACTTTTATTCAAAATCGAAAGGGAACAGTTATAAATAATGCACAGAATCTTATGTTCAATAAAAACATATCATTGTACACTGACTCTTTTCCATTCAGACATCATTAGAAAATATATTTTGAAATTCCAAAAGTACAGAAAAAAATAATTTCAAACACATAACACACTATACAACTTTGAACACATTTCTATTAGTAAACAAAACAAATTTCCCACCAAATTGAACAGTCACAGTGATTTAACTACGATAAAAAAAAACTCGATATTATTCAAAATAAAACAAAAAATTGTTCATTTTATTTTTAGTATGACCAAAAAAATTTGGCATACTTGATTAGAATGCAATGACTGAATGAATAATTATTTTCAGCATAATTTTAGCGTACGTTGTTTCCTCGTAAAGGGATTCGTTATAAACATTTTAGCTGAATTGATTGAAAATGAATAATTTTATTTGATCTGTAATTTTTCATTTTGATTTAAATATGGCTAAAATTACGATACTCAAAATACTGGAATGGATAATTTTCCTAGGATAAAAAATAGTACGGTGGAAAAAAACACTTCTACTATAACTTTGAGATCTTTTCTCTCTCTGTGTGTCGTCTGCTAATAACCGCTCTTTTAAGATAGCGGGAGTTTCATGTTTCACCGCACAATGAGTTCTTTTACTACTGATATGTATAACATGTAGACATAGGAATTTGCTTAAGTAGCAATGTCAAAAAAGACAGTTGTGAGCGGGAACTCGGGCTGATAACATCATCCATGCTTGACGTGGCAAATTATTATAAGGTGTATAGCCATGGATAGAAGAATTACAATAAAGAAGTTTTTATACATGAAAAAAGTTTTTAAATACATTTTCGTTTCGAGAATCTTTTCTTTTTTTTTTCGGGGGGGGGGGTGATTATTGTCAATATCGACTGTAGGGTGAAGGGAGCTCAATAAGAAATTTTTACTGTATTTTCCTTGATAAATTTTCAAAGTTATGCTATCATGCTTGAGTAATATAGTATAATTATGGAAGAAATGGAAAAATGATAAGTGCATATATAAGTGTACTTTAATACAGTTATGTAAAAATATAATATAATTGTTGTTCACATGTCCAAGAAGCATTTAAATCAACGGTTCTCAACTTGTGGGTCGCAATTCCTTTTGAGGTGAAATGACCCTTTAACAGGGGGTGACTGAGACTATCGGAAAACATATATTTCCGTTATGATATGACGTTGCCTCTTCTTTACGCAAACTGTTGCAATATGCAGTTATGTAGTTTTACTGTTGTTATATAAACCCCCATGCTACATCATGCTTCAAGATTAAAATTTCATTTATTAGTTTGAAATGAATATTTTACTGTATATAATTATATGTTGCTTTTGCGATTCATCACTATGCTTTAACTATGCCCAATTTTTAACAATGAAAATACAATCTCCATATAACTTATATTTCCTTTGGCAATTTTTTAGATAGGGGTCATAAGAAACTGTAATAAAAGGTCGTGGTATTAGAAAGGTTGAAAACCATGGATTTAAATTGAGGTTATAGCTCAGACAACATTTCGGCTTTAAGCAGTAGGTCCCGGTCCTCATTAGCCCTCGTCCTGCAAAAAGTAGACCGTGGCACTCCAAAACCAAACCAGACAACATGGCCTGTTTGAGCTAAAACAAATTACTGATTTAATTCTCAAACCATGTAGATTAGGAATCCACAACTACGTTAAATTTTGTGCCTCCAAACGATCTTGGGTGTGCCAAAGAACATTTTCCCCTTAGAATAATAAACGTATAGTAACTCGTCTATTGTATAAAATGCTATGTCAAAATGCAGACACGAACAAAGTTTCTCAATATTACTTCAAATTAAAATTGACAAGCTATCGTATTTAACCCATCAGTGCCCAAATCATTTCTGCCAATATATGTTGATGATTATCTTAAATCTAAGTTATTATGGACTCCTGAGAGTAATACACACACACACACACATATATATATATATATATATATATATATATATATATATATATATATATATATATATAATATATATATATATATATATATATATATATATATATATATATACATATATATATATATACATATATATATATACATATATATATATATATATATATATATATATATATATATATATATATATATATATATATATATATATATATATATATATATATATATATATATATATATAAAGCTATCAGGTTTAAAAATGGTGGTTAAGAATTAAGCGAGTTATAATTAAAAGTAGTTAGAACTCATTAACGATAACGTAATAGGAGAAAGGCACACCCTCGAGTGGTACAGAGTAAAAAGGCTGATGCGGTAGTAGACATAGGAATTTGCTTAAGTAGCAACGTCAAAAAAGACAGTTGTGAGCGGGAACTCGGGCTGATAACATCCTCCATGCTTGAAGTGGCAAATTATTATAAGGTATAGCCATGGACAGAAGGATTACAATAAAGAAGTTTTTATACATAAAAGAAGTTTTTATATACATTTTCGTTTCGAGAATCTTTTTTTTTTCGGGGGGGGGGGGTGATTATTGTCAATATTGACTGTAGGGTGAAGGGAGCTCAATAAGAAATTTTTACTGTATTTTCCTTGATAAATTTTCAAAGTTATGCTATCATGCTTGAGTTACAAGTATAACAAAATCGTTACTTTTTTCACAAACAGTGGCAATTCTTTCAGATTCCATTTTATTTTCTCTAATTAGACAAGTGCTCTTCTTTTTTGACATTTAGAACAGACTTAGAGTTGGGAAAAAGTTATCCGTAATTTTATTTCTTCTTTTATTTTCGAAAGATTCTATCAAACGCAAAATGACGTATTCAGAGAAAGTAAACTTTTTAGGGCGTTTCTCATCTGTACCCAGATGTTGTAGCCCATCGAATATGCATTTTTTTTAAATCGTAGAAATTTAATGTGAACCCGTTAGACATCCAAATTAGCAATGGTAGCATTGCACCCAGAGCCTGACTAAGATACTTTTGTGCCCTCCACTCCAATGCACATTTATAGCGACAAGTTATTATCATAATTACAGCCATATAAAAATTATAACATTGAATTAGCAAACAGATTTAAAAAATTAGCATTAAAGTAATATTCTAAATCAAAACACCAAATTTTCATTTTATGTAATCATTATTATCTCTGTTTAGCCATGCTAAAAATTAAGGACTTTTAAAGACCTAGAGTGACCCCTTTTTTTAATTTTTATCTCTTGTCACACTCACAAGCTCTGTGGTGCAGAGAATAAATAATAATAGAATAAAAAATAATTTAAATTGATGAGATGATTTAATGGTTTATGGTAGTACGTTGCTAATAATCTCTCTTATAAATATGCAATGACCCATAGGATAAAAAGAGCACCAGGTTCGTTGAGGGAATTAATTATCATGTAAATAACAGTAAAATTAAAGTAAATAGGAAACAATAGAGCTCATGACAAACACAATTACCTCGTACAATAATTTATTAAAACTTAACGATGGTAGTGTAAGTTTGCAATTTTTCCCCACTTAATATGTGTTTCAAGCACTCGGCTAAATTTTCGTGCCCCAAGTGCGCGTGCGATAATCAGACCCTGATTGCACCCCGAGCAGATTCCATTCAATAGGCTGACACCAAATACAACAGAGAATGCACTTCGAACAGGCTAACCAGAGAAGTTTTCTCCCATACCAAGTCATAACGGAATGCCTCTCGTTAATGAAAATTATTATTTACCATTCAAATGAACGTATATTTTCAAAATGCAGCAAAGGCTAATTTACTTTGCAACACTGTCTACTGCTGCTACAGTAAAATTCTCAGCTGTTCTTCTGTTACCAGTAAGACCCCTCTGACTCCCCCCCCCCCAGCCTTTTAAGTTGAACGTTTGACCTTGGTGTATTGTTCTGATCACATATGGGCAATGAAAAGAAAACTATAAATTAATTTCCCATTCCTGGAAATGTTTAATTACAAAATTAGAGCTTGTGATTATAATGGGGTAAAAATGACCCATACCGCGTTTTAGGTATAAGTATTAAAAGCAAAAAACTGATAAGTATTTAGAGTATCATATTTTCATAGATTGTTATTGGTATAAAACTAGAAAAAGTCAAGAAATTTTTTTCAATTCCATTTGTAACTTTTCGAGAAAATCGGAAACAAAATTGATTTAGGGTCAAAACGACCCATCTCACGATTCTAGAGTTAAATCTCTGTTATTGTGGACTCTCGAGAGAAAAATAAATATGAAATTTAACTAAGTACATTTACTGGGTATATGTATCCAGTACTGGGGATCAGTGGCGTAGGCAGAATTTTTTCAAGGGGGGGGGGGGTTCCTAATTTTCAAGAGGGGTTCAGAATTCTAAAAATTAACAGCCCACATAAATTCTACTAAAATTTTTATTTTTGCCATTTTTTCTGAACTCAAAGGGGGTGGTTAAACCCCTAAACACCCCCCTTGCGTACGCCCCTGCTGGGGCTATAGTTCTTGAGTACCAATCCTTTAGAAGACGTAACATTTATTGCATGCTCAAAAAGAGTAACTATTTTCGTTAATGATGCATTTTACATCGCTTTTAAGACTAAAAAGTTGTAAAAGCAATGTAAACACTTTAAACTGTCTCGAAGAAATGAATAGTAATATAACTAATTATAATAACAACAATAATTAAGGATATTTGTCCGATTTTTGTCAGTTTACTATTAGAATTTTTTTTAGAAATACCATATGTTATAATAATTTAGATTTATTATAATTTAGATTATAAATTAATATAAGCATAAAATTTATTATCTAAATGCGCTAACTGTTTTGTTTGATTTGTAACCCTACTTTTAACTACTCAAACCTCTGATGAGGATCCTAGAACTTTTTCAATAGGATTGTAATGAACAAATAATTTTTTTGCGCAATTTAGATTACATTTTAAGCATAATACTTCACAAAATATTTTCTTTAATTTTTACAGAGTAAGAGGTTTGTACACTAATTATGCAGTATTAATCTACTTGAATAGGGGATAAAAATCCAAAAATATTATTATTTTCTATGGCTACGTTAAAAAAAAGCTTAAAATAATGCAATCTAGATCTAAAAGTAAATAGAATTATTTCAGCTTGCAGTATTCATAAGATTATTTTCTATGTCTCTCACTTAATGAATTGTGCATTTACTTGTATCTCCAGAATCCAAGTTTTGTGAAAAGTTAACGAGTTTTAAAAAAGTACATTTGATTTGACTTTCAAATCAAACAGTAGAATTTACAATAATTTATGGCCAATTCTAGAAAGGATTGGTTTCTTTAATTCTACCCAGTCCTCTGGTCTAGATAGGTGGATTAGATTTGGCTTGTTCCGCTGAGTCATCCCTGGTATCAAGCAGATTGTCCTGGAGGATCCCTTGCTATTGATTGCAATAGATATGCTCAGACAACACTTTCCCGATTCCTCAGTGGACACCTCAAAGGATTTACTTTCGAGAGAGGTCTCAAAATTCACCCGAATTGTCCTAAATATTAAAATGAACCGGCATCACCGGAACATATCCTTGAGTGTCTGGGGTTGTCTGTTGAGGACCTATACAGGTCTCCTATGCTTGTTTCCGATTTTCTGAAGGTAAATGGACTCGTGGACCTCGTCTAGTATATTCCTAGACATGGAGATTAGAAAGAGAAAGAGAGGTGTTTGGTCTTTGCATCTGGTCTAGATAGGTCTTTGTTTTCTGTTGCATCTACTTCCTCAATCGGAGTTAAAAAAAACATTACGGTACAATTTAAACGCCAAGGAGAAAAATGCTGATTTGCATTTTGTACTCTATGGGTATTTCTGATAAATGTTTTGCTGCTACAAAATATCATCTAGTTAAAAACATTAGAGATTGCCTTAAAAAATGCGGTTGTTTAAATTTATAGAAAATTAAGATTTTGGGTAGATTTCTTTGTTTATGCATGCTATTCATAATTTTAATAACCTCTGTACACATTAAAGAAATGTGGGAATTAATTCACAAAGATTATGCTACTTAGTTCCATAGTTATATTGCAATGTGTTCAAGGTAATTAAAAACAAGTAATGTACAAAAACTGGTAACTATCCAATATGGGTTTTAATGGAAATATACTGATAAAAGATCATAATTTAGAAGCAAATATGTTGTATGACCGTATTTGGTTTTTAGTGTGTTTCATACAGAGCCATATAAAAAAAAACTTTCATAAAGTTTAAAGAACATTTTTATTAAAAATTATTTACTAAAATAATTACAGGTTTTGTAATTAAGAGCTGCACATAAATAAGCAACATAGATATTATCTATTAAAGATATTATGCATAAATAAATTCTGCAAATGTTTTTCAGTCCTTCAAATTTAGTCTAAAATCTTTGAAAAGTAGGCAAACAATGGTCGAATGGATTGAGCGTTGCTCTTCTGTACTGGAGTTCATGGTTTCGAGTACCACTGCTGGCATGGATGTTCGTAGTCTTTCGGAATCGGCTTTGAACAGTAGGTCCCGGTTTTATTAGCCCTTGTGTAGAAGAAAAAAGTAGACCATCTAATTTAAATCTTTGATAAATATTCCTTTTTATCGATTCTGTGACTTAAATTACTAGAATTTTAGATATTTCATTTCCAAATATCCTTTGTAGTCTTTTAGCCGCTTTCATCCACAATAAGTGGTAAAAACGTTGACCGGAGGACACCACTTGGAGGTAGACTACAGAAAACGTCCTCCTTGTAACACCACCGCCTTACGTTCCCGATGTTGAAGGAAACGTAGCTCGGTGGCGAGCCTGATGTTCTGGCTGGGAGATGGCTTTTGGTGGATGGAAGAATGGTGATGTTGGAAGATGGCTGTTGGTGGTGAAGACAAAATCAAGAAGATTCAATAAGTCATAATAGGTTTTAAAAGTCATAATCAGGATTTTAAAATGTCACAAATTGCGAGACGAGTGTAACAGATGGTAAAACACACTTCAATCTTCGCTCGGGAGTAAACAGTCAAGTCCGTTTGGAGAAAGACATACGTCGAGTACGTTCTCTTCACTTGGTGCTACTGAAGAGGGCAGAGACGACGGCATTTACCGTCCATGAGGAAATCAGATTTTGTTTTTTTCCAGAACGATAATCTGAAAAAAAAATAATTCTGTTATTGCGTACAAATAAAATTTATCATCCATACTTTTAGTTAAAAATTAAAACATTTTTTTCCTATTTATGAAATAAGACAACTGTAGTTCTAAGTATAATTTTCAAAAAATGTTAAATTGAAAGTTTACATATAATCTTATTTTAGAATTTGCAAGGATTCTACTTACTTCCTCTGGCGGTAACGGAACATTTTCAGTGTTGCGTAGTTGGCTAAACTTTGCCACATCATAACTTGCTGCTTGGCTTCTTTAGTGAGAGTCTTAAAAACAAATATGTAAGGCGTAATTTCGAGAAGGTAAGGTAGAATGTTTTTCAGATCCACTTCCTCCTCAAGCAGCAATGTGCTCCAGGTTTCCCGCAAGAACGCCTGCTGCACACGGAACCACTCATGAGCTACGTCAATCACAGGCTGGGGTCGATCCATCTGATCAAAAGTAGACTGCACTCCGGACTCAAATAGTGAACAGTGGTACATATACCTAGAAAAAAAAGGAAAACTCTCGTCGTAATTACAGTTCAAAGGGTTTAATTTAAAAGTAAAATAGTATTCAGACATTTAGCTAATAAACTTCAGTAATTATTTCTTTTTTTCATTTATAAAGTCAAAGATATACATTTTATGCAGAAAAACATCAAGCAATTCAATTTACTCATAGGGTGGTCTTAGAATAATAGTGTAATAATGGGCAATGAAACAATTTTGAAGAATTAATAATGCATAATTATAAATTCTTTTCATCTAATATTTGTCTTTGAAATAAATCTTTTTTCATACTGACGAAAAAATAATTGAGTGACTATTGACACCTCGTTAATAATGTTCTTAAAAGTAATTAACGAACCAAAAACGGGGTGGAAAGTAACACTATGTTGTCGAAATAGCAAAATAAATTGACAACAAATGAATCTGCTTTAATTAATTGCTGCTTTAATTTCCTTCAGTAACCGAATACAAACATTAACACGTTAATATTAATATTCATAAATATTAATATAATAAAAGAGATATAATACTGCATTGCATATATTTCAGGAATATTTTATCAGAAACGATAGTTTTCCATATGTTTATACTTACATATCAAATTTTTCATGTTGTTGTAAATCTTTTAACTTTTTACATTCAGCTTTTCTCTCTTCATCATAGCGGCCAAATCTAATGACAAGAGAAATATTTAAGTCTACAAAGATTTTTATTTATAAAGACAATAGAAATAATTTCAAGATTAATTCTGTCTCAAATGAGCACTGAAATAAATTGATGTACTCTGTCATTTCATCGTACTTTCCAAATGTATGCGTTCAAAATTATATTAATTTATTTTATCAGAACTTAGAAGTTAAAATCACCGCATTTTTAACAAAATCCTCCAGCCTTTTCTATTTTAATTTTAATGTAACCTAAAGACCTGCATTTGTTATTTTATTGCTTATCACCTTAAGAACCGGACACTCATCATTAATTTAATAGCCTCACAACAGGGGATAAGGTCTTCGGCCAAGGAACACCAGTCTACACTCCAATTAGTTCTTTGAACTAATTCGTTCAAGCTATGGACGCAATTTAATGTGTTTACTCCTGATATCTTTTCTTTTACCAAATCATAGTGTAATTCTTAAGGAGGAAATATTGAAATGGCATAACGTCCAGAAATAATTAAATTCGGAAACTGTAAATACTGACGGAAATGAAACGGTACATTTGTCCTAACGCAGCCATATTGGTAAAATTTGGCGGTTTATTTATTTTATTTTTTTTAAATTTCCCCCAGAATAAGAATGATGGTTTACAAAAAGAGAAAAGTTATTAATGGAATGCACAAGGTCTTTTATGACAAGTTTACCTTTTCATCTTAGCAAAACTTTCATTGCAACAAATTATAGAATATATTCGAAGCAACAGTATCCTTCAGATTTTTAATATTAACTGACTATAGAATGAGCTAAATCTATTAAAATTTGGATCTCTTCTTAGCTTTCGGATTTTTACAAACATAGCTGCTATAATTCATTACAGTGGCGTATTCCGGGAGGTGAAAAGGAAGACACCCCCTCCCCCAAAGAAAAAAAAAGGCAAAAATTGAGCAGATTATTCTTTTCGTCAAGTATAAAAGGAAAAAACAATTTAATTCTTAAATTTTGATTAAAATGGAAACAATTTATTTTATTTTTTCATTTTAGGAGCTGTTTTGTTTTAAAAATGATGATTATTTCTAATAATTTATTTTTAGAGTTATTAGTTTTCTAGAATGGATGATAATTGTGTTATTTACAAAGATTTCGAAATCATTATACCTAACTATTATAGATTTGACTGATTGAGTTGGGATGTAAAAATTAATAAAAGTATATAATATTTAAGAAAAGAATATTAATAAAAATGTTTATCGAAAACCAAAATTTCTCTCCGCTATCAGCATTGATGCTATAATACATAAGTACCATTCAAGCTAAAGTTATTTTAATCACTATTTTGTCATAGATCATATTTCGTTGTAAAACATTACTTTACAGTCAATAATTTTTTTATTATATTTCAATAAGTTTATTTCTAGAATTATGTTTTAAAATTTCTTAAATCGTACTAATGATTTCAAAACATGAATGAGCGTGAATAGTTGGATAGCAATCAATACTTTTAGAAATAATATTCACTATGAAACGCCGTATAATGTACGTTTTGTCTTTTTAATTAATCGAATGCGTTTTAATTTTGTGATTTAAATGTATGTATAACAACACAATTCATTGCTCTGCAACTTTCTATATTCACACATATATGTATAGATACATTAATATATAAGATATACATATACATACATAAATATATATGCAATATATCAAAATTATTTCACTTTAACATCTCTTAAAAATTCTCCCCCTTCCATTCTTATTCCTTCAAGTCTATTTCCCCAGCCACAAAATAGTGTAATTAAAGGAGTGTCCATGACTTAAATTCTTCAAACCAATTTCCCAAAGCTTTCATTGCAATAGATGCAAATTTTCTGTCCCCTCACCGCATTTTCGAGTTGTCTCTGGCAAATGACTCAGTTTTTCCATCAGATCTAAGTTACTTTTTACTGTTAAATTCAATGATTAAGTTGCCTGTCCCTTGGAAAAATTCTATGCATCGCTCGCTGTGGGGTGCATTCCTGTTCCAGTACGTGTTTCTGTGTTCTCTCGTCTATCTTTGACTGTTAAATATGTCATTTTAGCAGCTCTTCAATAAAAGTTAATTTCGACTCTGATAAGCGCCGTTCTCTTTCATGGTGCCACGACTGCCAGATTAGTTGGGCATTTCCTTGCCCAGCAAGCCCGGGCCAGTAAGTTACTTCATCCCCCGACCCAGCTTACGCCATACGGGAAGTGATTCCTTGTCATCAAGATAGTAATACAAAAACCAAACAATTATAACCAGTTACTTATTCAAAATTCTAAATCCTCACAGGAAGCAAAACCGCCGAAAAATAAATAAATAAATAAATAAATAAAACATCCTTTCCAGTATATCTGAACACTTATTCTCATCTTTTTTTTTCTTTTTTTAATTTTTTATTTTTTTTCCTTTTTCTTATTCTTTATTTATTACAACCATTGATTTCACAATTTTAACAAATATTATAACATATTCAATTACAAAATACATTAATAGTCAAACGTACCATAAAAACATAGTACAAAAATTACATAAACAACAAACCAGAACCAAAATATCAATAATTACACCATTACAAAAATAATCAATTTTAAACAATTTAAATAACACAAACCAATTAAAAATTTACTGCAAAAATACAATATCAATCCAAGGATTTTTCAACAAAAAATTCCATTATAGCACACAAACCAGAACGAGACTTAGGAGAATTACAAAGGTTAATAATATCAACATAAATAAAATTTTTAGGAAAATAACGAATTCTTATATCTTTAACCAATTCACAACAATAAATAATCGTACCAACATCCTTTTGGCACCAACACAACATAGGTTTATTAAAAAATCTGGCCTGGTGATGCCCGGGCCAGTAAACACAATAGAGGCTTAATTCAATGTGACCAGCAGAATAATATTCACTGTGTTACACACACACACACACATATATGTAAAGAAAATTCTCAGGGGTTTTCAAATCTGAAGTCAATAGCTAAAAATTTCCACGTCGTTTTGCAGTCCCCTTTTTTAACCCCTAACCTAAATTGATCACTAGGGCTACAGTTTACGCCCTCAGAGAAGGGATCTGACCAATTATAACTCTACGTTGCCCTAGCGGACAATAGCGTCCGCTAGGGCGGAATTTTTAGTCCTTGACTTCCGATTTGAAAACCCTTTCCAAACAAAGTGAAGATGCACGCTGTCGGAGGCAGATTTTTCTAGATATTTTCCCACAGATGTTGACCATGTGTTAAGGGTCTTTTTACATATAATTTCATGCTAGCTGACCCCTCAGTTTGTTCTGTCCCTATGATGAAGTGGGAACCCGTCCTCCAACGTTATCTTAATAAAGGCCTTTAGCTAAAACGATGTCATTTTTATGGGGCATGACTGCAACCACCCATCGTGAAGTTCGTCTTATTACACACACACACACACACACACACACACACACACATATATATGTATATATATATATATATATATATATATATATATATATGTATATATATATATATATATATATATAATGTGTGTGTAACAGCAAAACTCAACAATTTATGATTTAACAACTAATTTCATATAAACATTTCACACACACACACATATATATACATATATGTTTATATTTATATATTGTGCGTACGTGTGAGATCATCAAACTGGGCAACACATAACGTAGAAACTGAATTCGCATAAAAATTTCAATTACAAAAAAAGAAACTTACAGGTATTTTAAGTGGCCGAACTTCATTTTTATCTCTTTAGATGCTATCCACTTTAAGAAATTAGTCTCAAAACATTTATTTTAAATATATATCAAAGTTTTAAAATGCACAGAATCGCTCTTTTACAACCTTCAAATCAAAAGTTTGATCAAAGAATGAAGAAGATATAGAACATCTCTTTAACTCCTTTGTTACGAAACAATCGAAACAATAATAAATTTGCAATTATTTATTGCATAGTTGAATCAATTTCACATCTATTGTTGTAACAACTTGACTGTTAACAAAGCATAATGTGAAGTAGTGTTTGAAATGCATACTTGATGTTCAGTATAAATAAAATTTAAACTGGCAATATTTGTTTCTGGTTTATAAAAATCCACTGTTATTACTGATGTTTTACAAGTGTAAGGCAATTTGTTGCAACATCACGACCTACTATAATGCCCTTCCCATTCATTTTTATCTGTACAACAGCCAATAGACAAACAATAAACTGCCCTTCCTTTTGAAACTAAAGCCAGAATTGTCATAATTTGAGAATTTGCCCTATTACTTGAAATCGCCTTATATTGATATTGATAAAAGTGTAAGTCCCAAAAAACCAAATTATACAGTAGAAAAAATAAAAAAGAATTTTTTTTTTTTTTTTTGGAATTTCTTAATCACAAGGAACTAAATGTTTATGTAAGACTTCTATTTTATTTTGGAAGACTGAAAATACAAAATTGTTATACATTAGAATAAAACCCAATAAATTAAACTAGGCGCCTTTATTTTTCTTTCTGACCTGCAATTTTTGTTTCTTCTTACAACTTGCATTTTCTCTCAACATCGACTGAAACTGAACTACATGGTCTGTCAACTTTAGAGATGTAAAAAACCCGGAATTTCGAAGAGGTGGGAATAAACCCGGGAATTTTGCAAAATAAACCCGGAATTTTGGGAACTTTGGGAAGAAATCATTTTAACAATGTTTACATTTATTTTTCAACAGTGGTTATTTAAAAACTAGCATATTATTTTTAAGAGATTTTTTTTCTTTTGGCTATATATATATATATATATATATATATATATAATATATTAATATATATATATATTTATTTATTTATTTATTTATATATATATATATATATATATATATATATATATTCAAGGAATAATAGCAATGAGCATCTAAATGATTTTTTAGTAGTACTTATGTAATCAATTACCTTGTTAGTCTTATCAGACACATAACTGGTTGCTTGAATTTTAATTGCTAATATAATAATTATATACATTATTTTTTATCATTATTTATAATGTAAATTGCTTTATGCTAAAATTTTCCCCTCCTTTTCTAATATAAAAATACGTATCTTTAAATTTAAAATAACAGTTTATTATTTTTTGTAATACATATATCATTTAAAGGTGTCATCAAATAATACTGTTGCATTTTGTGTTTAATTCCTACACACACACACACACACATTATATATATATATATATATATATATATATATATATATATATATATATAGAGAGAGAGAGAGAGAGAGAGAGAGAGGGGGGAGAGAGAAAGAGAGAGACAGAGATGTTATCCAAGAAAAATAAGGATTTATGGGTTTTGTGATATTACAGATTATTGCCTAATATTTATGTACTAATAAAAATATTGGATATTTTCAAATTAAAAATATAATTTCATGCTAAACATGATACCTTGCCAAATGTAGTTAGTTAATTCCAATTATTCAATTTTTTTTCATAGCATATAATAGTTAAATTTTACGAAAATATCAACTTTTGAGGTCTACAACAAAGACAGAAAAAAATTGTGGTTCTCATTGTGTCATAGGAATTGGCGACTTCAAAATTCTACAAAATTCCCATGTTTTGGAAATTTTCAAAATTCCCTTCCCAAAAAAACTCTGTTTTTTCCCGGGTTTAAACCGGGTTTTTTCCACTCCTCACAACTCTAGTCAACTTAACCTTTTTCAGTGTTATTTGACCCAGGAGCTTTGATTCTTTTGAGCGAAAACTTTTTTGTCGATGTTTTAGGACTTACATGTTTTTATTGTTTAACACTATAATTTCATATTCATTGGTGTTAAGTTTGTCCGAGTGAGTGAATGTGATAACTTGAAAACATTACGAACTAGATTAATAAAGCTACTCGGGTAGTGTCTTCATAAATGTTGTAAATTTGTATTTCTTTACTCTTCTCTTAACCCACGTTAGGCTTAGCGCATTTAAGACCTTCGTGATGCCATACTCGCAAATAATCTAAGTTTTCATCAAACTGAAGGGAAATTTTAAAAGAAAGATCGCAGCTATTACCCATGGCAATTATTTCCTAGCTGCCGTATAATACTCCGGTACTGATATATCTTCTCAACAAGCAAAATCTTTTGGGTAGGTTGGTTTTCAGTTACATGCTCACTAAAGGTGTTAATAAAATGTTTTTCTTATTAAAAATGAATTTCATACCATTGGAGATAAAGAATTCGAACATTTGGAATATAAAATGTAAAAATTAAACCGAGAGACTGGCAATTTGTCATCGGTAATACAGATCTATTTAATGTACCATAGACATTTTCAGAATAAATGAGAAAGCTGGGCTAACAAAAATCCTGGTTTAATTATTGTATGAACGAAATTGAAAGAGCCTGTATAGTATTTGAAAAGTTAGTACTTAATTTATTACTGGTGGAAATAAAACACTAAACACTTGGGCTTTGTTCAATAGCCTTTTACTAAATGGCGATGCATAGATCTATGGGGATTAGATTTTAGCACACTTATTGCCATCTTGATGTTCTAAATCAGGGGTTGGCAAACTATTGCCCTCAGCTTGTTTCAATGAGTAAATCAATGGGAATGTCATATCTAGTCTGAATAATAATAACAGATGTTGTAAGTTCAGGAAGAGTAAAATGTGACTTGTAATCAGTTTTGCAGATACAGTAGTATATCTTTTCATGACACTCAGTATAAAATCAAAAACACGGGTCTTCGTTGATGGCCATTTACAACTATGTTAACTAGGAATTTCCACTTTAGAAATGTAGTATGATAAAATGCTACTTCGAAAACAATTTCGTTGAATTACTTTAAATTTTCCCCATTCTATATGTCAGTAAAAATGTGTTTATTTCTTTCTAAGAATGAGGAATTTTCACGTTTTCTAATTTTGATTTTAAAGGATAGAAGACAAAAAAGTAAGCAGGACAGTAGCTATTTTTCTTTCATTTGGGGGCCTAATGAGTGATTTCTAATGGGTTTTATAGCGGACTCTTTAACGTCTCTCAAAAACGATACTTTTTCTCCGCCAAGTTTGTGACGTCATCGTTCATGTCGACACCGAGCGCCTATGCTGTTTACATGTTAAAAGGCGACTTTTAAATTTGTTTTTGTGTAAAGTATCGCATATAATAGAAATTTTTTTGTTATGTCTGGCATTAAAAAATCATACTCTAAATATTGTATTGTGCCCCTCTGTAAAAATACAACAACTAATTGCAATGAGAAGATATTTTTCAGCGTCCCGAAAGACCCACATACACGTAAAATCTGGACAACTGCGATGAAAAGGGATGAGAAATTAAACCCCAAATTATTATATAAAACATCTTTATGGGTTTGTGAAGACCATTTCTCGATAAGTAAATGCTTACTTTTGTTTAAATATTACTAATTTAGAACAATTAAAGTATATAAAAATACATCTATACCTTTAAAAGGATTGTTGATTAACCACTGCTATTTAACTTTTAAAACTGCTAATTTTCGAGTATTATCACAGAGTTCAAGTACAATAAATATTTTATAAAGCATATAAATATCGAAAAACATATAAATGTCTAAAGCATATAATTATCTAATGAATAACTCGGGGAAGGGGAAGGTTATGTATTTTAAGATATTATAAATATTTTCTTCAAAGATGCATACTTTCTTAATTGAATCTATTCACAGTGATATTTTTCGATTAAATTGGTGACTAATTTGAAAAAAAGTATAATATTTTTAAAACACTTAATAATAATATTACTTTAAAAATTAAATTTAATTTGAGAAATTTTATACATTTTTTAATTTGACATTAATATTAAAGGTAATAAAATTGTATTGCTATTTAAAAATGTATAAATAATTAAGTAAAGCCGTTTAAAGATTTTAAATTTCTTTTCATCATATTTAAAATATCTAAGAATTGGTTTGGTTTTGGAGTGCTACGGTCTACTTTTTGCAACACGAAGGCTAATGAGACCGGTCTCACAATAAATACCTCCTCTAATTTTTATTTTAATATTACATCCGTCTCTATTTATAAAAAACGATACTACTACAAATGTGTGTGTATATGATATATGTATATTTATTTGACTTGTTTGTGTTTACAAAGAAAAGAGCTGTGTTTAGCATGAATAAAGTATTAATACATGTTAAGTAAAATTGGAAAAAAATATAAATGATTTTACACACCTTTGGGTTTTAATTCCTCGTATTTCTGCTCCCATAAAATCCGGGTTTTTTGCCAAGAAAGAAA
This sequence comes from Pardosa pseudoannulata, assembly GCA_032207245.1. NCBI lineage: Eukaryota > Metazoa > Arthropoda > Arachnida > Araneae > Lycosidae > Pardosa > Pardosa pseudoannulata. The sequence goes on from CM063506.1 coordinate 11,077,255, forward strand.
ACATTGACATGCTGTCAATTTTCGGGAGGTTGTCTGATTGTCCTTTGGTAAATCCAGGTAGAAGAGACATTTATGACAAATTGAGATAACTAAGCTATCTAGATCGATAAAACAAACCTTCAAGTTTAAATAAAAATAAATTTTGATAGCTAGAAAATTTCAGGAACTTGCAAAAACGAAATCGGAAAATAGTGCGCACTTAAAAGCAATACAAAAATATTGGTCTGCATGAACGATGACATCACAACCAATCACGGAGCGTTTTGATGTCACGTGATTTTCGCTTAACTTTAAAATTAATTTTTTAAATGATAGACCTAGTTTTTTACATTTTTGAGAACATTTTTGGAATCTACGAGTCTGAAATTATCAGAAAAACACTAAGTTGTTCGAATCCCCCGCATGTGCAAATTCCTCATTGTGTATAAATATTATCTATATAAGCATCTTACTTCATTATGAAAATAACTTTTTTGTTTAGACATATGAGTATGAATACCTATTATAATGTATGCCTATTCAAGTTTTCAATATGTTCCACCAAACGTACTTTTTTTAATGATCTGTTCCTTATCTAAAAAATTTTGCCAACCCCTGTTCTAAGTAATCAGGAAGAGTTTCGACCTGTGTTAGCACAGAACCAAAAAATTGCAACTTTAGTCAAGCAAGATAAGATGTATTTTCCAAACTTTAATTGAGGATCATTAATAAATAATTTACAGAAATAAAAAAATATATACATTTTTTTCAATTGCTTGACTTGAACTCAAGTGATTTCAACAACCTGCCATTTATCAGGCCTTTTAACGTAAAGGAAAGGGAAACTTGATAAAAAATATCTGCAGTGTTTTGCTACAGCATTACTTAAGGGGACAGTGGATGTTACAAAGAGTTGAGTTTATTAACTTAAGAGTTATGGAACTTTGCACAAAAGAACATTTAAGTATACCTAGATGAATTATACATTTTTTTAAGTAGTGTGTCATTTAAAAATTTAGTTTTGTAAAATTTTTTGCTACTTTTTAAAAGTACTTGTTTTTAATTTTGAATACACTACAATTTTTTTTATTTAATTTAAAATCTCTGTTAAGTATTCGCCAATACAATGCCATGGATTTCGTTGACCATTTTATTAGAGGAACCTTATATGGGTAGTCAACATTACTCATTGAGACATCACAAAATGAGTCCTAGTAATTTAAAAGGAGGTACCAAGCCGAACACTCCTAGACTTGGTCTGCTACCTCCAGAGTGTGAATTATTTAAAAAGGAACATTGTAAGAATCTGTATCAACACAGTGATTTTTGCAACATTACAACTGAAATTTTTAAATGACACCCTTTTTTACATTATAATCATCTAATACTTATTTCTTGCAAATTTAACTCTAATTAATTAAGCCTCTTTAAATATGTTTCGGTCGAATTAGTTATTCTAAATGCTGCTGAGATCAGTTAATTCAATTAGACTATAAGTTTCCCTTCCTCCTTACTAAGAAAACTATAAATGGCAGTATGGTAAAATCATATGGCGAAATTAGTACAGCAATTACAAAAAATATATATATATTATATATATTCAACAATAATATATATTATTAACAAATGTTCTTTATAGTTTGTAAGCTATCTTCGGTTAGAAGCTTGTAAAGTTTGTATTTGGTTTGTGCAACACAGGTCGAACCCCAATAAACACAAATTTTTTTGACTCAAACAATCATAAAAAATATTTGGTGAACATATTAACTTGAATGGAGCTATTTTTAGATTTTTGAGCCAAACAAAAAAGTTATCTTTCGATCTCGATGGTCGGACTATATCACCTGCGACTTCGCACAGTAATTGGGCATGGACGCCGGCAAACCGTCTTTTGATCATTGCCGCAGCGTATTTCAGACTTTTACCGATCATTTCTCGATCTTTATGATCTAAGGGCGATCTAGTACAAGATAATGTAAGATATACGGCTGACCCGATATCAATCGTTATCCGATTTGTAGAATAAGTGGGTGGACTGGTAGAATAATTATTGAATGTTTTTAAACTATGTATTTCTACCTATTCTGAGATTCTATTTTAACTTGAGATAAATAAATGACTATTTCTTTCGAAAAAATGGTTTTTTACCTTGAATCAATTCACTTTCAGACAAAATATTTGGTTAAAACAAATGCTTGAGTTTATTTCAATGAGCAAACGTAGCAATTGTTTTACAATCTGGAAAGTTACTTCTATGTCAAATTTTAAGTGTGCTTTATACACGAGATACATTAAAGCCTCGATACAACAACACTTGGGATACCCAATAAATTTATCGTTAGAGATGTATATATCGTAATATCTGGGACGATATATTTCAATCTAAAATACTTCAACTATATTTGTTATGGTATGTTTATGGCACAATAATGAAATTAATAATTGTCAAATTGTTAAATATTTTCAAAGTATAGAAAATTGAAAAAAAATTAAGCATGGAAATAAAATTCACTTTCTCGAGGAACTTATTGAAAAAAAACCGTTATATTTGTTCGCTTATTCATTTTTTTACTGTTAAATTAATTTACAAAGTATGAATAAAATCTTAAGTACGAAAACGATCATAAGTTGTGAATGAAAGATTTGAAAATAACATTTATAGGGACTTAGTAGTTTGAAGTGCTTCAGAGGCTGTCAATAAAGATTGAGGGGGACCTGTATTTTTATTGCCAGCTTCTTCATCATCATTTTCCTTTTTATTCAAATTTAGGGCAAAATATCTGTCACTAACTATTGCATTAAACATATCTTCAACATCCGGTGTTTAAATTTCCTCCATGATTTCTTTTCCTGATATTTGAAATGTGCTACATCGTTTAGATAGTAAATCACGGCTATTCTTGAGATAACCATCGTTTTACAGAGGTGTATTGCTCTAAGAAATGTCGTTAAATTGAAAGAACATTAAGATTATATTGTATGCAAATTCGTCGGAATCGCAAAATATTAACGTTATAGAGGGATTTATCTTTGTATCGGATATTGTTATAGCAAGGTTTTAGTGTATAATTTTTCTCCCCAACTTTTTTTATTTATTTATTTTTCAAACACTGGTATACGGTACAGAAGAGTAAATGCGGTATTTTTGTTTGGAAAATGATTTAAAAAATTTGACTGAACCCCGGGGCCTGATTATCGCATGGGCACTTGGAGCAAGCGCCCTGGGCACGAAAATTTACTAATTGTACTAATTTACTAATGCACTAATTGTTATATATTGCTGTTTACTTGATGACTTTTTTTTCTTATGCCAGCTGTATATTACTACTGCTTTAGTTCATGTTTTTTGTATGCATATCTTCTTGTATTCATCTCCTGGTGAAATTTATAATTTTTTACCTTTGTTTATAATTTTATAATGGGGTGATTATAATTTGCAGTAGTTGATATCAATTTCTGTGCTTAAATTTTACCTGCTAAATATTTAGTCCTGATAAATTTCAATCAATATCTTTGACATTATTTTGTGCATAACAGTTGCATTTTATGTCAATGTCATTGTAGTAATTTCATTTCCCTCGTGATATCTTGTTCATTTGAACTTCTTCAGTATAATTTTTAATCCACATGCACAATTCCCCTTTCGTTAAGTTTTAATAAATTATTGTACAAGGTAATTGTGTTTGTCATGAACTATATTGTTTCCTATTTACTTTAATTTTACTGTTATTTACCTGATAATTAATTCCCTCAACGAACCTGGTGCTCTTTTTATCCTATGGGTTATTGCATATTTATAAGACAGATTATTAGCAACATACCACTATAAACTATTAAATCCTCTCATCAATTTAAATTATTTTTAATTCTATTATTAATATTTATTTTCTGCCCCACAGAGCTTGTGAGTATGACATGGTAGAAAATAAAAAAGTGGGTCACTCTAGGTCCTTAAAAGTCCTTAATGTTTAGCAAGGCTAAACAGAAATAATAATGCTTACGTAAAATGAAAATTTGATGTTTTTGATTTTGAATATTACTTTAATGCTAATTTCTTAAATCTGTTTGCTAATTCAATGTTATAATTTTTATATGACTGTAATGATGATAATAACTTGTCGCTATAAATTTGCATGCTAGTGGAGGGCATAAAAATTGGATTGTGCCCTGGGCACAAAAGTATCTTAGTCGGGCCCTGCTCAACCTTAATTTTCTTTTCTCCCACGAGAAAATTGAATGAAAAAAAAGAGAATATCTCGACCAGAATACCACCAAATCTCTTTTATCACCCTTTTGTGCTAAAGGGCTACTTTATCTTGGAAGCAGACTAGTCATGAAAAAAAGAAGTAAAATAATCCTTCACTAAAGCTTTCAGCCATTTCTCGAATTTCAGCAAGGGGGAAAAATGCGAACATTTTCTGGGGTCGTAAAGTCGTAACTTTATAAGTAAAACGGTGGCTTTTGAGAAACAAAATTTTACGTTTTTTATGTCTCAATTTTCATAAAGTTACTATTGAAATAAGCAATTTAAAATAATTTCAAAGCGAGGAATAAAGATTTTGCAAAATAAATATTTAAAAAGAATTACTTTGCCTATTAATAAATTACTTATGCATTGCGACATAACTTAATCAAAAATATATCTTTGCTGATATATTTTCAATTAAATTTCTCTTTTAAAATTCTCATACGCAAACCAGTGGTCAGACTTTGTCTACTCTGGAAATCCTTAAAGCTATCAGGTTTTTTCACCGCACTTTTAGAAAAAAAAACATTTATTAAAACAATATTTATTTTAGAATAATTCTACAGATACTTAACGCAATTTAAAAAAAAAAAAAAAGAATTGTATATTTTGTATGAAAAAAATTTATTTTCAAATTAACATCATTTACTCTTTATAAGCATTAAATCGTACTCCAATATCAGCTAAGTTTGAATTATATTTAGTGACTGTGAAATGATTTAAAAGAATATAACAAAATATAGCTAATATGTACAAAAACAAATTTTTAACTAGTATGAATGGAATGAGCTCGTTATGTTTTACACAAAATCCTAAATAAAGTCGGGTTTTATTATCGTTATTTTTAAACTTATTTCGTGTTTAACATTCAATTTATTTCTGTATTTTGTTTTTGTTCCGACATATGATGAAAATGACTTTTCGCTGTAATGCTATATGCTGTAATAAAGGGTATTTTTTACAGCTTTTGTAGGAACTTGAGGATATTCTATGTACATTTTTTAACAAAAAAATTAAGATTTTCTGGTCTTTGTATCTGCGTTTTAACATAGAATCTGTTGATAGTCCAATTAGTTGTTCCGGTCTTATAAGTAATAAATTCTGAATTTTATTGAAATTTGGAAATGAGTTTTTTTCTTTTTTACTCATGAGACTCGGTTTGTTGAAGAAAATAAAACCTGATAGTTATTTTTAACTGTAAAATAAGCTCTTTAATTATCTTTAACATCGTTATGCAAATTTATTTCATTTTCGGTTAGAAAATCCCTTAGTTTTTTATAAATCACGTAATTTTTTTCATAAAGAATTCTCTCAAATCTTATTTTAAGATTAAATCACTAATTTTATGTTTCAGTTCAATAATATTTACTTTAAGATCTTATAGAAATTAAATTTCGTTAAAGTTTTAAATATGTCTGCAAAATATGCCAACATCTGTAATCGTATTTCATCATCTAAATTTTGAGCATATAGAACTTTTTAGGACATTTTACAAAATTCCAAGATTCCATGGAACACAGTTTGAAGACCACTGCACAAACAGCTGTGTTATATAAAAATTGCTTAGGTACGGAATCGGCTTTAACCCCTTAATACACAGGTTTTTTGTTTTGTTTTTTTCTTTTTGAAAAAGGCCAGCAAAAAAAAAAATCAATTTTTTAATGTAAAAAACACGATTTGGAACGTTGAATTTAGAAAATATATATATATATATTTTATACTTGAATAAGTAAGTGTTATAGCTTACAATCCCATGTAAATGATAAATATCAATAAAACTTTTTTTTTCACATTGTTAGTTTCAATTCTCGATTACATTCGAGCGTGAAAATTTATAGCAACATAAAGTACAACGCCACTCGAATTATCTCGAGTGTGCACAGTTTGGGCCAGTTTAGCGTCCTCGAGTTAACTCGAGCGTGCACGTTAAGGGGTTAAGCAATAGGCCCCGTTCTAATTATCACTTGTCTAAGAGCAATACAACTGTATCTGTCCAAACCATAGATGGCCGAAGGGATAATGTGTTGCTTTTCGATACTGGAGGTCGTGGGTTCGAATCCCACTGCTGGCTTAGATGCCTGTAACTGCAAAACATAAAACGCTTTTTGCTGCAGAGTTGCCATTTTGTTATAAGGAAACAATGGGTACGCATGCATACTCTTAAAACATAAATTCTGCAAGTTGTTCTTTAATTCTAGCATACAAACAACTACGTACACCTTATATAATTGATATAACAAATTTCAAATGCTTTATTCGTTTATGTGCAGTGTGAACATACAAGTGTATGTATGTATGTGTAGATTAGATGGTGGCCTAATAAGCTACGAGCCCTTTTTCGTCCAAGATTCCGCGGATTTGAATTTTCTTTCAGGCCTGGTGTTTGTAGCCATTCTCAATTGGCTTAAAGCATAAAGTCCAAATATAAGTAGTCCTCCTGTAGTAAAAACTTAAGTGTAACGGTACAAACAAAAATCCAAATAATGCCAAATAATAATAATGTGTGGTGGCGATCCAGAAGTGTGCTCGAGATATGTATTCTTGTGCGCATACGCCCTTCCAGATAATTTAAAATTAAGTTTCTGTGTATGATTAATCTACTGTTAATCTACCTTTAAAAGTCGGGGAAAAATAAATTCCATCATGCAAGTAATAGTATTTGACAGTTGGCAAATATCAAACGGAAGTAATGATGAAAAAGAGTTCCCATCAGTTTTAAATATCTTCTTTATTTATTCTCCCAGTCTTTTTTTAAGCACGAACAACCGGAAGATGGCAAGGATTTTTTTATATATAATCCTTTATGCTTTTTTTTAATGAATGACATTCATCATTGTTCGTCTCTATATTATCCCTTACGCCAGTTGTTCACAAATATTTTTGATACTCTGTGCTCTTGTTGCAACCAGAATTTACCATGCCTGTCTATGTAGAACTCTAATACTTTTTTTTTTTAATAGTTGGGATTTGTTTCAATTATAAGGGTTAATTTATTAAAATATATAAACTTTAGTAATTTTGTATAGAAAAAAAAATGCTTTAATGCGACAGGAAAAATTATGGGGTCCTGCCTTTCAGTCTTTAGTTGTCATTTGGATGCCAGGAGTCTGCTTTAAGCAGCAGGTCCTGATCATTAACACTCGAGTAACATAAAAAAAAAAATGTAGACCGAAGCATTTGAAGTGAAACAAGGCAGAATTTCTTGAGTTTAACCATATGGGCAGGTTTGGTTTGGATCGATACAGTTCACTATTTTGCTTCACATAGGCTAATGAATTCGGAACTTACTGCTTAAAGCCGATTCCGAACGGCGGCAATCATCCATGTTAACAATTAAATTCGAACCCGCAAACGCCAGTATCATAGAACAGCGCACTCGCCATTTCACCATCCTTCGGCCAACTTACAGGATTTTCTGCTTCTGTAAAGATAGCATAACTATAAACAGTTAACGGACCGAGTCAGTTAACCGAGTATATTGATTCTATTCTGTAATTTCAGTGTTCATTAATATCGATTTAAAAAATGGATTAATTAAACGAATGCAAAAAATATGCGCGAAACCTCGAAATAGGGGAGACCACTAGACCAAAGAATTTGTCAATTATTTAGCGATGTCCCTTACCCAGATGCTTTATACATATAATCCATATCGTAGTGTCCGAAATACTTTTAGGGATGCTATATTGTAGTTTGTTCAAGAGATTTTCAATGATGTAAATTTTCTTTACAGCCATAAATTATTTGAAATAAATGACAATACTGGCTCTATCCAATATTAGAGATCACAATGATTATATGTACCGGTAGCGTGCTTTAAGTTACCGTTTAAGTGACGTTAAATGTTGCATTGTCCACTTTAGAGAAGCAACTAACAGTGAAAATATTCTTTTATCAAAAGGAAAAATGAGAAAATCATTCGGAAATGATGAACGTTTACAGAACAAACTGAATGTTGGAGGATGTTGTAAATTATTTAACACTAGATTTACGGATGTTGATCATATACCTATTTTTACTGAACTGAGCTAATTTGACTCATACAAGAAAATTGAAGTTTTTGCAAAGAAAATAGTTCCAAATTAATTTAAATGAACTGTTTATTATCAAACAATTCATGGAAAACATTTTTTACATGTAAAATCTGTTTTTGAAACACATTTTCCGCAAACATTTCTATTACATTTAGCACAATGGTTTCTACATCTGTTTCTTTTGCATGATTGTTGAACTTGACAATTCTTCCGTGCTTCAGTAGAGTAAATTTCTGTCATTGGAATGGAAGTGTTCTCGACTTCTTCTCTATATTTACTTCTTAGCTCTTCAGCCAATTGGAAAATATCCCAGGCTTGATAGGACCAATAAATTTCATGTTATGCGATTAACTGTTAAACCATTCTATGAGTCAAATTGGCTCAAAACCGTGAAAACAGGAATGTCACATTTGATAATGCGAAATGAAGGGGTCTGTGGGAAGAGGAATGAAAGTTTATATATATTTTATTGCTTAACTAAAAACCAAAGTATGTTTTTGAAAAGTGATATTAAAGTTATATATATATATATATATATATATATATATGTGTGTGTATATGTATATATATATATATATATATATATATATATAGTGATAAAATTTTTAATGAGTCAAATTGGCTCGGTCTGTAAATCTAGTGTTAAAGCTGGCAGATCCGAAATGTGCGGGGCTCTACTCACAGCTCTGTGAAACCGGAGTTTTCAAACTATTCTAGCGATGAAACAAATGACTCGACATGAATGTATGTCCGTGATGTCGATAAGTAATAAATTTGCATTACTATGATTTTAGTTTCATATTCTCGTTCATTGCTTTGTTTATAATTGTGTTCAAAATGATATGCGTTACTTCTTGATAACCCTTCGTACATTAGCACAATTCCTGATATATCAGTATATTCGTCCAGATACATTCCAGAAATATTCATTGTCTAAAATTAAGCAATCAACTTGTTTGAATGTTTTTAAAGATAGGTATAATGTAACCGGCAGGGCCCGATTAAGATACTTTTGTGTCCAGGGCACAATCCAATTTTTGTGCCCTCTACCCCTATGCAAATTTATAACGACAAGTTATTAACATCATTACAGTCATATAAAAGTTATAACATTGAATTAGCAAACAGATTTAAGAAATTAGCATTAAAATAATATTCAAAATCAAAAACACCAAATTTTCATTTTACGTAATCATTATTATCTCTGTTTAGCCATGCTAAAAATTAAGGACTTTTAAAGACCTAGAGTGACCCACTTTTTTAATTATAATCTTGTCATACTCACAAGCTCTGTGGTGCAGAAAATAAATATTAATAATAGAATTAAAAATAATTTAAACTGATGAGATGATTTAATGGTTTATAGTGGTATGTTGCTAATAATCTGTCTTATAAATATGAAATAACCCATAGGATAAAAAGAGCACCAGGTTTGTTGAGGGAATTAATTATCATGTAAATTAAAGTAAATAGGAAACAATATAGTTCATGACAAACACAATTACCTCGTACAATAATTTATTAAAACTTAACGAAAGGGGAATTTTGCATGTGGATTAAAAATTATACTGAAGAAGTTCAAATGAACAAGATATCACGAGGAAAATGAAATTACTTAAATGACATTGACGTAAAATTCATCTGTTATGCACAAAATAATGTCAGAGATATTGATTGAAATTTATCAGGACTAAATATTTAACAGGTAAAATTTAAGCACAGAAATTGATATCAATTACTGCAAATTATAATAACCACATTATAAAATGATAAACAAAGGTAAAAAATTATAAATTTCTCCAGGAGATGAATACAAGAAGATATGCATACAAAAAGCATTAACTAAAGCAGTAGTAATATACAGCTGGCATAAGAAAATATAGTTACCAAGTAAGCAGCAATATATAACAATTAGTGCATTAGTAAATTAGAACAATTAGTAAATTTTCGTGCCCAGGGCACGTGTCCCAAGTGCCCATGCGATAATCAGGCCCTGCAGGTATTTACATTAGAAATAGTAGTGTTGGACTGGAGATTGCAGAATCGTTCGTTAAATAAGAGATCGCTCTGGAGGTTTCACTCTACATAGAAAAAAGTAATCAAAATCGATTGTAAAAGATATATAACTGAAAGGGATATGAGTATGGGAACGACGATATATCTTTGGCTGACAGTTAAAGTGAAAGTTAAGGATTATAAATCTTTCTTTTTTAATGCATAGTAAGTATATCCGCGTCAAAGCTGACGCCGATGTCAAACTAAAAAAGCCTGGAAACGACCTTCGAAGTAATTTTGCTGTGACCTATGCCTCTAAACGTTTCTGTCAGAGGATGTAAGAGGCATATTTCCGAAAGATGAGGGTTAGATGGGTGGCAAGTAAAAGATAAGGCTACAGACTTTTCGACGACGAACAAAAAGAACCCTGATGGAATTTCTTTGCCTTTCCTCATGCAACTGGAAATCGGAGAAGCTTTGAACTTCCACCCATCAGGTTATTCATTAAAAAATATTTATTTACATAATATTAATTTCTGGATAAAGCTAATTTATGACATTTCTTTTAAACGTCTTGTTAATTTTAACGTTAACATCTGTGGTTATTCGAAAAAATATATAATATACATCGTATATATAGATCGGTAAGGAAGCAGTTGCGTAACAAGATCTGGTGGTACCCGGTACTGAGTTTAAACTTGTCATGCCATATTGCATGTTCTCCAAAATATAAAATGAAATTTATTGAGAACTCATTTTTTTATTCAATATGCTTACAAAGACAGCCAAATGTTAGCTGTTTTTAAACAGTGTTTTATGAATTAAAAATGTAAAACACCTATTTATTAATAAGCCAGTTTAACGTACATTATACGATATCGTTTTTTTATACTAATAGTATATAGTCCGATAATAATTTCATTATTATTATTTAGTTACATCTAGCCACTAGCTTTCGATCTGGATAAAGGAGAATTTTAAAGATTAGAATTATTTTTAGTTTGATTAATGTGAAACAGCTGAACGGTGCAGCCTTAAAGGAAAGAGTTAATATAAAGCCGGAAATATTTTGTCACCTCTTCGAGCTGGTACCCGGTGCTGGCTTCACCTCTCGTACCCACCTCTTTGGTACCGGAGTTCGTAGGTTCGAATCCCACAGTGGCATAGATGTTCGTAGCCGTTCGGAATCGGTTTTAAGCTGTAGGTCCCGGTCTCATTAGCCCCCGTGTTGCAAAAAGTAAACCGTAGCACTCCAAAACAAACCAAAGCTTACCCACCTTTTTATATCATTGTTGGAAGAAGGGCGCAAAGGGGTCGCTTGTCATGGGCGGCACTTTTTAGTGGGGGGAATTCCCTATGGATTAATTATTAGTAAGGAGATTCATTAAAAATATATATTTCTATTTTGATATTTGATGCTAAAAATAGTACTCTCTCTCTCTCTTTCTCTCTTTCAATGAAAGAGAACATTTTTAGCATATTGCACCGTATCGTCAGTAGTTTTTTAATAATAAGTATTGTGTTTTAATAACAAAAAATTTTCAAGTAAAAATACTGTGTTTAGATAAAACAGTATCAAAGAGAATCAAATAGCGATAAAACTTTAGTTTAGATGTAATAGATTTCTTTCCCTCTAGAAAATTTTATCTCTATAATAAATATTTCGTTAATGTTAGCACGGTAAATTTGACTTCTAAACTGGGCCGCAGAAACTTAAGCTTCGTCACTGCAGTGGCATACATGAATAGGAACTGGTTTCAACCGATTGAACAAATTGCACTCATTCCGGACCCGTGCATGAGGGTATATGAACTAATCAAGATTTTTAAAATAGTATATAAAAGGAGAATTAATATCTTCTAATAATATATAATGACTCCTAGTAATATATTATAATATAAAACGTTTAAAAGGACTCAATACCTTTCAAGATGAAAACTCTTCATCATAACTATTTTTGAATCAGTATAAAATAAAAAATTCTGCTCTCTTAAGGAATACAAATTCCTATATCTTTAATAAAGGTCTAAGTTTATAAGACTATATAGTTTTGTTATATTAAAAATACATTTTTAAAAGACATAAAATAAATACTCCACGTAAAAAAAAAAAAAAAAAAAAAAAAAAAATCGAAACATACTAACCTTTAAAATAATTTTTCGAATGTGTAATTCAGAAATTAACATTTTGCATTAAATAGAAATTAATTATCTTTTTTATTCTCTGACCTTCAGTTGTAATTACACGAGTGATATATTACAGCATGATGAAGTCTAATTTTGTTTTAAATTTTCAAAGTTTAACAATATTTAATTTAAAAATGTCATATACCTCTTGAAGCTTTATGTTTATTTAAAAAAAAAGTTATCTTTAATTCTATATAAAAATTGAATTTCTTATAAATATATTTCAAAAGTGATCTTGCGGGCAGATGAATTTAATTTTTTTTCAGATGGTGTATATATATATTTTTTTTGTTAGTTTCTTAAAATATGCTACTTGAAGAGACAAAACTATATCGTATTTTCAAAGTAATAGCATCAAATCCGTTCTGAAAGGAACAGGACATTTTGTTTTAGGATGAGTCGAAAAAATGATATCATGAAGATTTTAAGTTCCGAAAAGTACGAAGTTTCCTTAAGATACAATGTTGTAACAATTGATTTCATGTTTCCCGATAACAGTTGATCTAATACATTAGACGGCCGAGATACCCTTACTATGCAAGAAGCATCATCAATATTTTGTTTTGATAGATACAGTGGACTCCGCTTAGGGGGATCGCGGTTAATGTTATCAATCGCTCATTGTTATCGAAATCACTTGGTCCAGATTTTCTCTATTAATTTATATGTTAAAATTATCGCTTTATGTGATCGTTACATCGGTTAATGTTATCACTTTTCGAACCTCATTTTAACTGGCAAAAGAATATTCCCAATATATTCAGTAGGAACCCATCCTTTTCAAATTTCCAAGAATTCTCCACTTCCACCTAAGGAAATGGAGAACGAACAAAGGAGTGGGATATTACACGTTCCTGGAATTTTTCAGAAATGCGCACACCCTGCTGATGGGGAATGGTTAGATAACCAGAAGGCAGCTCATTCTTATCGGAACTGAGAAGAAGCATATGTACATTTTATACTTTACTCGCTTACATGCAGCTTGTCGATATAAAAGCCAGAAAGCGAAATGATTTAACATTAAAACAAAGATCGAAATTTTAAATCGTTATGACAGGTTGGTTATGATTACGAACAATTTATGAGCTTCTTAGAAAAATTGTAGACAAATATTTTAAATATGTATACAATTCTTATGTTTTAAAGGATAATATACAGTACATAAATATAGGTGTGTTTTTTCATTTTTTTTAATTTAGTGCGTGTGAATTAAAGGGGGGGGGGTAAATTTATCTAATTTTGTACATCTTTTATTCTATAACTAACAAGCAGCTATTCAAATATGAAAAATTTCGAACAGATTTATTCGTCCAATTTTTTTTTCATATCTTACGGATAGTGGTAAAAACTATAATTCTCAGAGAAAAGATATCATAAAGTTAAACACCTTGTAAACGACATATATAATGTATCAAATAGTTTGCGTTCTGTGGAGAACTTTTCAATGTGTTTTTTAATATATTGAAAATTAATCAAAACAAACCCGTTATATATTTTTTTTTTTTTTTTTTTATTTTTCGGAAGTCTAAAGCCCCTGAAACCCCACGATATATCATTAAGTTCATGTTTGGGTAGAGATAATTTCTTGGACAATTAATATGTGTATGCATCTAGTGATTCTCAATATATTCAATTCCACAGGAAAGAAAATCGGAGTCTGAGAGTTTTAAGGCCAATCAACTGAAGAACTTTTTTTCGGTTCAATTTCTAAAAATAAAAGATTCGTTGTTATCAAAATGCTTCATTTTGATAGCTGAACAGAAAATTAGATAGTCTTTCATCATTGCTTGATGATGACTAACTGTATGAAAATGTAAAAAGAAAAGAAATGTTTACAACTTGCAGTTCAATCAATCTCACTGAAGAATCCAGTTGACTTTTTACTTTGATTCATTTTAAAAGAATTTGATAAACGCTTCAGTCTGCGACGTCTGCCGATTTCCCAGTATAAACATATTTGTAAACGCCTCGCGCGTCCCCGGCTGCACTTTCGGAAGTCTGCACGCCTCGTTCTATACCTGCCCGCCTATTTTTACTGGAGCAGGTATCTTGGGTTCGATTAAAGCCTATGTGGCCGACGATGAAGCACAGCAGCGACAAAACTCTGGATTAAACATTTATTATTAAGATTTGTCAAAACATATATACACCTCAATCATACTCAAAACACAGGGCTCAAATAAGACCGAGAACAAAAATAAATAGTGCCGAGCGAAAACACCTCTCTCGGTCTCAACTCCTTTCAAAAGAAAATGTCCGTTCCCCGTCGCTCCGACCGGGCATCTCCTTTTCACTCCTCTTCGTGAGGGCCGGGGGGGGTATCCCCCCCCTCGGTCAAGTTTTCGCCTCCACGGGAAAAAAATGTCCTTTCCTGCAGCTGGCGGGGGTGGCATCCATCGCCCCCCTCATGTTGAACCTTTACCAACCCTCTCTCGGGGTGTCCGTCTTCGGCCGCCGACACAAAAACCAGGGGCCCATGTAACACCAGCTCGAATCTTGAGTCTAGTATTACATCCAGCCGGCCTAAGATCCGCCATGTTTGTTGAAAATGACTGGGGTATGTAAAATATGTTAGGTTACAATGTTTTCCGCGTTCTCAATCAATACCTCTGGGGGTGACAGGTCAAGCCTATGAGTCTTCTGCTTGGTCCCTGCTTCAAAATTACGAGGACCCACTTGAACAAAGTCGTTCTTTCATCCTAGCGGTGTTCATTAAAACGAAAGGCGGATCTCTTTGCTTCAATACAAGTAGCGTATGGGCCAATCGTGCTTGGTTTGTCCAAGACATCCGAAACAATAGCACATTATTAACTTAAGAATCCTTCTTTAAATTTAGTTAATTCATCATTGGACAGAATCAATTCCTGATTCGGAATACTGGCAATTCAGACTCGCATTAAATAAGTAGGGTTTTCTTCCCTGGTGCCCAAATTTATGGGAAATAGTAATCATACTTTTTGTATTCCCGGAAATGTTACTTGGCACCCTAGAACAAACGCACAGATACATAAGGTTATAAACGATAATAAAACTGAGTACATAACTTAAAAAAACCGTCACTTTTCTAGGACTGAAATCTGAGGATAAACCGAGGAATTGCAGTTATGTATCTGGATTAGTAAATCCACCATCAAATACAAAACTGGTTGAGACTTTGAAAACAATCATCCAACATTTGGTGAAACTGAGGTGGCATTTTCTGATGCCAGGTTATTTGTAAGAAAACTAAGAACTGAACCATTATAGTTCAGTCGGCAAAGGTAACGTAATATAGATAAAAACGTAAAATAGATAAACCCTCGTAAATAGAAGGTTGTGGGATCGAGGATCAAGCTTGCCGAAGATCCACAGTGTTCATTAATGATGGCCAAGGCATGTAAAATAGGATTGTAATCGCGATGTCCTTCAAATGCACAAATGATACCTCTGCAGTGGAAGGCCAAGTCTGGGGGGGGGGTCTTCTGCTTGGTGTCTGCTTCTAAATTACAGTGACGCACTTGAGGTTTAGTCAGTCTTCAGCCTTCGTGGTTCTTCAATCAAGTAAAGCTGCACATTACCCTTATCCATTAAACCAGTCGCAATTATTGCTACGGGGTCTATTGATTTTCTACACCAGGGACATGAGCAACAATAATAACAAGCCTAGAACTTGGCTGATAAAACCATAGATTGCTTATGTTTTCTTAAATCCTATTTTAAAAATGTATATTTAATATGTTTTATGTGTATTTTGTAGCTTAATTTATAAAGGAGTATATGTTTTGGAATTTATGAATACCTTAAAACTCTAAAACTAAACTTCTCTGAGCAATATCCCCTAGGGGGCCAGGACTTAGAGGGCCAATTTCCGTTTCCGAGACCAAGGGCAATACAGGCGCCTGGAACCTGGTATTCCACTCGGCCTGTGATTGGCTGGTAAGTACATTGGCACCGATTTCTAAAATTGGCGAAATATCTTGGTGATGCTTTCCCCGATTAACGTTCCACCATTGATTTAGAATGTCTTTTTATCTATTTATTTCTCTTCATTTATCCATTATTTAGAAGAATTTGAAGCGTACAAAGAATGGAAATTGACAGTTCTAATTGTAAATATTGCAGCTCTGTGTTTTATCGGAAAAACTATTTAACAAAGCATGTAAAAGTTTCTCATTTTGGTAAACTATAATTAATTTAATTTGTAACTTAACTTTAATAAAGTATCAGTAAGTCTTTAAATAAATGTATAGTGCCCCCCCCCCATCCCTTTGAAAAAAATTCTATGTACGATTGTGTCTCTTTCTGATTATAGAAATAATATACAAGTTCACGGAAAGCGTTGCCAAGATATTTCGCCAATTTTAGAAATTGGTGCCAATGTACTTACCAGCCAATCACAGGCCGAGTGGAATACCAGGTTCCAGGCGCCTGTAAGAGCAATGGGGTGCGAAGCATACGTTTCGGTTAGGTATTCAACCTTACGCGGAACCCCCAGTGTTTAGTTCTCAAGCATGCTTGATCCTTAGTTTGTCTACAAACTGAAGGGATGAAAGGCTGAGTCATCCTTGCCCAGTCCAAGGATCGAACATCGGACTTGTGTCGGGGGAGAGCGAAGCGCTACCCCAACTCCACTGGGCTTCATGAATACCTTAATTTAGGGTAAATGTGACTTATATCAATTAAAAATTAATAGTTTTTAGATTTTTTAAAAATTTTGTTCAATTCCCAGGATTGATTATTACTTTCCCAGAAATTCCGGGAAAGGATAAAAGGACAAGGAAACCTTATAAACACAAACCTTATAGGTTAACTCTTTCACATCAAATTACAGCAGAAAACATTCCCAGCATATGATTGTCAAATTCATATAAACACCGTAAATAAGATGTTTGTCAATGCAAAACTGAATCATTCAATGAATAAACAATTTCCACCTATCTATTTATAGACAGAGCGTTTAACAAATCCTTCAACTACAAACACAAACAGAAATTCTAGATATATTTGATAATAATCAGAATGACGAGTGTTTCTGTGAATGAAAAAATCGAAAAATCTTATCGTTCCTCATGCTCACTTGAGCAATGATTGATGTATTCATGAGAGTACATGAAAAATAACCTTATATCAGCATCTCACTCATTTATGAATTAACTGCGAGATAATTGGAACCCCTTATGCTGTTTATCATGCAGTATAAATATCTTGTTACCCGAACACTACTATTTATAAAAAAAAATTGCATAATTACATTATATTTCTTCGAATGTGACTTATCTTTCAGAAGTTATGTTTTATGCGCTTCCTTATATCTTTTTATTTTTTTATATAGAAGTTAGATGTTTCCGCCACAAAGCATGACCTTTCGTAGCCACCCCAGAGACTTTCGAAAAAGAACTTTACAGGGCTATCTAGTTTCAGTTTGCCAACAACCGGCTCGAAGAAGATTCGAGGAAGTTGCATCCGAGCTTAAAAAGATACACTAATGAATAAGGATAAATATCAAATGCGTTAGAGATATTTTTTTTCTGTTTGAGAAACTTGGTACGTCGATCGCTTACAAGGGACTCACGTGCGGTCATTGGGGCTAATGAATACATTTGATAAGAGGCTTAACATGCTCCAATTATTGCAATTTAACCGCAGTAATGAGATTAAATATGTGTTACTATGTCAATTAAGAAAAATGATAGGTATTAAAAAGAACTTTAAAAAAATACTTCTGAAGTTGTTTTGAAACAATCAAACAAAAAGGGCTTTGGAATTTCAATGCAGATGTATAGGAAACTAATTAAGCAGACGGCTGACGTAATAGTTTCTCATACAGGCAGTTATATAAAGCGGAGGGTAGCGGGATCGAGGCTCGAGTTGTCCAAAGATCACCCGTGTTCATTAATAACAGCTGTACACTTAAAATAGGTTCATGGTCACCATTTCCTCCAAGTTATCAAAGAGGTGGCGTGCCAAATCTAGGGATCTTCTCTTAGTCTCTGTTTCTAAATTACAAGGACCCATTCTTTACTTATCCAACCTCTCAAGGCAATAACAACCATCTTGCCATGTCAAGTCGTATGGCTTCTAAATTTACACTACTCAAACCGACTGATCTGTATTAAAACATATATAGCTTAGAGAAAAAGCACATGCATTTTTAAAGGGATAGAAGTAAAGAATCTATAACATCGGATAAACAGTGCTCATTCAAACATTCAAGGTATAAGAAATTAGCTTTTATATCCTGCCAGCTTGAGGCACTTCTACCACTCTTATTATCTTAACTACAAGCACACTGATCCATCAAAATTGCCGGCATCTCTACATAAATGTGAATGTCCGTTTGTTAGAGTATATTTTATACAAATCCAGACTGTTTGTCATAGAATCATTTCGTTTTGGACAGACAATCTTTAATCCCTCCAGACGGTCACAGTCAATAGGGCTTGGATTAGTGCATGAATGAATGTCAAAATACATTCATGCTGCTGTTCGATGATAGACGACCAGGGCCTGATTATCGCATGGGCACTTGAAGTACTTGCCCTGGGCACGAAAATTTACTAATTGTGCCAATTTACTAATGCACTAATTTTTATATATTGCTGCTTACTTGATGACTTTTTTTTTCTTATGCCAGCTGTATATTACTACTGCTTTAGTTAATGCTTTTTGTATGCATATCTTCTTGTATTCATCTCCTGGAGAAATTTATAATTATTTACCTTTGTTTATCATTTTATAATGTGGTTATTATAATTTGCAGTAGTTGATATCAATTTCTGTGCTTAAATTTTACTTGCTAAATATTTAGTCCTGATAAATTTCAATCAATATCTTTGATATTATTTTGTGCATAACAGTTGAATTTTATGTCAATGTCATTTAAGTAATTTCATTTTCTTCGTGATATCTTGTTCATTTGAACTTCTTCAGTATAATTTTTAATCCGCATGCACAATTCCCCTTTCGTTAAGTTTTAATAAATTATTGTACAAGGTAATTGTGTTTGTCATGAACTCTATTGTTTCCTATTTACTTTAATTTTACTGTTATTTACCTGATAATTAATTCCCTCAACGAAACTGGTGCTCTTTTTATCCTATGGGTTATTGCATATTTATAAGACAGATTATTAGCAACGTACCACTATAAACCATTAAATCATCATCAAATTTAAATTATTTTTAATTCTATTATTGATATTTATTTTCTGCACCACAGACCTTGTGAGTATGACATGGTAGAAAATAAAAGAGTGGGTCACTCTAGGTCCTTAAAAGTTCTTATAGATCAAAGTATAGATCAAGTATAGATCAAGTATAGATCAAGTATAGATCAAAGTGTATCTTTTTCTTTTTTTTAAAGAAACTTTTTGACGAGTTACAAGTGTGAAAAACAGCTTATAGTTCCTCTAAAGTCCCGGCCTAGATACTATAGTACTAGTGTTCTTCCCCCTCCCCTTAAGTCGGTGACCTTGTATCTAACTGAGCAGAACTGGTTGATGACCGAATGGTAGGGCGCTGCTCTGTGGTACCGGAATATGCAGCTTCAAACACTGCTGGTGAGATTTATGTTCATAACTGTTCGGAATTATAACTGTAAGCAGTAGATCACGGTCTCATTAACCCTCACGTAACAACACAGTAGACCAGTAAGCCATGATCCATTACTTATAGTCAGACAATAATTGAATGGTACATTACATTCAGTACAAAATTTGTTGGTTTGAAACAACTACTGCATGCATGGTTGTAGTTGCTCGAAATCATCTTTACGTTTTTAATCGCCTTAAATCAGCAGATCCTAATGTTTATAATTCCGAATCAAATCACTATATTCAACTAGCACATATACCAAAGTAGAAACTGATGCAAAAAGTACATCCAACAATGAAGATGCTGAAAGTTTTGTTTTATTAAACATTAGAACTAAGGAATTTTGTAATAATAGAAGCAATAAAGCCTTTGGCGATCTTCGTTCTTTCTTTAAAACAGAGACAAACTTTTTAAAGGCATACATACATCACAGACTATTTTCCGTATTTTTCAGTGTAAGTATACAATAACATAGGCATAAACATAACATTTAAAAATGTTTCTATGCAGATGTACAAAAGAAATTAACTTAATTAAAAATACATGCATTATCTGCTTGTTTTTTAACACTGATATTATTTTTTTAAGGAAGGAAAGCCATGGAACTCCTCCTGTGATATCTGCAATTGTCATTCGAATGCTGTTACTTGCACCAAGATGGCCTGTCCTGCAGTTTCCTGCAAACCTGGAGAAGTTTTAACGCACACTCTTAATGAATGTTGCCCTCAATGCATTCCATATAAAAGTAATTTTTCTTTAATATGTACCTTCTATACACCTCTCTACTTCTTAGTTACTCGCTGCCACATGGAGGATGGATTCGATTTATTTCAAAAGTTTAAACGTGAGGTACCTAAAAGTGAATTCTACGTACCACTAAGGATCAAGAAAAATACTCCGAACGCCGAAATTAGAAAATTCTTCTTGGAAAGAGCATGATATTATTGACACACACACACATATATTTATATGTCACAATGCTTTTCAGCCCATGACAACAGTAGTGATAATACTAACTATTTAGTTATAATTAAAAATTTTATATGCGATGAGCCTCTATATTTAATTTGGCCGAGCCTGCTGGGAAAAGAGACTTTTAAAAAGGCAGTCGGTGCATCAGAAAAATTAAGGGAAAATAGCCCTAGAACTTTACATTTACGAGGCTCATCCAGAAAGTAAGTTTCCCTATTTAGAAGAAAAAAACCTCACACTTTCACGGACATATTTATTGGCAAGACGTACAGCAATGTTTCAGCTATTTTTCAACATAGCCACCACCAGAATTGAGACACTTGTCGTGTTGTGGGAACAACTTTTGTATACCTCTGTCGTAAGAACGCTGTCGTCTGCGAATGGAACAAGCCTTCCTGCCCCAGAACACCGTGCACATCCCTTTAAGTACCGACAGCGTTTGTTTGAATATGGGCCTGACCGCAGAACCACTATGATGCCAATGCATTGACTGCTGCTTGGTTTCCGGAGTAAAGGGCGAAACCCAAGTCTCATTGTCCGTGATGATCCTGTCGAGGAACTCGTCTTCGTGATACCGTAGCAGAAATGTCAGTTCTGCTCCTAAGCGTTGAATTTTGTGTTCGGGTGTCAGTTTCGGCTCATAGACCTGACAGAGCTGAGAATGAATTTCAATTGGCGCAATGCTTTGTGCATTCAAGATCACGGAACGAACCTTGCAGGCTGCGGGAGAAGGAATTAGAGTTTCCATTTCGGACCACTGCTATCTCGCTACTGTCACGAATCGGGACTTGTCCAGCTGGCATATGATTAATACGTCTTAGATCTGTTACGCACGCTCAATTGACACGGCTAATTACGTTTACTTTAAAGGGGAAAACATCGGGAAACTTACTTTCTGGATGGGCTTCGTATTTAAAATCAAAAGCTCATCGGTCTACCATCTTTCCAGAGCAACAATTCTGCATAGAATTCTCAAAGAACAAACACATTTGTGGTCGATATCGGCCCACTGTGAGTGAGTCACGTGATTTTGCTCCCATGAGAATTAATATGGATAAGCAATTTTCTGAGAGTGAACTTTAATCAATTAAAACAACTCGAAACACAAGCAGCAATTTAATTATTGTAGAGGCAATATCATTTCCCAGGAATAGCTAAAATGTGGCCCAGTTGACAGAAAATTAGATTCTAGCGTTAGTTTTGAGAAATGAATAAAAATAATGTGTTACGGAAGACACTTCTTTATCTGGCATTTTATCACTAAGAAATTATATATTAAAAATTAGAAGGGAGAAAAAAAGGAGAATCTTGGATAAGAATTTTAAGTAGTAATTTTGATATATTACCTGTAAACATTCATACACACACACACACACACACACATATATATATATATATATATATATATATATATATATATATATATATATATACACATATATATATATATATATATATATATATATATATACTGTGCGTGTGAGTGTCATCACATTATTAAGCTAATATCAGCGCAAACCAACAACTCCCTTATATTCCAAAAAGCAATGACTGTGTTTATTTATGAAAGTCACTAACCGTTGAACTCATTAAGTGAAAGTTTCAAATTAGTTATGCACCAATACCTCATTTTTATGAAGATGGCTAGGATTCTTGCAAGACCAATAGTGCATTGGGCGGAAAAAATTACTCACAATTTGTTGTGATCTTGGTGACATAATCTTGAAAAAAGTGCCCGTCTTAAGTAACAGTCTCAGAAGGAATATGAAGTTTTTATTAAATTTAAACAACTCATTTGACAGTGCTCGGGATAATCTTTTTGCATCATAAAACTTGAAGAGGACAGAAACTTTTAACTGACTCAAACTAGAGCCAGAAAAAGTTGATACCTTGAATAAATCGATATATATATATTGGAAATTACTTGAAATTTCATTGAATCACTAGAAGATCATCAAGTAATGAGGCTATTTCTGATCAACCTTGTTATTTATATAAGATTACCCATTCGTCTTTTGAAGAAAACATAGATGCATAGAAAGGATTATGGAAGAAAAATTCAGCAGGAGGAAAATGTTTTAACTCCAAAATTAATCTTTGGGCTCAGCCGAACGGTGACCGAATGGGTATGGGCTTGTGCTTCAGAACCGGTTCGAATCCCACTGCTGGTATGGATGTTTGTAGCTGTTAGTAATCGGCTTTAAATAGTAGGTGTTGTTCTTATTAATCCTCTTGCATCAAAGCAGCACACCGTAGCTCTCCAAATCAACACGTACTAAAAGCTGAAATTCGTTCGAATCCAGGTTAAATTTAATTCTTGAAGCCCCGATGATCTTTTGGTTGAGCATTTGAAAGAGATTCATAGCCTCTATCAAAAATTGATTGAAAGAACATCAATCCGTTCTAAGATTCATGATAATATATCGTCAGTCTTAGAACATAGATGAACTATGATTCATCCATGTTCCTTAAAGTAATAGAGGAACTAACAATCAATCGAAATACCATTCAAAAATATCAAGAATATTTTTGTCAGACCAAAGCTATCAAGACTGAATGATTATCTAAAGAAAATTATCCGTTCACTGGGATGATAAATTGCTACTTATTTTAAATGTTAGAGACTTAAAAGTGAAATCTATCTATCATTGTAACGTGTGAAAATCAAGAAAAAATTCTCGATGACAAAATTGGAAAATTCTTCAGGGAAGAAGTAAGTTATGGCTGTTTGGGAAGCTTTTAAAAGATTGGGAATTGGAAGATAAAGCTCAAATTCTTTGTTCCGACACAACTAACACTGTTCATATCAAAGTTACAGTTACACATCTAGAACAGAATGTCAGATCGAGAGAAAACATATTTTCAAAGTCGGAAACACATAAATGAATCAGTTCTACGAAGTGTTTTCGAAAACAGAGTATCTCAAATGACTACCACCCCAAATCATTTTTTTAATAACGAGGGGGCACGTGCCTGTTAAGCATGCGCTCACACAATGCCCCGAATATTGTTAATCATTTTATAATAGGATCACCATATAGACGGCTTACACTAGTTCCTAAGGACAACACAAAGTGAGTCCTCGTAACTAAAAGGCAAGGACCAAGCAGAAAACTCCCAGGCTAGGCCTGCAACGCAAAACCTATTTTACCTGCCCCAGTAGCCATTAATGAATAAAGGAGATCCTTGCCGGCACGATCCTCGATCCCACTACCCTCCGGTTATGAGATGCCTTTGCCGACTGAGTTACCCCAGTTACCAGTCTACTACATTTGGGCTTCCAAAATTAAACATTTGGGCTCCCAGCCCAAATGTAGAGTTCTTTAAAAATATCAGAAATTTTATATCAGTCAACTTTTAATCATACATCAAAATTTCAATAAGGTTTTGTAAAGAGTATTTTAAAAAATAAGTCATTCATAACTTAGATATTTCAAATAATTAGTTTATTTTAAGTTTTTATTTACAGAAAAAGCTATTAAAGAATTCATTTTTTCAGAATATTTTTAAAAAATTGGATTTAGATATTGATTTTTTATATCCATATTTTGGGGGTATGGATGATTCTAGTTTAAACACACAAGGCCGTAATTAGGTCCATTGGCGCCCGTGGCAAAAACCTAGTACGCGCCCCTACCACTAAATATCGTAAGAAAATATAAAAACTTTTTTTTTACTATATCATATATTTAGAATGAACTCACAAAATATTTTGTCAATTCTTATAATGCTCCCAGTATTTTAATTTGTAATTTTTTCTCCTATTTTTACATTCATTAATACTTAAAAACATTTTTAAACACTCTGGAGTATTATTTTGCTGATGAATTGACTAGTTTATCAGGGTCGTAACTAGCTCCTTTAGCGCCCGTGGAAAAAAAAAAATCTGCGCCCCTACCTCCCAATATAGTGAGAAAACATATATTTTTTTTCTATGTCATATATTTAGAATGAACTCAAAATGTTTTGTTAATTCTTAAAATGTTACTAGTAAATTAATTTTTTATTTTTTCTTCGATATTTATTTTACTAATACTTAAATATTTCCGAACACTCTAGAAGTATGAAGTATTAATTTGCTGATAAATTGGATAGTTTATTTGAAGGGAATATTGTTTTATTTTTACATTGCAACGTCACGGGATCCTCGGGTAGCATGTGCGTGTCGAAGTGGTTATGACACGACGTACAGCTTAGAAACAATAACAACGTTTATTCTTGATTAAAATGGAATATGTACAAATTTTCCAAATGAAAATCCCAGAGCTCAGGCGGGCTGGTGCGGACCTAAAACTTCCAGGTTCAAGGAGAACCTAAAAAAACAATCTGCGGACAGGTGCCGACAGAAACCGTTGTACAGGGGTACAACTGGGCCTCCTTGAGTCCCAAAAAAAAGCTGGAGAAAAGCTCTCCAAAACAAACCAACCACCTCAAATTCAAACTCTGTCCGTTCTCTTTTTCTGGGGACTCTCTTGCAAAAACTTCGAGGCGCCTGACGTCACCTTCCGCCTCTTCCCGTTGGCTTTTTCTTTCCGCATCGCTGTCCTGGTAGCCTTTGATTGGCTGCTCGGTGGCGCCTCACTGTCTGACATTTCGTTGTCCCTTTCGTCAGTCCGATTCACCTTGGACATCTCAAAGCGACAACCCTTTGTGGTGTAGTGTCAAAAACCCAGACAGAGTGTCGCCCTGCCCTGGGCTTTAATAAAACCCCTTTGTGAAGCCAATGTGGTGTAGTGACGTAACAACATTGAATTTTCATTAAAAAATTATGATTTTCTAAATTTAAATTTAGTTTAATAACTTTGATAAATTCAAAATTTAAAACGAATACCCGAATTTATATAAAGGCATATTAGAAATGTTTGGTAAATATTTTGTAAGAATCTATAACAAGTTTAGTCTCTAAGAGCATTTTTTAAAAAAATAAGAAAATTCATGAAACAGTAATTTTTAAACACATTGGATTTTAAAAATGAAATCTGATTCTATAATAAAAAAAAAATTTTTTTCAACTTTTCCTTTTTTCCACTTGGGGCGAATCGTCTTCCTTAGGACCCCATTTTCATCACGGTGCGCGCTCCTATGGCTGATGATCCCATGGCAAATGCCACCTTTGCCACGCCCTAGTTACGGCCCTGTAAACACATAACAGACATTCTGGAATCTCAGTGTTGTTATTGATACGGCTGAAACAAAGGATTGAAAGAATGCAAGATTTTAATAATATTTCAACTGTGGACAGAAAGCTAAAATATTTTCTTCCCCGATGCATAGAAGACCGTAGAAATCAGAACCTGCACTATTAAAAATCAACACGTATAAGAGTATTAATTAGAATGTGTTATAAATAACGAATTTGTTGCTTTATATGCTCTTTTAATAATTTTTATTAATAATTAGTCTTCTAGGCCGTTTTATATACTATTTAATATTTTTATTAAAAAAATCTTACAATTACTTAATATTAGTAATAAATAAAAAATTTCAAATACTTAATTTTTAGCACATTTTTTTTCTTTTACATCTATATATTTATTCAAGCTCGATGCGGTACTGATTAATATTTATATTATGTCGGAAAAATATTCTGTATTCTTCAATATTATGGTAAAATGAAAAAAAAAATATTAGAGGTTGTACTATTTTTTCACCATTATAATAAGGCCACCCTAATATATGTAATATTGGGATATACATACTTCCCAGTATTAGGAAGACAAAACGATCTGCTAAATGTAGTACGAAGAATTAAGAAGGTTATGTTAAAAATCAGGAACTGCAGCGTTTGTCAGTAGTTAAACACTGTAGAGCAGGAAAATCTCTTTGCAGTTTGAAAACTACTTTACACTATTTTACGTCCTCATATATTGTTGTGTCTAAGGTTTCTTGGACTAGCCAAGCTACTCTATTTATGGCGCAGAGTTGCGTCATTCATTTTGAAGGGCACAGCTAGGGCAAAAGAACGAACTTAAGCTCAAACAGGACTCTTATAATTTGGAAGCAGGGACCAAGTATAAAATCTCTAGGCTTGGATTGCCACCACCAGGGGTATCAATTTTACTTGAAGGATATTGGGGCAGCGAACCTATTTTACCTACCTAAGCTGACGTTAGTGAACACGGAGATGTATACCCGTCATATGCCTCAAACTCACAACTCTCCGAATCCTTGATTTATAGTTATTAACTGCTAATTTTAGGTTAACTCAATATCTTAGGAAGCAATCTTAACAAAAAGATCTCTTGTGCAGGTACACATGCGAGCACATGTTTATTAACACACACACTGAAATTAGCAGTTACATGATACAGTTAAAAACAATCAGTTAAAAACACAGTTAAGTTATGTTTGCATTATTACAGTCCCTCTCAAACAAAACTTTTCTGTTTCTTAGTCCTAATTGTTGACACAGTCTCTGGAATTGTAATCGTCCCAAAGGTTTAGTCAGGATGTCAGCAATTTGATTCTGACTGTCCACATGTTCAATACTGAACTTACCCTCTTGGAATTTTTCCCTAATGAAGTGAAACTTTACATCAATATGCTTAGATCTCTTGTGATATTCTGGATTTTTCACAAGTTTCAGAGCACTTGCATTATCCACGTACAACACAGGCAGATCATTTGATGCTCCAATTTCACTTAGTAGTCTACTGAGCCAAATACATTCTTTTGAACCTTCACATGCTGCTACATATTCAGCTTCAGTAGTAGAGAGAACAACACTTTTTTGTTTTTGACTTGTCCAAGATATAGTACCGTTGGCAAATTTACTGACCATGCCAGATCTTGAGCGTCTTGTTTTGCTGTCACCTGCATAGTCAGCATCAGTGTAAATTTCCAGTTGTCTCACTGAATGATCACTGGGATAAAACAGCCCATAGTCTAATGTCCCCTTCAGATACTTAAAAATTCTCTTTACACAATTCCAGTTGGAAACTTTTGGACAATCAAGTGTTTCAGACACTACACTTACAGAGTAAGCAATATCAGGTCGAGTTGCAGTAGCTAGATACATAAGGCTGCCCACTGCTTCTCGATATGGAACATTTTCACTAATCTCAACATCAGTTTCACTTGAATTATGTTTTTCAATAGGAACAGCCACAGGATTACACTCATCCATATGGAAACGATGAAGAATTCTTTTTGTATATGCTGTTTGCTCTACAAAAATAGATCCATTTTCCATTTGTTTCAAGCTCATTCCAAGAAAACAGTCTGGTGATCCCACCGTCACTTGAAATTCAGTGCCAAGTTTGTTTATAAACTCTGACATTTCCTCTTTTACGTTTCCAGCAACAAGACCATCATCCACATAAATAACTACAAGCAGCTTACTTGTAGGATTTACCCGCATAAATAAACATGGGTCTGAATGAGAAGATTTCAAGCCTTGATTATGGATGAAGTCAACAAACCTTTTGTTCCAACAACGAGGAGCTTGTTTTAGTCCATAGAGGCTTTTCTTAAGCCTGCACACTCGGCTGGATTTATCGTCATAGCCCTCCGGTTGTTTCATGTAAACTTCCTCTTGCAACTCTCCATATAAGAATGCAGTTTTCACATCAAACTGCAAGAATTGAAGTTTTTCACTGGCTGCAATACTGATAAGCATTCTAACAGTGTCAAATCTAGCCACAGGACTAAAAGTTTCATCGTAATCAATGCCCTGTTTCTGAGAGTAACCTTTTGCTACTAGTCTCGCCTTGTATCTATCAATGGAGCCATCTCCTTTTGTCTTTATTCGCAAGACCCAACGATTTGCAATGACTTTCTTATTTTGAGGCAATTCAACCAGATCCCAAGAATCATTCTTCTTTAAGGAATTCATCTCTTCATCCATTGCTTGCTTCCATTTATCAGCATCATTTGAAGCCATAGCAGAAGCATAAGAATCAGGATTTGAAAATTCTGCCATTAAAATATAATCTTGCAGGTACAAAGGCTTTTTAATTTCTCTTCTAGAGTGACTTACTGACAAATCACTGTTTGCATTGGATACACTATTTACTGTGTCCATACACTCTCCTAGATTTTCTGTTAGAACATCTGAGTTTGAAGATTCATCTTCTGTAGGCAAAGTAAGCTCTAGATTATTCTCAGATTTTGTGTCAGTCACATTCGAATACACAGTTCCTAGTACTTGTTCATCTTTAAAGACAACATCTCGACTTAAAACAACTTTATCATTGTTTGTCCATATTCTGTACCCATCCTTGTCACCACAATACCCAACCAGACGACCTTTCTTACTTTTCGGATCCCATTTTCTTCTCTGCTGCTTTGGCACATGGATATAACACTCAGTTCCAAAAATTCGTAAGTGATCGATACATGGTTTTTCTTTATTGAACCATAGTTCATATGGACTCTTACCTGGTACTGATGTCTTGGCAGTTCTGTTTAATACATATACAGAAGTGTTAATTGCTTCAGCCCATAGCTTGATTGGAAGCTCTTTAGTGTGAATGAGAGATCGAGCACATTCTACTAATGTGCGATTTTCTCTCTCAGCAGCACCATTTTGCTGAGGAGTGTATGGCATAGAAATTCGGTTCATTATTCCTTTAGATTCAAGGAAGGCTTTTACTTCAGAATTATTGAATTCTGTTCCTCCATCACTTAATAGTTCTTTAATTCTATGTCCAGCTGATTCAGATTCATTGATAAATGTTTTCAAGCAATTCACAACCTCTGATTTCTTATTCACAAAAAACACTCTGCGAAACTTTGTAAAGTCATCCTTGAAGCATACATAGTACCTTGCACCTCCTAGAGATATTTCTTGCATGGGGCCACAAACATCAGCATTTATCTGCCCTCCAGCAACTGTTGGTCGGTTTTTTCTCACCCCAAAAGTATCCCTATGTTGCTTACCAAGCATGCAACCTTCACAAAAATCAGTGGTTGCTGAGACATCAATATTATGCTGTTTCATAATATTTTTAACATGGTGCTTATTTTGGTGACACAACCTTTCATGCCACAGCTGCATAGTATCTGCTACTGCCATCAAAACATCTGCAGATTTTTCAGGAATTAAAACCTTCATCTTTAATGCATACAGTCCTCGAGATGTCCTTTTCCCAGCTATGCGAACACGCTTGTCTTTGGATAAGTAACAACCATTCTTATCAACTTTAAAATCATAGCCTTTATCAACAGCCCTACCGATGGAGAATAAATTTCGACTTACTTCAGGAACAAACCATACTTCACTTAGATGGTTGTTTTCCCATCTACCAGACACTAGCATCTGAACGTTGATTGTTCCTTGACCAAAGGCAAATATGGTCCCATCATTTCCAATCTTAACCTCCTTCGGTGAAGAAAATGGCTCATAGGATAAAAAGTATTCTTTGTGAGGTGTCATGTGGGCAGAAGCACCAGAATCTGCAAGCCACACATCTTTATCTT
This sequence comes from Pardosa pseudoannulata, assembly GCA_032207245.1. Classification (NCBI taxonomy): domain Eukaryota; kingdom Metazoa; phylum Arthropoda; class Arachnida; order Araneae; family Lycosidae; genus Pardosa; species Pardosa pseudoannulata. The sequence continues at coordinate 11,107,658 of CM063506.1, forward strand.
TCATATCCTCAAAACACATAAATGCATCTCCTTCTGGTTGTTTATTGTAATTGTTTCTCTTATAACAATTCTTTGCAAGGTGCCCAGGCTTGTGACACTTAAAACATTTTTTCTCTACTTTTTCTTGCCTAGGTTTACTAACCTTTTTATTCTCATGGGTTTTAACGACTAAAGCACAATGATCACTTTGTCTTGCAGGCAGTCTCATTTCGATAAGACGAAGACGTTCAGTCAATTTATTAATTGACCTTTCCTGCACAGGAACACTTTCCCACACGCTTTTGAATTCAAAATATTCACTAGGTAGGGTTGACATTACTCTACTCATGAGTAATAGTTCCGGAAGTTCAGTTTTCACTAACCGTTTCAGTTCATCATTCAGTTCGCTGAAATTTCGTTGCAATCGTGCAACGTGTGTGACCACATCTTCAGAGGGATCTTTCTGGAAAGTGAAAAATTGTTCCATCAGTCGATCGACACGCTGTCCGGAACTCAGCTCATAAATTGAAATTAATTTATCCCACGTGCTTTTGGCAGAGTTACATGTTGAAGTTAATTCAACATTGGCATTGTCCATGCTTCCAACAAAAATTAGTTGAGCCAGCGCATCACTTTTCTTGAAAGCTTTGACCTTGGTTTCAAAGCTCTCCCGCTGCTCCGGAGTAGCAGCGATTCCCGGGTCGTTAGGCCTAACACGATCGCCGGTAATCAAATCAAGCACATCATGATGCACAAGTAGTAATTCTACCTGCCGCTTCCATTTCGTCCAGTTTTTCGAACCTTCTAATTTTTCAATCTGCGTCTTAAAGTCCATATTGAATGTTCTTTAAAAAAAACGATCACAGATAGATTCCACTGAACTATCACTCAGGCGTACTCGAGAGAGTTGATCTGAGCCAATACTGAATTAAAGTAAAGTTCACAGTCTCAAAGCTGCTAGGCCCATAACCTGCTAATTTTAGGTTAACTCAATATCTTAGGAAGCAATCTTAACAAAAAGATCTCTTGTGCAGGTACACATGCGAGCACATGTTTATTAACACACACACTGAAATTAGCAGTTACATGATACAGTTAAAAACAATCAGTTAAAAACACAGTTAAGTTATGTTTGCATTATTACATAACTAATGGAGTGGTTACTCAAAACTGTAAGTAAAGGCAAATAACCTTTGTTTGAAAATATTCACATCTATTGACACTGCCTACTTAACATTTTCAGAGGGGCTGGGACAGCATATGTCCCACAGATGAATTAGTTCTTAACGGTGATAGGTCTTTTTTGATGTATCTACAGTAAGTAGGTCCTCGTAATTTGAAAGAAATGACAAAGCAGAAGATCCTCCCAGGCTTGACCTGTCACCCCCAGAAGTATTGTTTAAACTTGGACACTGCGATCACAAACTTATTTTGCTTGCCTCAGTCGCCATTAGTCTTTGATTCACTTGAGTTCGATAATGTTTCGAACTGAGCTACTGTGACCTAACGTAAAATAAAAACACTCATGTTATAATTTTTATCATTACGCTGGTGTACGAATGCATATGGAAATGAATAGGCCAAAGTTTATAATGTATACCGAAAAGCTCGCGTGTTATTTATTTATTTATTTTGATTATGAATAAATTTTCGTGCAGAATTAAGAATAAAGAACGCAGAGTTGAACAATGTCTCTTGTTATTTCAGTGGGTGCAACGGAAATGCACCATAACAGCTTAGAATGCATCAGTGAAATTTTCTTTTAGAATCACGTCCACCTTGGCCGCAGCTCAGTTAATTTAGTTAATAAAATTTTATTAGACCAATTCTGTTATACTCAGCCTCGGCTTGAGGTTCGGCGGCTGACACTCATCAATCAAACATGCGGAACTAAGCTCTCCAATGCCTCGCAGTTCAATCTATGTCTACGTAAAACTCGGTCTAAAAATTTGCTTTTAAACTTCACCATGGATTTTATGTGAAATGTATGACCATTGGTCACATGCATGCTCAGGACACATATATGTGTCCTGTTATGATATGAAAGCATACAGCTTTAATAAAATGATCCAAGCTTCTGAGTAGAAATCCGATTTAGTCCCGAAGCATCCCATAATTTTAATAATTTCGGAGACAGAAAGTTTCATCTCTTTTTTTTACCTTCTCACAAAGGCTGATCTTCGAGGGAAATGACTATCGGATAAACACATACCTCGATTTGAATTTAGCATGTAAATTCTAAGCGTTTGCAGGGAGATGCTTTAAGGCTTTGCCAGTTTAGAATCCAACACTAACAACTATTCTCTGAACCACTGTTAGTAAATTAAAGAATATGTGAAGGTAGAAATACTGTAACAATAGTAATTGATCAAATGCATTTAATTAAATAAAATAAAGTTATCATTCAAAATTTTTTTGCGTTGTAAGCACACAATTTTTTATATTTATTTATTTAATTTTTTTTAAACGTTCGAAGAATTTAACTTTCTTCAGTATTTCTTATAGTAGGACATTTTATTATGAGACAACCTTATTTTCACAAAAAATTAATATAATTTTGTGTTTTGCATGCAAAATTTACTTATTTATCTGTTCCTGCTCAGTATGAGTTTTGTTTTGCACAAAGTTGTCTATCACAAAAATCCCTTTTTCCTTAAAGAAATATTTTAGTTTAGCGATTGGCAGCAGTAGGTGAAATTCCGCGAAATTATGAAGATGATATTAGTAAATAAAAAGTTAGCTGTATTTTATTACAGCTGTTGAGTAATACGACTTCATCAGTTTTAGTATCTAATAATAAATTGTATATAAATTATACTTACAGCCCATTTATACACAAGTATATATTATCTTATTTCAGACTTTCATTAAAAGTTTAATATTTTCGCAATTTGATGGTCTTCAACTAAATAAATAAAATTAGGTTTTTTAGGTTAGGACTAAAACTTTGATAGGGATATGTGCTGTAAAAGGGATTAGTAAAATTAGGGATTTTAATAATGTATCATTCGTATTCTTCACAAGAAAATTAAAAGGAAATGACCTATACATCCAGTGAACAATCTTAGGCTGCTCTCTGTACAATAGTACAACTGTGAGAAGTAATAGAGTAAAAATATTTTCTAGTGTTTTTATTTCAAAAGACTTCGGGATTAATAATATAGTACTCGTTATAACTCGTTTATTTAGTTTTAATTATGTTAGATTGTGGGGAAGAGTAAAATTTTATTTTCACATTAGTTGTTTTGGATTTTTAGATCCATTTTGATGGTTCCTATTATGACTTTAAAGGAGGACAGATTAATACATATAACAGTTGTCTTGAAATTTTCTTGTACTTCTTTCTTATTTACTTAATGAGCATTTTGAAACACATATTTATATTAGCATTCATTTAGGATTTTATTATTGTGTGCAATTTTACATTTCGTCGTAATGTATTCTACTATGTTATTTATACATTTTTGATTTAACATGTTTGTACATTCTAATTTGACCTAAAAATATATATTGACCTTGCCAAGAAGGAAAATGAAGAAAAAAAAAGAACAAACAAAATATTTGAAAAGTTTTCTTCTCTGATGGGTATAGAAATGAACTTTTTAAAAGTTGAATGTTTTATCTTTCCATCTCATAAGCAGGAAACCTTTAACATTTGCATTATAATTTTTTTTTTTGTCTAGCATTCACATAAACTATTCAAAAGTGTTTAAAGGCAAATATTTTTTGTGCAACCACGATATCTGTGAGTTTTAGCATAAAAGTTATTCAAACACAACAATGGAATTCCAAAAATGAAATGTATCCTTCCTGCTGATTTATTGAGAAATTTACATGCACAGATTAATCTTACGTATGTTATTTGCTTTTATTTTGAGAAAGAAATTTCAGGTGCCTGAAAGCTTGATTTCAGCATGCTAATCACTAGGTCATCTAAAACCTTTCAGCGAGAAATAGTTTTTATTTTGATTAGATTATAAGCAAGCTGGACAGTGGCAGAACCTTCCAGGGGTGGTACCTTCCAGTCTTAGAGTTTATAACTCCAACTGTTGGTATGGATATTTGTAGCTTTTCAAAATCTGACTCTAGTCTGCTATAAAGCCTAATTTTTTTTTTAAATATTCAGTATAGTGCTCTCATTGAACCAACTTACCCTTAAGCTTATTTTAATAGCGCATATCTGAATTTCATTTTAAAGTTTCTTTCAGTTAAATTTCATAAAATCTTAAGCCACTGTAAAAATAAAATAAGAACAAGAAGTGATTGCACTTAATTGTTGTTAAAGCTTCTGAAAGATATCTTGTTTAAAAGATTGTTTCTTTTAAAAAGGAAAAACGGAAAAAATAAATCTCATTGAAAATTGCTACTATCCCTATAGACTTGATACTATACACTATAGAAAAATTAAAACAACAAAAGTAATATAATGTTCTTATTCTAAGAAGGTGGATATCTTAATATGAATTCTGAATTTACTAATTTTAATAAACTTTTATCCTGACTTTAATTATTAAGTTCTGTACATTACTGTGTGTATACCGAGGGTTATAGCCAGGATATTTTTTGAAAGGGGGGGGGGTATTGTATTAGACTCACTTATACAAAGACAAGCAGCAATGAAGAATTCTTTGTATAAGTGACTATTAGTATTTAATTCAACAGTCATTACTTGGCTTAGTAGAGAATGTTGAGCATGTTGCAATTTAATTTAAATATAATTTCTAACTTTTAAAGAATTACTATAGGAATTTATAGGATTTCTTCTTCTTATTTTTTTTTTTTCATTAAAAGTTATCATAGTTATTGCAGAGAGATTTGGAAGCTGCTACTTTATAATGTCAACCTTTCAAAATTTAAAACATCAAAGAATCCTCTTTCTGGTGGAAATACCTAACATTTTTTTTTTTTTTTTTTAAAGAGAAGGAAGTAGGGTATACTACTATTATTGTCATGTGTCATCACTGCTTATTTACTGCCTGAGAATGATGCAATTGATGTTGTCAAATTGATGCCAAGCTACACAAACAGCTATTTTTTTATAGAAATATATTCTTAGATCAAAAGCTAGAAGGGAAGCAACTATTATGTATATTAGTATTTGTAAGCTATAACAGCCCCAAACCTTTTTTTTTTCTACATTAAATACAGCAAGTTTTTATATGCATAAAATAAATACATTTAACAAACACTTTTTATAAAACTTCTGTAAATTAAAATAATATTGAATGTCAAGAAAAATAGAAGAGACAGTTTAAAAACTTTACTTTTTGGAGAATAATACAAATAAAACAGTTTTCTTGAAACACATGCTCCCATTGTATAACTGAGTAATATTTTTGCTAGAGGAACAAATAAATAAATAAATAAATAAATAAAAGTGAATGTTTCATAAAACTACATATTTGGCTAAGTGAATAATTTAATACATGGGATTTATGGGAGTTACACCCTGGAACAAAAAATTTTTCATATTACTGAGTATTTTAAATAAGTGAGTTTTCACTGTATTTCATAATTATTTAGCTCATCATTGTCATCATAAATGGCTAGACAGCGCAGTTCTGTGCCACTGTCTTCCTCTGAAGATTTTTTATAACAACATCATATTGATCTTTGATCTCCAGCACTTTTTATTAATTTCAAGAAAATCAAAATCAGCCTATCTCAACTTTCTGGTTCCAATGGGCCTAAAAAGAAATATCTTTTTTATTGTGTTGTTACCATACATTCAAATCATGCAAATGAGCATAAAATTTAGAATTTTACTTAATAAAATTTAATATTAATTTTTAATACTGATAATGACATTAAAATTTATAAAAAATTAAACATTCTATATATCCATAAGTTCATGTACTGTCTTATGTAATATGCTCCAATAAGTGTATGAAACAATTTGGAACAAAAATGTTGAATTTAAAAAGTAGACAAATTTGAAAAATTGAATATTTTATTATTTTGCAGTTAAAACAATTATATTTGAAAATTACTTTTATTTCAATGGTAAACCGCAGACTTTTGATGAGAAGGGTTTATGCCCCCCTCTTTCTGTATGGTCTAGAGCTGTACCTTAAATATTCATTTGTTGTCCTGGTAATTGCTTTGTCTGGAAATTTTTAAATTCTATTGCATGCAATGTTTTTATTTTTACTTTTTCATTAACTATTTTTTAGGGCCTTGTGATGTAGATTCTACCAAATATGAACACAGTGATGTTTGGCAGTCCAGTTCAAAATGTATATTTTATCAGTGTCAAGATGGTTTTTCTATTCCTTTTCTTATTCAATGTCCAGCTCTTGTTTGTTCCAAGGTAAGATGAATTAAAAGTATTTTTTGCATGTAATGTAAAAAATTGAAATATTCATTTGTAAAGTTAGTCTATTTAGTCTATCCATTAGGCTATTGTTTTATTTTGCTTTATTTCAACTAGCCTTCATGCTGCCATGCATGGGAATCCCTTTAACTATGGATCAATCTCAGAAGATTGAAATCAACTGTGATTAATCATGATGTTTCTCTTGTTACACTGTTTATTAAAGTTTTATTTTAAAATATTGATATTATTTATTCCTAATATTTAACCTGCCTTTGTATGTAACATGCTTCATTTTTTTACTTTAGAAACTCTTTAATTGCTTTTATAATGCTAAATTTTTAACTCTGTACAGTTAGTTAATGAAAAAAAACCTGATGCACTTCCTTTAAATATCTTTTTTTTTAGGATGAAAGACTTTTTACATCTCCTGGAATGTGTTGTCCAAAATGTGTGTCTTTAAAATGTGATGATCAAAATGTAAGTAAAGAGGTACAATATAGAAATATTAATTTTAAATATTGTTAAAAATAATTTATTAATTGCTGGAATTGTTACTCAATTTCAAAATATATTTCTGTTATAGATTCTACATATAACTTCTTTAAAGAGGAGTTATAAATGAAGTATCTGTCTTTCTACTTGTCAGAAGAATATTTAGCTTTACACACTTACTTTAAACTTAATGCACATTGTTATAAAAATAGTAAATTACTTAACAGCTCTATATTGACACTTTATCTATCAATTATATTAAAATATCTTGTCTACATTACACAATTTCCTATACACCTTATTAAATCATGCACATTTTTTTTTTTTTTTGGTTGTATTTAAAAATTCAAATCAAGATACATTTCTAAAGAACATGGTGTTATCTGAGCTCAAGTACTGCCATCTGGCATTGACCAGTAGCATTAATATCATTTACATGTGAGGTCTTATATAAATATGGAAACTATCAGGATTACAATACTTCATGTAGTTGATACCAGGAAGTAATAAAACAACTAAAATTTAAAATTGTTATCTGCAAGTAAAATTTTCTTTTTACTTCCTAGTTTAACTTTTTGCACTCCTTTAAAGAGGATTGTAACCTCAAAAGGGAGGTACACAACCAAATGTTACATCAGTCCTAAATACAGAATTTCAACATTTACAGCTTATTGTTTTTCAGTTATAGGATATACATACATACCTGCATACAGGCATCATGTTTAAATGAGTCAAAATGAATTTTCAAAGTTAGTTTACTACATCATGATGTAGTACACAAGCACACTAGTCAATGTTTTCATTGAAATCTAAAAACCAGAAATTTTTGTGATTACAGTACTTTCTTTAATTTATACAAGAAAGTAAACATTTTAAATAATAGTGTAGATAGATAGAAGTAAAACACATGATTCATATATTTTTCATTAATGTATGAGTACTAAAATATGTGATATAGCATAGGATTGCTTTATATTTGTTTTTTTCTTAATTCCTGTTGATTTCTAAAACTGTTAAAGAGTGTAATAACAGACTTTCAAAAAATGTCCTAGAATGTTCATATTTCCAAAATCTATAAAATATATTAGTAACTATTCAGTGAAATATTTAAGTTATTTAAAATATCAGTACTAAAAACCAAGAACATGACTGAAATAGTTTTCCTGCTTATAGCTGCTAATTTTCATGGTAAAATTAAAAAACTCAATAATTTTTTTTTTTTTTTAGAATTCTCTTTCTTTCTTTATTAAAATATTTTATTTTTAATTTATCCTGCAAATTATTAAAAATGTATTCAATTCTCTTTTTTAGAAAAATGGAGATTATGGTTCAGTTTCAGGTTCTGAATGTCTGCAAAATATCAGCTATAACCGAAATTGTGAGCAAAATACTGATATAAAAAAGGTTTATAATTTCTTTACTTACTGTAAGATATAAATGTCAATTAAGTATTTTATGGTAAAATTGTTTAATTAGTGTGTGTTTGAGAAAAAGAAAATCTATACTTTAATTAAGTTCCTTTATATTTTATGTTATTTCAAAATTTATTACCCTACAGCAGGTAACAAATTTATTTTGGCAAAATCCCTGTACCTTTTGTGTGACAGAGAATGGTGAAGTAGACTGCTACAGTCAAAAATGCCCTGCTTGTTCATCTCAGTTTCCTGACAATAACTTGTGCTGTTCCTGCACTCAAGGTAAGTTATTTCTTTACTATTTTTCTTTTGTATACATATTAGTCACTTTTCCTTTGTGAATTTAATGTTATGTTTATAATTTATTTCATATCACATTTTCTGTCAATATTTTTCCATTCATTTCTAGTTTTTTTATGCACTTTATTTATAGATCTAGAAGATCTATAGAATAATGCTTCCTCTTGGCAAATTTTCAAAATTTCTCATCCTTTTTCTATTTAAAAAAGATTATTGCTCTGGTAAAACTCATTATAAATTTCTTTTCTTTTTTTAACCTCAAATCAAAATTTTGGAAAATTTATTTTTGTTATTTTATATATTTGTTGTTTAAAAAAATTTTTTTTCTCTAATTTTATGTCTATTTTATTAGATTAAAATAATAAACATTAATAGATGAAACTAAGATTGCTGTTTTTCTTTTAAGTAAAATATTTTGGAAAAAAAAGTTTTTCAAGACTAGATTGGCATTTGTTATTATTTGAGGCAAAATGATTTTTTTTAAGAAATTTTAAATAATATTAAGAATTTAATTCTTTTCTCAAAATTCTTTCAAAACAAACCTTGGTCAATCAAAATAGATTGATTGCTTAGTTATTTAAACTTTTATCTAAACATGAAATATTTCAGGCTAGGTAACATACCTGTATTTATCCATCCATATTTGAATAGAGAAGTATTTAAAAATTACTTTTCTCTTTTAAATAGTATTCTGAGAATAATTTTATGTTAAATTATGCCATATTGCTGACCTAGAAACTTTTGAAAATTTTTATGGTACATATTTTTCTTACTTAGAATCTTGTGCAGAAGACTGTTTAAAATGTTTAGACAACAATACAAATTTCTGTACTTATTGCAAAGATTCTTCTAAAGTAATATTTAATGGAAAATGCCAGACAGATTGTCCCAAAAGCTATTTCAAGAACGAGTATATGCTTTGTGAGAGTAAGTATTTTATATTTTACCTTCTCACATAAAAATTCTTGCTTTAATTTAAGTCTGTTCTGCTCAATAATTTTTTATATTATGTTGCAATATATATGTTATCTTATAATAAAAAATATTGTATATAATATTTGTCTTATACAGTCGAACTTCGATAACTCGAAGTACCAGGGGACCCCCAAAAATATTCGACTTATCCGAAGTTCGAGTTATCGAAGTTACCTACCATTCCTCTCAACTGACACTTAAGATGGGTCGACATGGTTGAAATGGTTTGATATGTGTCATAATACTATAATTGTGCGCATTTCATTTTTTTAATAGCCTACGTAAATAACAAGAGAAAAATGGGTCAAATAGTTTAAAACTCAAGAAATTTGGCCTCATTACATATTAATTAGTATACATACCATGTAAATTTCATTTGAAAAAAGCAATTATTTTTAAGATTGTTGGCATTCACAAAGTCACCTAATTTTTTAACACAATAAATAGGGTGTTGTCTATACCTTCGGTGGTCTCCAAGTATTGTTGTAAGATGTGAATAGCGTCCTGGGCTTGCTCATGACCTTCGAGTACAAAGGAACAGAATTGTGTTTTTTACCGGGGAAATGAATCACAAAAACTTTGACTTAGAAGATGTTCACTTCGAGTTATCAAGTCAGTTTTTTTTTAAAGAAAAGTATAGAAATGAGTCGGGACTTGATTAAAAGTTCGAGTTAGCGGATTATTCGACTTATAGGGAGTCGAGTTATCGAAGTTTGACTGTATCTTATATCTTATATCGTCTTATAATAAAAAATATCGTTGCATATTAAGTTAAATAATAAATGTTTTTTTATTTCTCTAATTTCAGACTGCCCACAAACATGCAAAACTTGCTTTGGAAATATGTCTTCTCAATGTTCCAGTTGTAAAAGTGGATATTTGCTTCAAAAAGGGCATTGCGTTAAAAATTGTGGTTTTACTTTCTATGAATTTGATGGTTACTGCTTAGGTATAGTGGTTTGTTGTTATTAAATCTGTTTCAGTAAACTTAATTGTAATTAAATTTTTTTTGTTTCATATTAAATTAATAAGTAATATGTTTATTATTTTTCTCAGAATGTCACGAATCCTGTTCTTCATGTATTGGTCCATCTGATGAAGACTGTATAGGTTGTTCTCTTTCTGGTCAGTTATTGCAAAATGGAAAATGTGTTGATGACTGTGATGGTCACTTTTATGTTGCTGATGGATATTGTTTAGGTAATATTTTTAAAGTTTTTAGTAAGACTTTAAAATATCTGATGTAAACTCAGGACTTTGCAGACCTATTAAGTTATGCACATATTTTGATGCACTTCATTTAAACTTATTTTACATGAATATGAGATTCAGTCCTCTAAATCTGTAACCCCTTGAGGACCAGCACGTATATGCTATACGAGTCGACCATTGTAAAAACTGTTGCTGTTTACACCATCTAGTAATTAAATTTAGCACTGAAAAATTAAAATAAAATGTTCAGATCTCCAGTTACGCATAAGTGACACTGGTCTCTCAATATCAACTGGAGATCATCGTGTGGAGGCAACGCTGGACTGATAAGAGTGAAGTCGCTGTGTTGCATATACGAGACATTGGTTCCAAAGGGGTTAATAGAGTTGACAGTAATACCACTGCTAAAATATTTGTTTTTAATAACATTGACTGACATCAGCTATTTATTAAACAACTATATCAACTATATTTATTCAACAATATACAGTTGTGTCCAAAAATGAATAATATATATTAATTCAACAAGGACTCGAACTTAAATATTGCCATCAAGTGGAAACTGGTAGGGTTTTAATATTTGTTACAACTCAATGTTTCATTATATAGAGTCCAGACTGCAATGAAAAATGGAAGTGCACAGTTACATTTTATGATAGTCTTTAATACAAAATTTCAATATTTTATACTAATCATTTTTGATTTATATTAGATGCCTATATACTTACATTTTTTTTAGCAAAATTAGTCAATGCATTTATGGAGGGCCAAAATGGGTATTTACATTTCAATCTGAAGATTTGAAGTTTTTATAATTATTGTATTCTGTTTACTTTTTACAGGAAAGTAAAATCTCAGTTAATTTTTTTAAATCATAATTCATCTTAGTTTTAAATTTAAAAAAATGAGGTTTATCAAGTTTTTGTATGTCCAGTAATGTTTATTTTTCTAGAAAATTTAAATTTTGATTTACATATAATTATTGAATTATAACTGATGATTTTTCAGTGAAAGCACACTTCAATCTAATTAAAAGATAAAATTTTAATATCTATTTATAACTAGCATTGTTACATAGGTCTGTAAGTTAATACAATCTGTAGGTTAAGCAAATGAAGTTAAATTTCTTAAAAACTTCTTATACTTATTTATCATTTTATTAAATATAATTTCTCAATATATACAGCATTCTTGTTTGAATGATTTAAAACTTAAACATAATTACATCCATTTTATTTATGTAAAATTGTAATAAAAATATTATAGATATCACTGAGTGAAACGGGCTGATTACTACTACACATTAAATTAATATATTGATCATTAAGTTTAGTTAACTAAACTGCAGTATACTAATATTATGTATTGAAAATTAGCCCTAAACATATTTGGAATAAATGACAAAGTGAAAAATTGTCCAAGAAGGAAGATGTCTTCAAATTCAGATCCTGATAATAACACATATAATTATAACAATCACATTGTCTTTGAGGTAAATTCTGAAAGAACTCTTTTTATTTCTTTAAGGAAGTAAAGACTTTAAGCAATTCTTTTAAGGGAAGGAAATATTATAATCCGAAAAACTTTTAGCCTTCAGATTTCAATGGAAATACCCATTTTGGCATGACATGTATGTATGCAAGTATTATGATCTCAGATAACTCAGATTATCCACAGACACATGTTATGCATGTTGTATTCATGTTAGGTTTTAAGCAGATCAAATTTCAAGTAAAATCGTGGGAAGTGTCAGTCCATTTAAATTGGCTATGGGCAAAAATAGACCTTTTAAGATACCCGCTAAAATATTCTTCTCATCCATTATTGTGGGTGGAAAGAAGTAGTATAAATACAGTTAATACCAAGAATTTCTATCAAATGTCTAAATAAATGTGATCCACAGTTACTACCACGATCTGTAGTAACTGTCACAGGACAATCAAAGCAAACAATCCAATTATGAATCAAGGCATTGCATGGTGTTTCAGCTGTGATATCTGATGTTGGCATAACTTCTGGCCATCTGATGAATTGGTCAATTATTTAGAATATGAATGAGGGGCTTAGGAATAGGGCTCAAAGTTCTCCATCTCTAGGTTTGATGTTTTAAATAAGTTTAACTCTTTTTTTTTTGTCTACAGTTTTAAATATTGTGTGACTTATTTGTGTATCTGTAACATATACATTTATATTGTACAAATCATACAATATACTTTGTTATTTCCTTGAAAATCATATTTTTTTTTAACTCTATCTGTAGCTTGCAATGAGAGCTGCATTAGATGTTTAAAAAATGGTTCCTGCCAGTATTGTGAAGAGGGCTTTTATCTTCAAGATGGACTTTGTTTACCAGATTGTTTACCTGGTTTTTACACGTTTCTTAATGCATATTGCATGCGTAAGTTTTTCTTAAATTTTTCAAGTGATTTGTTAATTTTATTTTCTGACAAGAATCTAGGTGTTATTTTTAACTGTGTGTTAAATCTATTTATAAATACTGTTGTGACTGTTTTCTTACCCTTTTTTCCATTTTTTATTACTTTAATTATTTTTTTATAGCTTGTCATGAAGAATGTCAAGAATGTTTTGGTCCTCTTCCTTATCAATGCATTAGTTGTCCATTTAATCAGTATTTTCTTCAAAACTCATGTGTATCAGATTGTGGTCAAGGTTATTTTGGAGATTTGGGAGCTGGTGTTTGTAGACGTAATTATCTTTGAATATATTTTTTTGCAGTAGTATGTTCTAGGTTTTTTTTAAAGTTATATTTGAATTCTTTATAGTTTGGAAATAACTTTATGCTTAAAAATTATAGATAAATGTTATCAATATTAATTCATATATATATATGTATGTGTGTGTATGCTCAATGATATTCTAATCCATTAATTGATTTTAAATTCCAATTGTATTTTTTAGTAATTTTTTTCGTGATTCTATGCTTAAAATGACCCCTGTTTCTGTTATTTGGTAAATTTACTGTCTGCTCTTCTATTTTCTTAATCTGTTGACAAGTGCCTTTTGCCAAGCTAATTTTTTCATAAGTTGCTATACTTACGTGATCCTTACTAAAGGAATGAAAAGTAAGAATAATAAAACTCTTTTATTGCTTAATATTTACAAAATGAAATATAATGAAAAAGACTAGAAAATCAAGTTTTTAACTGTTTCCTTATTTTCTTTGTGTGTCACATATCATATTTTTTTCTAATTTTTGTTTTGTTCATGGGCTTTCTTTCATTATTTGGATCATTTTCTTAAATCAATTATTTTTTCAATTGATTTAATCAATTGTCAAGCTTTACCTATGACATTGAGTAATTCTAAGAAAAATTTTTATTTGCACATTTTCTTCAATTTCAATTTCTTCTTCATAAACTTGTATTTATCATAGAAGTATGATAATGAGAAATTCATAATCAGAAGGATGAGAATCTGAATACAATTCAAGACATCAGTGACCTCCAAGGAGTTGAAGACTAAATCATGCCCAAGATTCACAATGTAATTTGAAGATTAAAGCAGGAAAAATTGTCAACACAATGGAGGCAAAACATATCATGTCACAGCTTTCATGTTTTCACTTACTTCATATCAGAAAATATTTTTAAACTGCATAATAGTGAATTAATCAGTACTAATTAAAGTTTATTACTCAAGTTACTAAACTAATACTTTCTTCTATGCTAATGGGACATTTATAATTAGGAGGCTAATAATATGTTTGAATACACTTTGTCATCGGCAAAATCCAATGAATTGAAGACTGAATCATGTCCAAATTTAACAACGCCTGCTAAGATTGTATCCATTTAAAAACCAAAGCAAAAATCGTTAACACAATGAGGCAAACCATATCTCCACATGGTTTTCATGGATTCAAATACATGAAAACCGTGGTACAAAATTTTTTCAGACTGCATAATAGTGAATTTTTCAGTAATAATTAAAATTTATTACTTAAATTACTAAACTAACTCCCCCTTATTCTATGCTAACGAGGAATTCAAAATCTGGTGGCTGATAGTTTATTCGAGTTGACTATCGAATGGCATTGGCAGGATCCAATGCATCAAAGACTAAATCATGTCTAAGTTTCACAACATCTGCTGAGATTATATCCATGTGAAGATAAAAATAAAAACAAAAATCATTAAAACAATGAGGCAAAACATATATCCCATGGTTTCCATGTTTTCGCTTATTTAATAGTACAAAATATTTTGCTCTAAACAAGGTATTCCTGTACTTTAAATCTTTTTAAAACTTTATTTAAGTTATAGAAGTAAAAGAAAAATGTTTTTTTTACCATCAGAAATTATTGAATATATTTGAGGTTCTAATTTTAAAGTGTTTTGTAAATTTTGTGTCTAATTTTAAAGTGTTATGCATTTTATTAATACTAGCTTTTGTTGATTTTATTTTTCATATTATTTTATCTAGCTTGCCATCCAGATTGTCGGGCATGCTTAGGTGGATCATCAAATGATAAATGTTTGTCTTGTTCAAGTGGTTATTTGTTACCATATATTGGAACTCATTTTGGGTCTTGTGTAGAGAAATGTCCTGATGAATATTACTTAATGGAATCTGGAATTTGTGAAAGTTAGTTTCAGATTTACATTATTTTTATTTTCAAGAAAATATTTAAAGTATATAAAGCTATAGTACTTGGTAAATTGATATGCTAAAATAAGAGGTAGAGCAAGATCATTATTTTATATTTTACTTTTAATACAATATGTACTATATAAATGAAAGTCATGGTACACTTTGAGTTTTTCAAGTTTACAAACAACTAAAGAAATAATTATGTAATCATATATTTTTTGCTGGGCAGAGAATATAATGGAGCTCACAATTTCTAGTAATAGCGAGGTAAAATCTACATATAGAAGACCATCTGCAAATTAAAAAAATAAATCACTTTTTATTCACCCCATAAAATAAGGCAGAAATTGGTAGCAACTTTTGCATAGTATTAACCTATCTATTGTTTACATTTACTTAAGATTTTGAAAAGATTGTTTGTCAATTAAAGATATAAACATTAAATATTTTTCTAACACATTTGAAAGATTTTTTGTTCAGATCTTTTACACATAACTCTTAGTTTCTATGAACAGCTTACAAAACTTTCAGAGATTACGTATATTTATAAAACAAACATTATGACACAAATTAAATTTTAAAAATGGTTTAAACATGAGATATAAGGAAATACTGTTACTATACATGCACAAAAAATATTAATTTTTTTATGATTTGTAGTCTATGCTATAGGGCAAATCATAAAAAAAAAGTCTGAATGCATATCATAAAAATGAAGAAAATATACACTGGACCACATTTCAGGTATTTTAAAAAGAGTAAAATTTGTATGTTTTATTTTTTATTTGGGAAAATGAAATTTTTGTAAACCATTTAAAGGGTTATTTTAAAATTTCACACATTTTTTATATTTATTGTATTGCACATTTATTTTTCGTATTTGCATAAGATTGGATTTATTTAGTTGCTTAATAGGGTATCCTATAAATTAAAGCACAGTTTGTTATTTTATTGCACTAGTGCATATTTTATAATGTGTATTTTTAATTTTAAATTGGATTCATAATTTTTTGTACCCATTTAGCTTGCTTTGAAACCTGCCACACATGTTTTGGACCAAATGACACTGAATGCATAACTTGCAATAGTACTCTTTTCTTTAAAAATGGTGCTTGTGTCCCTCATTGTTCTACCGGATATTTTGAAGATGGGGGAATATGCTATGGTAAGAAAGTATTTACTTTGCTTAAATTAAAATTTTTAAGATGTATAATGCATTTTAAGCATTTTGATAAAAATGTAAGCATTGTTTCATTTAAATGAAAATAAAAAGAAAAAAATTGATTTCAGTCATTATATATAATATATTTTGTATTATATGATGGGATTATATTTATTAAAATTCTCAATAAATTTGGTTTTTTATATTTGATATTACTGTATTGGAGTACCTTTCATCTTCATCTGCCTATTGTTTTATTGGTTGGAGATTGTGCATGCTAAAAATGGGTTTTTTCTTTTGTTTACATTTTAGCTATTAGGATTCCTGAAAATCACATAGTATAATTTCCTTAAACATATATAAGTAAAATGTAATTGTTAAAATATTTGTGATCAGCCATATGGAATGTAGAGAAATTATGTCTGTTATTACACTTTTCTCAGACATTTTACATATCATAGTTATTTTTGTGGATTTATAGAATTGTTATTTATCATGTAGAAGGCTAATACTCTATGTTAATATTTCTTTAGCTTGCCACCCCTCTTGTGCTACTTGTTATGGATTTGGTGAAAGTGAATGTGTTACATGTCCACCCGGAAGAAAATTCAAATATGGGCAGTGTGTTTCAGTGTGTGAAGAAGGAAAATATATGAGTTTAGAAAATACATGCATTGGTACAGTATTTATGATTGAGTTATAGCTATCCCATCCTGTATTCAAAAGTAGTCTTTATACAATTTTAACTATTAAAATAACTATCTCTGTGTTTGGTTTGGAGTGCTACAGTCTACTTTTTTCTACTCAACTCTGTGTGCATACATCATTCGTTATTTTGGGATTTCATAATTATTTTGATATTTTGGGAATTAATAAACATTGATGTCTGATTAACAATTAATTCTTTATGTTGCAAAAAAAGAGTAATTAAAATATAGAGAATCAAACTTAGTGATCAAGGCTTCCTAAATAAAGTGGCTAAGACACATATTTAAGTGTTGCGAGGAAAATCTTGTTTAAAAAATAACTTTCTAAACTCCAGAGGAAAAGAGGTAGACCAAGAACGAGGTGGATAGATAGAGTGGAAAAGGGATTGAAGGACTTGGGAATTAACATAGGAAAAAAATATAGTGTCAAGAAGATCATTGATTGAATGAGCTAGTTGAGACCGCCTTGACTGGTAACTGGCTGTAATGCCTAAGAAGAAAAAGAACCTATTGATTTACTTGAGAACCTACTCAACTAAAGGCTTATGAGGGCAGTAATGATATTCATAATAGAAACATAAATAATATGTTTTTTAAGATATTAATATATTAGAATCTACTAGAGTAGAATTTTTAATTTAAATACTAAAAGTTCTCATAAAAATTGAGGTATCCAACAACATTTATAAAATGTTCCTAGTTTATTACATATTGGCCAATTGCTTCCATTTTTTAACTGAATGTTTATATTTAAACAAAACTATGTATGGATTTTTCCTTATAATAAATACAATTTATTTAAATAATTTTTTAGACTTTGCAGTGTTTTAATAATTAATTTCATTGTTAAAGGTATTACATGCTCTGTATTTGACTTTTAAAAAAATACCCACTTTTATAACAAATATATTAATAAGTAACTTTCAATGTCCAGACATTTCAGTACAATTCAGAAAAATGTATTGCACTTGGAGAATTTTAAGCTCATCCATAAAAAATCCAATTTTAAAAATATAATTTTTGAGTTTTGGAATAAAAATGTACAAAAAAATGTGAAGTTTTGATGAAATAAAATAATTATGTAATTGCAAAAATTTGATTAGATTATGAAGTATACACCAAAATTGACTTTGTTTTGACAAAAAATTAATTTTGTATTTTTGGGTCAAAAATTCATTGTGAAAGTCAATTGTCTATCAATTAAACACCTTGTTTCTAAACTTACATATCCACAGAGCTTTACATAGCAGAAAAATTCCTTGGACCTAAGGCTTTCTCTGTTTAGAAGTTTCACAGTTATTTTTTCACTTAAATTGAACTGTTTCTTTCAGATTGTCATCCTTCTTGTATTGATTGTATATTGAGTTCCAGCGAAAACAAAACTGTCCAGTGTATAAAGTGCCAGAATCAGCAATTTAGTATTTTAAAAGATGAATGTATTCCAGAGTGTTCATCTGAGCTTTATTTGAATTCTTATCACATATGCACAGGTGACATATTTTGTTTTGAATATATTTATTTGAATATTTTATAAGTCATCTATTTCACTATAAATTTAGTGTCTTTTAATGTAAGTCATGCAAATTTCACAGAATGTTGCACACTTGTATTAAAATATTATTCATTATATACTGGATTATTTGAAAAATTGCTGATCATTAATTATAAAATAAATAAGAATTTGTTTTAGAGAATTTTTCAAACTGAAAATTTGTATTTGAATATTACACAAATTTGAAAACAGTATTTTCACCACTTAAAAGTTCACTTTCTATAAAGACAATGGATTAATTTTGTCATGGAAAGTCTTGATTTTTCAAGTAAAATGAGTAAAAGTCATGGATTCACTAAACTACTGATTAAAAAAATGCATTGAATTGTTTAATTCTATTTTTTCTTGTCATTTGGCTGAAGTTACTGAGTTTGGTATTTATGTATTATCCTATTGACCAAGTAAAATTTGTTCACCAAGGAAACTCAAAACAAGAAATCTTAATGGGTGGGTAAATGTATATTATTCTGGTTTTTTCTTAAATTGTAGATTAAAATTTTATTAATATAATAATAATTATTTTTTAATAAAAATTAGCTAAGATTTTTGCACAAATTATAAGTTTATCTCTAGGGATATTGTATATAAACATTATAGGGTTATATTTGGCTATTATTCATGGTCACCTGGATAATACCAAAGTACCCTGAATTCAAATTGGAAACATTTTGATTGAAAAATTGCTATATGATTAAACTTCGGTATGTAGATACAACAATTTATTTTTATGTATGTGAGTTTATTAACACTTATAAAGTAAGTTTATAGTTTTTTTTTTATGATAAAACTCCTGTAATTTCTCTAAAAGCATATATTTTATTTGTATGTATATCAGAAGTTTTATTCATATATACTTTAATGAAAGCCTTTTAAAGTCATGGAAAATGATTTGCTAAATCAGGGAAAGTCATGAAAAGTCATGGATTTGAAAAATTTTATTTTGGCAGATACCCTGTATGAGCACCTATTTTGGGATTGATAAAGTTGTACTTATGACTAACTTTCATATGGTCAGATATCCAGTAATTGTCACTATATTAATTTAAGTTGTTCCCTCCCCAATTATTTGGTAAAATGTTGTATTTTTCTAAAAGGACCATAGCAATTTTTTCACTATTCAGTAAATCTCAGATTCGTATTCTAGCATTTGCACTTGCCATACCAACAAACATTTAGAAAGTTAGGAAATAATTTGAAAAGCCAAAGCTTATGGTTGCTAATTTGGCACCTTTTGGTTTGCTAGTTTGGTGCATTATATGAAACATTGGCATGGTTGTAATAATACACAAGTACCCTAGTTACTTATTGTTGCTTTAATGTCTCTATGTATCAAACAAATTGAATATTACTGTTGTTAATTTGTTACAACCTAATGATAAACTATAGTTACAGGTATATTATACAGGTAAACTATATGCATATTACAGGTAAACTATAGTACAGTTTTTACATTTTAAAATTACTATGGAATTATTTATGTGAATCTGTAAATATCCAAAAAATATATCCATCCCTTATCCCTTCTTAAAAAGAAAAAATAAAGTAAATTAATAAAAAAGTTTTTGATCATTTAAGCTATTTTACATACAATTAAAACTTTTAGAGTATCTTTTATGTAAATAATGTAAAAAATGTGTTTTCAGAATGTCATTCTAGCTGTGCTACTTGTGAAAGAACTGGAGCAACCAGTTGTGCCAGTTGCTTAGATGGAAGTTTCTTAACTCATATAGGAACTTGTGAATCTCAGTGTCATCTAGGATATTTTCCTTCAAATGGAATTTGTGAATGTATGGAATTAATTTTCTTGTTTATTTTTATACCGTATTTAAGAAATATTTCAAAATGTTTTAAGCATTCTAAAACTGTTATTAGGATTTTGACCACACTGTACAACCCAAAAGACTTAGCTGCATCCAAAATGCATTTTATTCTGGCAAGCTACATTATATATATATATATATATATATATATATATATGTGTGTGTGTGTGTGTGTGTGTGTGTGTACGCAGTTATCACAGGATGCCTACTTGTCAGGAATGTCAGGAAAATTCAGAAAAAGTTGGTAAAAGGGCAAATGTGTCAGGAAAATTAATTACATGCAATGTTTTTTTAATACTCCCCATAACAGCTTGTAAATCAGTTTTTTTAAGGCTGAAAAAATTAAACTCTATTTAATAATTAAAATGATGCTTAATAGAAATACTTAAAAAGATGTGTTAAAGAAAGAGAGTTTAGGTAAGGATAATTTAAAGCTCTCACTTTTTATACCATATTATCAATAGTATTTTTAATAAGGAAAACATCATAAGAATATCATTTAAATTATTATAATTTATTTTATTTATTTTTGACTTTTTATAGCTTGAATGTTCTTGTATCTTCTTAAAAAGTAAAGTAAAAGTAGTTTTTTACTGCTGAAACAAACAAGTATATTATATATGTAATTTTTTTTCTGGGCTTAAATGAAATATGTCAGGATTGTATCAAAAGTGTTCCCTAAATGTAAGGAAAAAACCGAGCAATGGACTTTAAGCAATTTAGTAAACACCCTGTATATAGAGGTGATAACTTAATGCAATTCATTATTATAGTTTTTATTGTTATTTAAAAATTAACACTAAAACATGTAAAATTTATAAATGTCCATCAATATAATAATAATAATAATAATAATAATAATAATAATAATAATAAAGTAATTGAATGACATTATGTTTACTATATCCAGTGTAATATTTGTTTCAGTTATAAATTTTGTAAATTTCCAAAAGTGAAGAGTTCCAAAATTTTATTAGCAGGCTACAGTTTGGCCACATCAGATCAGACACTTAGAGTGATCAAATCTGTAAAATATTATAATTTATATACTCTAAAATATTGTGCTAGATTAGAATATTTTATTTATATACAGTATATTACTTTTATTTGTATCATTCTAGCATGTAATTCAGATTGCCATGAGTGTATTAGTTTTTCAAAATGTTTGAAGTGCAAAGGAGACTTAGTTTTACAGTATGGAAAATGTGTCACAGCATGCACTGAAGAATTTTACCTCGATACAGTAACCAGGCAATGTAAAGGTTAGCTATTATAGTTATCTGAACTGTTATTAATATTAAACAAGTTTTCTAATTTGAAGAGCTAAATAGGAACTGATAAATATACCATTTTGTTTAAATTGCAGTTTGCTTTGGTTTTCTCTCAAATGTTAAGCTAATTTGTTTTTTTTTTTTTTGTTTTTTTTTGGTTATACAGTATTTTCAACTATAAAAAATCTTTACAGCTTTTACAATTTTATTATAAAAATGTCTTATAATTCTAAGTGAATATATATTCTTTATCTACATATAATGTTACTGCTTAATATAAATGCCATGACTCTGATTTTATTTTATCCTGTATCCAATTTATTTAAAAAAAAATATTGTATAATTTGATGAACATTTAAGTCTTTACAATGAAATTATCTATATTTTCAGTGTGATCTATGGAACTTATTTATTATAATTTATGGCTTTGGCAAAATTTTCATTCCATTTCTAAATGCTAATAAACTTATTGAGGAGTGCCAAATTGCTAAGTCATATTTTAGTGCATTCAGCATTTCTTATATAACATCTTACCTAAAATCTTTAAATTCATGCTGACATAGTTGCTATCCTGTGTCTTTTTTATAACCCTTTATCAGTAGGTAACAAATTCTGTACCAACATGTTTAAAATACAATTTTTAGATGTTTTCAAGCAGACCAGCTTAATCCTCTGATTGCTCAATTGGTAAACCGAGATCTCTTTAAAAATTGCGTATTTTTTTTGTTGCATAGTTTAAGTATATATATAAGCATGCTATCTATAATTTTATCATCTAATATGACTATAATTCTAGTCATATATTTCTATTTATTACCTAATTAAATGTCTTATACTGTATATAATTTATTCCATTGGTTAAACAGTGAAAAGACAAAATGTGCTTCTTAAAAAAGGAAGAAAAATACGTGCCCGCGAGAATTGCGGGATGAGTAAATTTTGCTACATTTGAATTGCCCGTGGAAATCACGGGATGAGCAGTCAGAGGGTTAAATCTTTGTCAATAAAAACTGTGTCTGTCTGTTTTTCCAAGTTTATTCATCTCTTCTCTTCCCATTCTTCACTTTTCTGTGGAACCCAGAACAGAGTGATGTGATATTATGTATATATGTTATGTATATTTACATACACATTTTTTCTGGGAATATTAGATGGTAGTGATAAGTCTACATTGCTGATTATTTTGCTGAAATAATTTTATGATGTTAAAATGTTGATAGAAGAAAATCTTATATATCTAAGGGTATTGAGCTTTGTTTAGCATAGTTTTTCTACAAGGTTCTAATAGTCATGTTGTCTCAGGTTGATTTTATAACATAGCTTATGAGTTTATAATTATTTAACTAATCTAACCTATTATATGGTTTTGTGTATTAACTTATTACTGCCCAATCATTTCTATTAAATGTCTGTTGATAAATATCTAAGTAAATATGAATTCCTGATAATAATAATAATAATAAAAATATATCTAAACAACTTTGAATATTACAGTTTGTTTTCGTTAATTATGATGTCAAACTGTCAATGTAATGTCAAACATCATAGGATATCATACATAAAAAAGAAAAATTTTGTGATATGAGATTTATTTGCTATGATATGTTTACATAGTATTTTAAAGTGAAGTTTTATAATAGATTTAACTGTTAGTCTGGAATTTCAATAGATGTACTTGATGAAAAAATTCTAAAATGTCAATCCAAATGGCAAAATTATTAGTAATAGCTTATATTTAAAAACTTTGGGATTTTTTTAGAGGATGGCCATTTATTCTAACTAAACTGGAAAAATTCTTACAAGAAAATATAGAAATTCTACTAGTTATAGTTTAGCTGTCCTCAAAAAGGGAGGCTAGGTATTAATGGGTTAAAATTAATGTAAAATGAAATAATCATTATTTCACTATTTTATTATTAGGATGTTCTCCACAATGTAAGTCATGTAGAGGTCCACTGTTAAGTGACTGCTTATCATGTGTACCTGGAAAACTATTTGAAGATGGTGTATGCGTTGATCACTGTTCTGATGGATTTTTTCAAGATGGATACCTTTGTAAAAGTAATGTATAAAATATTTTAAATTAGTTATTTAAGGAAATTTAAAATATTATCATTGTTATGTATTTATTTTTAAGATACAGGTACTATGAAATTTAAACAAATCTTATCTTTATGTTTACTGTAATTTGGGGTAGGTAAGCTGTGACTTACACATGTTTAAAAGGTGAAATACTTACAGTAATACTTACAGTGTATATACTGGAGCATCATGTCTGAAGGAATTTTATTTTTCCTGTTACTATCTGGTGATGGGAATCTGAACAAGATGAATTTATTGGGTTTGGTTTAGAGTGCAATGGTAAATTTTTTGCTACATGAAAATGAGACAGTGACATGCAAATTGCTAAAAATTTGGACTCAAATTTGAACCAAAAGAAAGTGCTCTGCTCATTTGCGCATGTGTAAGAATAAAAGCTATCATTAGACTAGTGTCATAGCTTAGATTGTTTTTGGAGACAATTTAGAGAAAAGGAGAAAAGAGCAGAGAGAAAAGGAATTATCAGTGTTAACAGTTAGAATTTGACCTGAAACAAAAGTTATTCTTTACAAATAGAAATTTAAAACTATGTTGGTCTACTGATGATTTGGATGAATTTGTAGTTTCTTTTTGCCTATTATCATGTATACAGCATATACACTAGGGTGGGGATTATCTAATGAACTTTATTTTTCTTTTTTAGTCAATTATCATGTATGTTGTGTACAGGGTGGCTTATCTACCCATAAATAAAATACTTGTTTCGTAATTTGAATAGGAAATTCAAGTCATTTAAGAATTACTTTTAAAAATTGAACCTTACTTGTCAACTTGTTTGTGTCAGCTCTACATTCTGGAAATTTTAATCAATTGCAAGCTGTATGTTTGTATGTTGGGATTTTAAACCATTTCAGTTGAATTCTGAAATTTATTGCTTGATATAAAAATATATCAAATAAATCTCTCTCAAAACTGAAATATAAATAAATAAATATGAATATGCAAAGATGATATTTAGTTTTTGTATACAAAATTTTGATTGCTCATTTATGCAATTATCTTTGTCTAAAGATTAATACTTTATCAATTTTATGTAACTTAGGTATTTATGCTGTTGTATTTATGTAATTTATGTAAGGGGAAACACAATTCAAACCTTAAGGTTTTTCAGTAATGACGCCATCTGACACTCTAGTTAGTTATTCCTGAGACAATATCTCTGAAATTCTACATTGAAATATAAAAATAAATGCAAATAAGAATAAATAAATAGAATAATTTGTAATGATGTGCTGGAAAATTAACTATATAGTTTTTTTGAAATTTTGAAATTGAGAACAGTTTAAATGAAAGGTGCATATTTTAAATTAAAATTATTGCTTTTAACATTAAGATCACAGGATTTATTTATTGTAGTTGTTTAAATATATAATAAAACTTGGAATTTAGTTCCATATTTATATGGCGTATATTGACAAAGGGTAGTGTCATGGACAATTATATCATGGGTATTAGAGCTTGTAAATTTACTGATTTTTTCTTTTACCAGTAAGTTAGTAAAGGAAAATCTGAATATCAATTTATTGGTAATTTACTGTTTTTGTTTTTAACTAACAATCAAGCCTCTCAAAACTGAACCAGGAATGCAACATTTCTTGGTTATAAAACTTCTGTCTTATAGAAAATGACATCAGATTTCTTTTATTTGAATATAACTTTCAACAAATTGTATAGTTGTACATAGCAAAAGTAAAATATATATTCATAGGTGTATATTTCAGCTTGTAATATTAAATTTTTGGTTTTAGACTTTCCACTGGTCAATGTTTCTACAAAACTGGGTATAGGGAAACTTTGATTATAGTGAGCTTTTTATTGAATCGACAGATAATGTACACTATAATTGGGTTAGGTTTTTATGTAAAATAGATTTTAATATTACAGTTTTTATTGTCTTTGTAATTGAAAATGAACATGAGATTAATATAATCTCTGTCACTTTTGTAATTTTTGTTTTATAATTGAAGTGTGGAGTTTTTTGTTTTAAAATCAGTTTTTTATTATTTTTTCAGCTTGTGATCTCAAGTGCCGTACTTGCTCTGATTTAAATAAATGTACATCTTGTGACTATCCCTTGTTATTCCTTAAAAATGAATGTGTGGATGACTGTGGTGGTGGATTTTATTCAGACTTTGAGACATTAACTTGTGAAGGTTTGTTACTACTCAAATATTTGAAATAATCTTAATTGCCATTGTTTGTTTGAGTCTCCCAAATCCTGAAATTTGTTTTTAATAAAAAGGTTGAAGAACTCAGTCATGAAATTAGAGCATATTAAAATTTATAAATGCGTCTATTAAAGGATGGTTACAGACCTGTAAAACATTAAAATATCAGTGAATTTGAAAAGACGGAAATAATCGGTGAAATATCAGTAATTTTTTATGAGATTGAGAGATTTTCACAATCTGATTATAAACGATCGAATTAATTTGAAATTTTTAGACAGTCATCTCTTTAGTTACCTTTAACAAAGGTGTTATCAGGCTTTGATCTGCAAGTCTCTAGAAATGAGAATTAGAGAAAATTGTGAATTAAGAGGCTATTTACTATTTTAGGAGAATATTGCTGGATTGATGGTGGTTTTGGTACAGGCTTTTGGAAATACCAGTATGGACTGTGGTTTTTCTGAGAAATGGGAATCTTTATTAGATAAAATGAGCGAAGAAACTTCTGATCTAATAATTTTTCATGCATTTAAAAATTAAAAAGTTCCAAAAGGCCTTATATCCTACAAAAATGTTAGAGGATATTATTCAGAGGGTTATAAAAAGAGAAGAGGAAGAAAATGAAGAAATTTCAAATAAAAAAAAAATTAATTCAATGGCAAAAAGCCTTGAAAATCAAATATCTTATTAGAAAAAGCAATTAAAAAAGTTGATGCAATAAAAGAACAGATAAAATATTTATAAAAGGAAAAGTAATATTTAATTACTTTTGTTCTGTCAAGATGTTTTCTGTAATGCATCTTTTCTTTTAGTAAGAGCTTTTTTCCTTTAAGCTGAAATGGTATCATGAATCCAGCTTTAAATTTAACATTATTTTGTTTTATTTTCAAAAGCAATGTTTTATGCAGTGTGTGGATAGTTATAGATAAATTTGCTCTATTCTGCAATTTAGGTAGTAAGAAGCAGATTTTTTTTTGTTTAATTATTCTCCAGTTATTTTAAAATCATTGAATTAAACAGCTGAAAGAATTGTCATTGTGGTATGTAATACTATAAAAGTATTTAATTTTTGTAGCTGAATATATTTGTCTAAAATATTCTTTTTTTTTAAATATGAAATTTTTTCAGTTTCTTAGACTTAACAAGAGTGGGTGGTGAAAATGTAGACTTTAAAAATGACTAAAGGGTTGTTGGAAAGTACCTGAAAACCTGGTATTATCAAAGAATTTGAAAATCACTTTTTGTATCTACCCTGTGGTTAAATTTATCATTTAATTGTTATAACTTATTTTTATTATCTTATAAAAATAACTATGGATTTTTTTCCCTTTCAATGCAACTTTTAACAAATTATACAGTTTTACATGACATGAGTAAAATATGTACTCATTTGTATAGATGATCCAAAGAAAGAGAAAAGTAAGAACATAGCCATTAAATTTTAAGCTGTTTAGGAATTTTTCATCATATGCATTATCATCTATATGATTTATTTATTTATTTCTTATATTTATAACAATTTTGTTAATGCTTTTTGTAAGTTTGAAAAAGTCCCCAAATTGAATTTAACAAAGTTGCAGAAAAACTCAGGTATGAGTTTAGAGCACAAAAAAATTATAGATATTTTGGTTAAATATCTTATTAAATTGTGCAATTTTAACACTTTTATCATATAAAGAAATAGCAGAATTTTTTTCTTTTAATTGAAACTTTAAAAAAATTATATAGTTTTACAGAATAAGAGTAAAATTTATACTTATTTGTGTGTATTTTTTAGCTTGCAGCATTGGTTGTGCTTCTTGTATTTCATCTGATCATTGCACTTTGTGCTACAGTGGATTCTATCTTATGAATTTTGAATGTGTTGTACAATGTCCACCTGAATACTATGGTGATACCACCTGGAGAATTTGTAAGAGTATGTTGTCATTGATTTTGTAATTATATCTCATATTTAGCAATGTTAACCCTCTGACTGTTGGGATATAAGACAAAAGAAAGCTGAACAAGTTTTTTTAACCCTATTAACTTTCTTGCTATAATAAACTTATCTTGTATAATGAAATCTAAAAATAAAGGTAAAATTATAGAATTGTTGCAAATCAAAATCACAATTTACAAGCCTTACACATATGTTTTTATCAATAAGGCTGACATTTGGAGAGTCCATATATATATATATATATGTGTGTGTGTGTGTGTGTGTGTGTGTGTGTGTGAGTGTGTGTGGTTTGTGACAGTCAGGGAGTTCATAATCAGCAATCTGTACCAAATACTTATTTTCTTTGTAAATTATCATATGCAGTTATGGATTCTTTAAATAAAACAGTCATATTATTATTAGAGGATATATGTACAAAAGGAACTTTAAATTTTGAATGACTGTAATAAAAATTAAATACTTTAATTTTTTAATAGTTTTTCAATCAGGAGAAATAAAGTCAATCCAACCAAACTGTTGATAAATGTGTGAAATTTAAATTTAAACAGTTTCTTACATCAATATATTTAGTTTTTCTTATTGTAACTATTGTATTCCTACTATCCTATTGTAAGAAATTATTCTTGACATTTTTATGTAAGATAATAATTGGTAATCTAATCAGAAATTTCAATTCATTTTACTGTTTAATTCATTTGATTAATTTATTATCTGTATATGTAACCTAATTAAAATTTGAAATCCTCTTGCTGTTTATGTTTGCAACATCTTTCTATGTATGGTCTAATTAATTAAAGTAATTTAAATTTATGAATTAGTACAAGATACTACCAGAAAGTTCTCTCGCTTGATAGAAAAATAATTTTTTTTTTAAACTTTCCTAATGCTGGCTTTCATCTTTTTCAAATAGTCACCTTATGGATATACAATGCTGATCCTATTACTTTTTCCACTCCTCAAATCTACTCTTAATGTCATTTTCTCAAAAGCTTTTGAGAACTGCCTGTGTTAAACTAAACGATAAAGTCTTGATAAATGTCAGATAATTGTAAAGAATTAGCCTTTCAGTTTCATTTTCAACATTCGGAATAATGCAAAATCACAGGGAGGTAAATTATATGGATGAAGAATAACAACCCTGTTTTTATGAGCTTAAAACTGTTTGTAGATAAGATTATAGAACAAGGTCAGAAAAAAGAAGCCAATCTTTATCACAACAAAGTTCAGATAATTTCTGTTATATATTTTCTTTCAAATGTCTAAGAACTAAGACTGTAAAAGCCAGAAACAAATGTAACATTAGGAGAGACAAACTTTCCTTTCATTTATTTTCCAACTAGCTTCACATTTTCATCTGTTTTGCCAGTGTATGGTCACTGAACATTTCTCATCTTTAAATGATTGATGACTTGCCTTGAAACTTGAGGGCCATTTATAAACTGTTGTCTTATTTAAAGCTTTATCCACAAAAGCTGTACCAAGACTGTTGTGGTAATAGTAGTCTGGGAACTTTCTGAGAGTACCTCATACATAATAACTATGCTTTTTTTTATTTTCATTAAATCTAAATGACAACTCTCTAAAATTTATCTCTCACCATTAGATATTATACCATACTGTGTCAAATAAAACTTTTACTACTGTTTCAGAAAATATTGATGTACCTTCACTGCATGCTAACAGTATTTTGAAATTTCCACCTGGAAGGAAAATTTTAATATCTGCATCATTTCTCTCTGCATCTGATGCTGATTCCAATTTCCTAATCATCACAATTTCACAACAACCCGACAATGGGTTTTTGTTAAAAATGTCTGATAAAGGAAATGAAATCAAACTAAATCCTGGGGAAAACTTTACTTCTTCTGAGCTAAAAGATGGTTGGGTCTTTTTCAAGCATTTGCAAGGAATTCCACTGAATGGTATATTAAATTTATTTTAAAATTTTTATTACATTTTAAAATATCTTTGTAAAAGTGTAAAGAATTAAAAATATTTTATTTTTGGAAAGAAATTAATTATCAGTAGACCCTTTAATTAAATTTTAAACATATAAAAAGTAAAAAATAATAGTTTTTATAGCTTTGAAAATAGCTATATATTCTTTTATATTTGTATGAATAGTATATTCATTACACCTTTCATAAATTGCAAGTACGAACAACGTTTTTAAACATAACTTTAACAAGTATAACTCCAAATGGAGTATTTTGTTTCAATTTTATAAAATTTATAAAACAAAAATTGCTTTTGAGTGTTTTAAGAAGTTTTTTATACATGTATATAACCAGAAGAGAACTAAAATTAATTTGTTTTATTGTTTTTAATAATGTGAAAAGTTTTTTTTTATATTTGAAGTATGACTTTAGTATGTTTTACTGAATGGTAATATATTCATTTTAATTTATCATTAATGTAGTTTTGCTAAAAATGTTAAGAATTAACTAAGTTCAACAATGTGAAATAAGTATATAATCAAATAAAGAAATTATTAAGGCTGCAAAAGTATACTGGATATTATTGATTTATCATTCAAACACATATAAAAGATTTAAAATTGAATCAAAATTTGAATTTGGTAGTAAGCAATCTATTTAAAAAATCTGTTTTCTAATGAGAAAAGGCTGTCTAATTAAAGTGTAAATTCTTATTGCTGAGTATTTCATTTACATTTTGCTTCCAACTAATAACAAGCAAGATATGTAGTAATGTTAGTAGTAATTAAAAAGTAATTTTTATTCTTTTCATCCATTACATCTAAAAGCATTGTTTAACTCATCTTTTATTTTATATTGGTCATTATTTCATATAGGTGAAGTACTCCTTAGAGTGAGCGATGGACATTTTTCAAGCAGTGAAATAATTTTGCCTCTCAATGTGTCTTCTACTTTCCCTCCAGTTATTGAACATATCAAAGATATTGTTTTAACCGAAAATTCTTTAATAGTGTTAAATTCGTCATTCTTTTCAATTAATGATCCAGATAATTCAAAAGATATAATGCTGCAAGTGATAGAAGGTAAATGAGTTTAATATACATTATTGAAACTTATATGTATCCTAAATTATGTGCAATAAAATTGTTTCATACCATATTTACTCATGTATAATGCACACTTTAAAGGACAAAAGCTTGAGATATTTATTATGCACTAGAAGAATAATTTTTACTGCTTCAGGTAGTCACACAATATATGTATGAATCTAGGCAGTATTCAAAGAAAATAAAAATGGAACTTAACTATTAGACATATTCCTGCATCTTTATTTCACTCTTATTGCACTTCTATTATGTAACAGTGTTAGCAACAGTAATTATTAATTTTGAAGGCTAAATTTATACTTAAAGTACAGCATTTCTCTCCCCTTTTTTGCATACTAAACTATTTGTAACTAAAATACATCAGTATTACTAACTAGTTTTTCCATCTTACATGCACATTGATATAACACATGTTTTATTATAGAACAAAGTGGAATAAAGAAAATGTATTCTCTTGTACATCACACTCCCAAAAAAGGGACATTAGACAAGGTCTTCATTTTTAGTCCCCATGTTCATCTCAAAATAGCTGACTTCCTTCCCCCCCCCCCGTCCAATGACCTTAGACAACTGATAACAAGCATAAAGGATTTTATTAATAATGGAGTCATCTGAAGAAAGACATTAAAGTAGCATTGGAGGTTAATTCACATGAGGCCCTGTAGCAATTACTTTACAACCTGAAAAGTCACACGTCAAACTGTTAGTGCGTGATATAAATAACATTTTATTTTCTTATTTTTCCATGTAAAGAACATGGTCTGTGTCATACATCCATGTATGTTAAACAGAAGTAAATATGGTAACTGCATTTTTGAATATTTAATGTGTATTTATTAATAGGACACAAATTATTTTATATTTGGAAAGTATTTAGCTGTTTAAAAATAATTTTTCATAAACATTATCTAAATCTAAACATTCTTTTAATTTTCAAAGTTTATGTAATTTAAGTTGGCTATTCATTTTAAAAGTTATCAAGTATCTAAATTTTGGTGTTGTAAAAGAAAAAAAATATATATAATATACATAGTTGATAAAGTATATTTTTTTTACCTCTGAATGAAAGTTTTAAGCTTATATGTAGTGTAGTTTTTATTAAATTATATAAGAATTGTGTTTAGGAAACAAGACATGTTATTTAAAAATATTTACCTTCATATAGATATACATTTAAGTAATATAAAAAATTTTTTGTTGCAGTTGATAAGATTCTAGTGAATTCCAAAGATTGCTGATGATTGAAGTATTTAGTCAAATAATGAAATAGTACCATAATAGATTTGCTTTATTATTAATTCCAGGTCCTTGCTCTGGAAAGCTTGTGTTATTACCTGAAGAAAAAGAGGTATTATCTTTTTCATATGAAGAATTTCTTCAAAATAGATTTGCTTTAAAGAGTTTTCAGAAAGCTTTGAAGCATGATGACAAATTTATTCTTCAAATATCTGATGGTTTTAACTCAGTACTTGCTGAAATTCAAGTTTTTATTTTGCCTGAGGTATTATTGAAATTATATTTTTAACTAACCATTTCTTTTATTTGTTTTAAATTATGGTATTGTCATTATACTGACAACTATGTCTATTGCTTTAATATGACAAAGACCAATTAAAATACATTTTACATATTATCAAATTTTTTAGATATCCTGTAAAGTGAATGTTACTTATCAAAGGCAAATGTATTATCCAATGATTTTTTGTCTAAGATTGAAAACACTGTAAACATATTATTACCACTTTTATAACAAAAATTTTCTCATAAATTTCCTTTTAATACATATCATTACATTTTATTCATATCCTAATGTTGAAAAATTGTCATAAGTCATAATCAATTGTCATAGTAGGGGCTTCTGTTCTTTCAGTTTGTTTCTATAGCAGTAAGATGCTATGATGTTGTTGTCTTGTTATGTCAGTTTTTTCAATAGTGGTTTGATGTAAGTTTCTTTTATCAGTAATGCACAAAACTTTTATAGGAGAACACAAATTACTAGATAAGGACACAGAAAAAAAATTGCAGAGAGGAACTCAATCTGCCAGAAACAGCACTGAGTTTGGGTGCTTCAAATTAATGAATCATTCAGTCATTTCCATTTTTTAAAACTGTTATCTAAAATAACTTAACTCCTCAAATAGCTTAATAATGAATGGCTTTTAAATTTCTCTTTCTATATGTTTGTACTTGCAACCACTAAACTTTTTAAAGTCTTTAGTTACTCAATTAGTTAATGTAAAGCTGTTGAAATTTAATTATTATTTATATGTACACAACTTAAAATATTTAAAGACCAGTAATAAAAGTTTTTAAACAAATATTTTTTCAAAGTATTGCAAATTTATTTGATTTAATTTTTCTGCATTTATTAAAATGTCAAGCTTACTATGTTTCATGACTTGTTTTGTGATCTTCTTGAACAGGAACAAAAGCAACTGTTTTTGATACGAAACAATACTTTCTTAGTAAAATATGAGGAATTATCAAAGCTTACAAATGACTACTTACTTGTTATTGGAGAAAATCTGTCCCCTACTGATATAGTATTCAGTTTTGAAAAATCATCTGTAATACCACTTGGTAAGCATTAATAACAATTTCTATTTAATTTAATGTAATAATTGTCAAATAAATTTTTACTTTTAGTAAAAACTAAAGCATATCTTATTTTATCTATTTTGTTTTTTATAGGTAATTTTTTCAAGAATGTTGTCAATTCAAAAAAGAAAAAGAAAATTTCTTCAGGGAAAATAAGTTTTACTCAAGAAGATATAAACCAAGGTTTAATATCATATAAACATCTTGATAATACTACCACAAATTTTGTCATAAATATGAAAGTGAGTTTGAGGAAAGTAATTATTTTCTGTAACTGACTGTTAATATTATTTTCATTTAATTTTAAGCATGCTAACCTTTTTGTGGCTGAGTATAGTAAAATTTAAAAGCAAAACCACAAATTAAGTAAAAATTAAGAAGTGGTATCCTAGTTATAATCCAGCTACATCTTTAGTGGGGATAGCTTAGTGAAAAAGTAACCTGATTGCAGCCGTGAAGCAGCTATTTGCTTTTAATTTTTGTTTAATTTGCCACCAACAACAGTATTGTTTTTTATATTTACTTTTGAATATTTTATCCATTGTAATAATATTTGTAAGTATTACTATACTGGCAAGAATACTTGATTTTAAGGAAGCCATTTAGCCCTCTGACTGTCAAACCATATTTACTCATGTGTAACATATTAAAAAAATAAGACAAAAACTCAAGGTGCATGTTATACATGGAATAATTTTTACTCTTTCCTGTAATCACATAATATATGCATTACAAAAAAATTCATATATTCAAAAAAGAAAATTAAAAGGTAAAACTTTTACTAGATAGAAGTATTGCTGTACTTAAATTTCATATTATTTATACATTTTTTTATAACTGTGTTAGTGACACTAATTAATGACTTTGAATGCTTAATTTCTCACTTGAAACACAATTCCCATTCTCTTTTGCATACTGAACTACTTTCAATTTAAATTTTGCAGTTTAATTAGATTGCTTTCCCATCTGGCTCACACATTGTCACCTAACACTCTTTTCTTGTATAAGAGTAATAAAGATAATACGTACCCTTACTACATATAATACCCCTAAAAAGAGGGTTGGTGTATTCTTCAATTTCACCCCCTGTGGTCATCTCATAGGAGCCAGATCTGACCCAGTGGCCTAAAATGGCTGGTAAGAATCATGGATTGTACATTTATCTTATAGAAGGACATTAAAAGATCATTGGAAGTTGATTTATTAAGTCTGTGTAGCAATTGGTTTACAATCTGTAAAGTAACTTATATGTCAAATTGTTGGTGCATGTTATACATGAGATATCCTTTATCCTAATTTGTTTTTGTAAAAAACAGGGTGGGTATTATATATGAGTAAATATACTATATGTATAAACTACTTAAATATTGCTTTTATTCATAAAAGCATAAGTGTATTGCTTCTAATTTGTGGTTCTGAATTGCAAGTAATTTACATTTTTGCCTTTATGTTACTACTAGATAATTTCCTGCTTATTGTGTCAAGACAATCACTGTAATTATTGTCATTAAAAAGTTAGCTAATTTTTTCTGTCTCAGAGCTCAACCGTCAGAGGGTTAAATTAGACATGCTATTCAATACAGGAAAAATATGTAAAATATATGTTAGAAAATATCTAAATGAAGATCTTGAAAATGTTTTCTTTAGACAGTTATAGTAGTTGAAAGGTGTAACAAATGATTTTTTTACTCAAGAATAAAAGTTCATTTTGAATAATTCTTTTTTTTCCTTTTAAAAATATCTGGACAGTTTAATCATTTAAATTTTATATAATCTATGAGATAAATGCATAAAAATAAATTGTGAATGGTGTGTATATTTGAACTTTAAAAGTAAAGTTATTATGGTAATGTTTCTATTTTTTATATGAATCTAATTTTTTTTCTAGCACTAGTTTATAGAGAACTGAAGTTTTTGTATTAATATAGGCAACAAGTGCAAAATCAAAAGCTACAGTAAACTTTGATTTTGAAATTCAAGTACTTACTTATGATGATGCCTTAGTGATCCCTGAAGAAACAAACCAGTTTGGCATGATGGTAATAAAATTAGCCTTCTTTAAGTATTTGTAAAAAATATAATTAATAAGAATATAAAATACTATTTTTCTCATTGCAGGTTCTACAAAATCATCCTGCAACTATCACAAATGATCACTTACAGATTCCATTGAATGGCATAGTTGCAGAAAATATTGTTTATATGATTACAAAGAAACTAGCTAAGGATGAAGGATTTTTAGAGAGTTTAGATAAGCCAGGATATCGACTTCAATCTTTTACTCAAAAAGACATAGACAATCTGAAGATTGTATATCATCCCCCACCATATTCTGAAGGATCTGAAGTTAATTATGTGTTTCAGTTTGTTGGTTTGTCAATTTTTATTTTCAATATTTATTTAAAATTTTCCTCACAAAGCATTTAATTAACATAGGTTTTAAACAGTCTAACTGTGTTTAATTTATTATATTTAAATAAATGCTATATTTTAGTCACAGATTTTTTAACAATTTTTGCTTTGAAGATTTATATTCAACCTATATTAGTGAAATTGATAGGAATTATAATAATTTTTTTCTGTTATTCACGTAGGTATTATCATTAAAATCTGTGAAATTAAATATAACCATTTTTATTAACTTTTTGACCTCATAACAGCCAAATCACTTTAGTCTCATAATAGACAACTGCCTGTTGGTAAATTTCCTACTCCTCTCTAAGTACCAGGTAGTGAAATCTTCAAAGCAGCAGAAACATATATATTGATATTTATATGATTATATGATTATATATTGTAAGAACCAGAAGTTTTATTTACACTTGTGGTGTTCTCTTCACTATGACCCAACTGCATTTTTATTACTGTTAGCTGAGTAGCTTTCTCCTTACCCAGTAGCCCGGGCAAGTAAAAATAATAGGGGATACATAATTATTGGTACTGGCAGGTATTATTTTATGAATTATTACATATATATATATATATAAATATATATATATATATATATATATATATATATATATATATATATATATATATATATATATATATATATATATATACATATATATATAGATCATGATATAAGGAAATGTAGGATCTAAAAAATGTTTTGCAGAATTATCAGAATTTTTAAACTCAAGTTATTTATAATTGATGTAAATAGGTGCTACTATTAACCCCTTAACTGCCGCGGGCGTATATATACGTCTTGCGTAGTCAATGCTTTAACTATTTTGATCGTATATATAACTCTTCCTGCAGTATATCTCTTAGTACTTTCTTGATTATCATTAAGTACACTTATTTATACAACATTTAACATATACAATGTATGCACGTACGCATTACGGGACTGTTAATTCATCTAAGTGCAAAGCTTATATGTGTACGCTTGTGGCAGTTAAGGGGTTAAATATATCATACAGAAAATTTTATATATATATTCTGTGTATCTACCTACTGATATACACACATATGCAATTGCAGCAGAAGTCCATTACTCAGAATTCATTGATATAAATGCTCGTATTCATTACTGAAACTCATTTTATGCATATTCAAGGCTTATATACTTACTATGCTTAGTTTGTAGGTTTTGCAAATCAAAAACATCATATATATATATATATATATATATATATATATATATATATATATATATATATATATATATATTTATATGTCAGATTTGAAAACATAAAATTAATAAATTAGGGGTTTGAGAGTAAAAAATGCAGCACCCTATTTTAATGTAGGTGCATGAATCTTTAATTATCCATTATAAAAGCACTTGACGCATAAGGATTGAGAGAGTGCGTCTTGAGAAAGGGTTGCTGTTTGAACCCTCGCTGATTAGGGCTCCTTTGTTAACCTGTGTCTGACAACTGACTAATGCCATGTTTTATTAAGATGTGAATAACAAAATTTTTTTAGAAGAATACTTCTCTGACTCTTCATCCCTCAAGCATATTTTGTCCTATATATGATGCAGAAAAAATATTAATCTGTGATAAATGGGTATTGAAATCATACATACAATAAGGGGTGAGCAAAAATACTTTACCTTAGATGATCATTATGAAGCTGTAAAACCCAGTACTAAAGATGGCTTCTATACATTTTAATAATTCTGATGAGCAACAAGGGTTGACAGAACAAATTAAGAATCTAAAGAATAATTGTATTTTTTTCCTATGCTTTAAACTTTTATAACTTAGCTTTGTCTAATTCACCAATGTCATATTCCAGCTGCAATATATATATATATATATATATATATATATACACACACATATATATATATATACACACACGTATATATATATATATATATATATATATATACATATATACATATATATATATGCATATGCATATATATATATATATATATATATATATATATATATATATATATATATATATTGATCATTAGTTGAATAAAAATGTGAAATTTCCTAAGAATTTGTGTTTTGAAGCACAATTGTCTTGCAATTTTAGTTCTTGATAAAAGAAGAAATATTCAGCTATCTCCTGTACAGAATTTTACAATAACTGTTCGACCACAGTCCACTGAGTTTACATCCCCATCATCATCTATTGACCATGAGACAGATATCATTATTCCCCAAGGCCAAATGGTAGAGCTTGGTTCTCATTGGCTATCCACTGTTGGGCATGAAATTCCTGAAGATCAGCTGGAAGTTGTTTTGAATATTGCACCACAACATGGGAATTTATCATTAAAGCATAATGATGGGTATATTGATATTGAAGAAGGCAAGTTAACTGACACAAAGCTTATTTTTTTATTTCATTATCTTGTTTGCTTTTCACTGTAGATTTTACGCTTTTTTCTTTGTTTTCTTTAAAGATGTCTAAATATGCTTTAATAAAGTTTAATAAAGC
Organism: Pardosa pseudoannulata; assembly: GCA_032207245.1. Classification (NCBI taxonomy): domain Eukaryota; kingdom Metazoa; phylum Arthropoda; class Arachnida; order Araneae; family Lycosidae; genus Pardosa; species Pardosa pseudoannulata. Next base: position 11,146,232 of record CM063506.1, read on the forward strand.
TTATTTAATTTTTTTCTCTTTATATTAATCATACCAGTTAAGTATTGATAAAATATTGTACATCTGGATATTTCAAAATTTTCTTGTTTTCCAGACTGAATAGTGTAGTTTTTGAGAATTATAAGAATAGATACATATACAGGGTTCTTCTCACAGATAAAAAATGGCGGAGAATTTCTCACCCTTTCCAAAACAAAGAGTGAGATTTCTAAAACTTAAGAGAAAAATGAATAGGTATTGGGAAAGAAATTTTCGCCATAACTTTTAAGATTTCATTTGTGTATAAAATAGTGAATTAGATTGTTGAAAAATTGCATCCTAGCTAATGTGGTTGCTATTCAACAGTGAGAATTTTAACACTTGTTTCTTCTGAGAAAGATTTTCTGCACATGCTAATATGAAGTCTATGTTATTTCTTACTGCCAGGTTCTACAAAAATGGGATTGGTCACATTTATGAAATAATGTACACGCCTTTTCCTCTGTCTATAGCATGTTGGTAATGTATCACTTATTTAAGCTAATGTGTGAAACACTTTTGTATATTACTACTGTAATAAGAGGAATAATGATTCGAACGTAAACAAGAAATAAGATTACAGGGAGAAAGAATGAAATATGAGAATTTCGTGTAGAATGAAAAGATTTAAAAGAAACTGAAAGTATGCAAGAGTATTACGTAGAATGAAACTGATTTATCCAAAATATATAAAGTGTGCAAATTTTTTGAAATGTTAGAATTTGTGTAATATTAATTTTTTAATGCAAGAAAAGAAAAATATCTAAGTTTCTTAAGTTCTTGTGCTGTAGTGAGAACAGTGTATATATTAATCTACCAAAACATATTTTAATCTACTTAAAAGTTTGTTGTTTTCAATCTCAACCATGTGTATCAATTCAATATAACTAGTTGTTTTTATTAAAAATATTAGAATTAGTGTTTTAAAAAATTAATTTTTTTCCTGTTCATTTTTTATTTAAATGATCTGACCTGTGACATTTTTAAATAGACCATTTTATGTGTTTCTGTGATGTTTGTAACAAAGTTATAAACATCACAGAAAATAAATAAATAAAATTAAATAGTTATTAAATAAATAAACAGTTTTTTAATATTCTAGACATTTTATGATGTTTATGTATTTTTTCTCAATTGTTTAGCCTAAAATTTAGAGATATTTTTTTCTTATTTTAGAGGATGGTTATTCATTTACATCTGTTATACATGACACCTATTACACACATGATGGTTCAAATAAGTTCAAAGATTTTGCTGTATTTAAAATAATGGGAGGACAATACACATCCTTAAATAGAGTAAATTTTATTATCTCTCCAAATGACCGGGAAAGCCCTGTAATTCTTGACTCTACATCATTAATGGGTACTGTTATTGAAGGTTTGTATTATATTTTGAATGTAACATTCATAATAATTTTCATGACAATGCTGAAAAATTTGTGTATTACAATGTATAAACAAAAGAATATAGTAGTTTTAAAATCATTACTTGCACCTTCACTGTAAAAGATACCTGGTAGGAGATGCAATAACACTGTTTACCTTATAAGTATTCATTATGTGCTACATTTGTCATGCTTGACAGATCCAACACTTTTGTTCATTCCAAACTTTTACCCTTTCATAAGTATCCAAATGTTTTAAACTGGTAATGTCATCAATAATTGCCATTTTGGCATTTAAATTCCTTACTAAAAGCTTACTGAAATGTAATAACATATTTATGGCTGCAAACTGTAAAACTCAAAACACTTTTGCTGCAGACTCATTGCCGAACACTGGCCAATTGGTTAGGGTGCTGATTGTCAGTACTGGAGTTCATGGGTTCGAATCCTACTATGGCATGGATGTTCGTAGCCGTTCGGAATTGGCTTCAAGCAGTAGGTCCCGGTCTCATTAGCCCTCGTGTGCAAAACAGTAGACCGTAGCGCTCCAAACCAAACCAAAGCAGACTCATCATTTTTGTTACTACTATTGCTAAGCAAGGGAAAATATGTTATGCTTGGTACAAATAAAATTGAAATTCTAAAACTTTGTTTTCAATTCTAGCATACAAACAGCTATATGTATCTCATGTAATTGATAGTGTAATGAATTTAAACTTTTGTATTATTTTATGTACACCCTGTATATATATTACAAGTATATATATTTATGAGCATATATTTTTATAATCATGTATTTGGGTTTTGTACAAATCCACATGGTTTGGTTGTAGATTCAATAAAATTTTGCTCAGTAATTTTTTTGCAAGATCAAAAAGTTACTGTCAACATTAAAATCGCCTCTATCTTCTAGAGTCAAATATAAATTTTTAGCTCATGTATGTTAAGAATTGATTTATTTTTTGACAACCTTTTGATCAGTCTCTGTGCATTATTTGGTACTTTTGACTTTTGAAACTGAAATAATACCTGATGGACCATCATTTACATACAGTTAGCTTTTTTTTTTATTCATAAGTGCTCTTTGTAAATTTTGCTTTGTGACTGTTTTATTCATGTGCATAACTAAGTAGATAGATTTATATTTTAAGACCATAGGTATTTCATATTTAAAATAACAGGAGAATGAAATTCATATTTTGCTTTTGAGATAATCTTTTGATCATGAATCACTTTTTGATAAATTCAATGGCACTTTATGACACTTTAAAAGCAAATATTCTGAAATTTTAAAAATATGGATCATGAAGATGATATTTATACTGATGAAATTGTAACATTATAGTTCCTCATATGAACCATGCAAATGTGCAATTAATTTCATATGTTATACTTGAATTGACTAAATTGGGCAATATTAATTCTTTCAGAACCATAGCTTATTTCTCTGTAGTTTTGTACTTGATTTAACAAGACATATATTAAAATACAATGTAAATCCTGGAAACTAAAATTTCTTTCAATGTTTGTCTTTCAGGCAAGTACCTTGACCTTAGAAGAGACCATCTTGCTTATACTGATTTGGTTTCTGGAGATCATGACATTGTGTTCTCACTTCGGGAAGAACCTAAATTTGGAACACTTAATAAGTTAATCAATGGAAATTATTATGCTATGAAAATAAGTGATACTTTTACTCAAGAAGATATCAATACTCAAATGATCAGGTATTTGACTATAAAATTTTTTTATATTTATTTTATTTGTATAAGTTGTTTTGATCTTAATTTAATATATCAATCTTGAAATATGTTGTCAAGTAAGGAGAATCTTGAATTATGTCTAGGAGAAACTTAATTTTTTTTCTGTTTTTTTCTAGACTTTTTGCAACAAAATTAAGTAAAACAATGCTATCTATTTTAATATTTTAATAATATGATTGTAAAATATCCTCTATGGCAATTGCTTTTTTGCTGTAATAAAATGGAATTGTAAAATAATTAAATTATTTAGTTGACAAATCATAAAGAATTTATTTCTAATAGCATAGTCATTTCCTTAGTCTTCATCTTTCTGGAAAGACATATTTTGTATTACATAAAGTTCCCTTTTCCTTAAAGGTGGTCTGTATCAGTGTTTCCCAAATATTTTTAATCTCAAGACCCTCACAGCATTTTCTGAAGTTCACAAAACTTTTAGAATTATGATGACAGCTTATTAGCCATGGATGAGAAACTGACCCAAGAAGATTTTTCAAATGACACACACACATTTTTATAAATTTACTTTTTATATCATTAATTAGAGAACAAACAAGTACTAAAATTTTAAAGTCTTAATATTGATTATTAAATTTATAAAAATATACATTGCCTACCAATAAGTATTTGGAAACCTATGCAAATGATAATATTTGTGGTCCTGAGGTACGTTACGCCCTCCGCCGGTATACATTGTGTAGGAAACACAGCATCAGCATTAGTCGCATGCAAGATGCTGCTTAGTTCAGAGCTCTCTGATTTCGAGAAAGGTATAATTGTTGGGTATCACAAATGGGGCCAATCGTTAAGAGATATATCTAGCTATCTGAAGTACCCAAAATTGACAGTGGCCTATGTGATTAAGAAGTGGAAGGTGAGCGGTGATTGTCAGAATGTGCTCCGAGTTGGCAGACCAACGAAACTGGGAGATAGAGATAGACAAGTGATGTCCAGAGAAATTCGGAAGAATTGTACCCCACCAATAGCCCTTATCCTCAAGGAGTTTCAACAGGCATCTAGGAGTATTGTTTCAATGAATACAATCCGTAAGGAAGCACATCTGCTTGGTTTTCATGGTCATGCTGCTGCCCATAAGCCTTTGATCACAAAGTTCAACTGCACTACTTGGTTAATGTGGTGCAAAGCACATCTATATTGGACCGTAGATCAGTGGAAACAGGTTCTTTGGAGCGACGAATCAAGATTCACCTTTTATCGTTCAGATGTCTGGGTCTGGCATCTGCATGGAGAACGTATCCTGCCAGAATGCATTGTGCCAACAGTCAAGTTCGGCAGAGGTGGAATTATAGTCTGGGGGTGTTTCTCCTGGTATGGACTGGGACCCTTGGTCGCCATTCATGGTAAGCTCAACACCGATGCCTACTGCACTATTTTGGATGACAATGTGCTTCCTACGTTGTGGCAGTTTTAAAGGTTGGACCCCTGTTTCTTTCAGGATAACAGTGCCAGTTGTCATGTTTCGAGGTTAACCAAGGCTTGGTATGGTGGCAATGGAGTTCATCGAATGGACTGGTCTGCCCTGAGCCCAGACCTGAACCCTATTGAGAACCTCTGGGACGAGTTGGATTGCCGAATTAAGGGGTGCTTTACCCGTCCAAAATTGATGAAGGAACTTGTATGTCTACTCTAAGCCGAGTGGAAGACAATACTACTAGCTATAATACAAAGACTTGTGGAAAGTATTCCCTGGAGGGTTCACGCTGTAATTGCCTCTCGTGGAGGCTCTACCAACTATTGATTTTGAATAAAGTTAGTCACAGGTGTCCAAATACTTATTGGTAGACAGTGTTTTTCTAAAGGGAAGTTTTTTAACTGATATTTCGTTGTAACATTGTATCCATGCATGACTCACAGTCATGAGTCATAAACATAGTTCACATATTCATTACATCATAGAACAGCTCTCAACATTGAGCTAATTGCCTATCTTAAGGCTTTATCACACATGAACTTGTGCACATTGAAAAAGCAATGGATTCAGTTAAGGGTTTTTTTACAGATGAAAGTTGTACAGATTTCTTATGTGACAGCAAAATTTGTAACTGATTTACTGATTTATTTTGGTTCAGGTTGGTATGTGATTGGGTCTTTAAACAGTTGAAACTTTTTCAGTATCATATGAAAAATCCCCATATACCCCACCAGGAAAAGGAATTTTTTCTTTTACAACGTATACAGGTTGACAAATGATTAAGTCATTAGCATATCTGTTAACAATTTTGTGATGTTTCTAATTTTTTTTTTTCCAAATCTTTTTCTCCTTTTCTTACTTACATCACTGACTTAGTAACGAATATTACAAAATAATGAATAACATTTGACCAACTTTTTAAAAAGAGTCTGTTATCACTGCTCTAGACATTAGAGGGTTAAATGGATGACTGCTGTGAAACTGATTTGTTATAAAGCCACTCATTTTAGTTGTTATACTGATAAGTATTTTGCACAGCATGGTCAGTAGTAATTAGGCAGTAAAATAAAATGTTAGGGCATACATTACTTTTTAAGGTAAGGTGAGGTGTAAATGTTACTTTGTGTTTACTTTAAAAAATGCCTAAAATTGCTGTTCATGTTAGGATCACTCAATAAAATGAAATATACTAATATTATACATGGTCTTGCTCCATACTAAATGCACTTTAATAGAAAAAATAATGAATTCACCTATGATAGTTAGGCTGAGTTAATTTTAATTTAAACTTTAAATTGTGAAATGGTTTTACAGAACACTGGTTAGGAACTGCAAATATATATATATATATATATATATATATATATATATATATATATATATATATATATATATAATAGTAAGAGTAGTTATGTAATCAGTAAAGAACATATAATTGTTTATAAATGAGTAAGAATTTAATTCTAATTCATCAAAATTTTAGCCAATTCTAACTGCAATAAATTTATAGAAGCACTTCCCCAAAGTGTATTTTGTTGATTTTTGATTATTAAAAAAATTTGTAACTGATTTTTCATTTCATACAGGTATGTGGCAAATGATGAAATAGGAAATAATGCTCAGAAAGATTTCCTGTCATTTGACGTTAGTGATGGTAGTGGCAATGTACAACCAAACCAAGTGTTAACAATGAAGGTTAAGCCAAAAAAAAGGTCACCACCTGTCGTTAAAGTTACAAGTGATGTAAAAGTATGGCTCTTTCCTTTCAATTTTTTAAAACATTTTTGCAAAGAATGATCTGCATGCATCATTTGTTGGATTCTTTTAGGTTAATGAAGGTGGAGAAGCTATTTTAGAATCCCATGTCATTGCAGTGTCTGATCCAGATTCTCCTTTGTCTGACTTAATCGCTTATATCGAGAAACAACCAGATTATGGGTTTTTAGAAAATTCAAGACCAAGTACTTGAGTATTTTTGTTTATTTGCAAATTTATTCTAATTTTCTAAAATTATAAATCATTGTTTAAGTTATGCATATTTATTTGTCCAAAATCTTAATTTTCTGTTTGTTTGAGCTATGCAAAATTTAATCTTCAAGTAATGATATTCATGTATGAAAGTTTTAAGAAGTAGCTTAGTCTCTTTGAAACTGCTTTTACAAATGGTTTGGAAAATATTTATTTTAATACTATATAAATATTTATATAAAAGACTTTATGAAAATGACTTAACGTATGCGATGCAATATAATTTATGTATCAGTGAAAGATTACACAAAACCAATAAAATTTATTTATAAATTTCATATTAATGAAAAGCAGATAGAACTGTAATTTGGCTAACAAAATTTAAAACATTAAGAGCATCTATTGTTATTGAGCACTTTCTCTAAAATCATTGACTTCCCTTTTGCTGATCACTTGATATCATAGATTACTTTTTAATGCAAGTAATATCTGTTACGGCTAGACATTGTTTAAGAATAGTCATAGTAATAATGTGAATACATTTAATAAAAAATTCCCTTTGTTACCAATATTTGATAATTTGTAATTTGGTTTATTTTACTTTCTGTTTGTTTTGTGATTTTGTATTTCATTGATTGCTATAAAGAACTTCTATTAATAAACTTCTATTCATTGTTTATAGTCCTTTTAAAGTCTGATTTCCACTTTATATAGTTCCTGGTGCTGAACATTCATTGGCTGGTATCCCTATATCTTCCTTTTCGTATGTTGATCTTGTTGAAGGATATATTAAATATCTGCAGATTGAACACAGAGATGTAGAGCCTGAAAAAGATACTTTATATATTCGTGTCAGTGATGGATATTTGTCATCACCTTCTCATCTTGTAAATATCACAATTAAACCTATAAATGATGAAGCTCCTGTTGTTCATACTCATCATTTAACAGTCCTTCAAGGTGGTTTTGTGAAAATTTCAAATTCTACTCTATCTGTCTCTGATGGTGATACTGCTGCTGATCAGTTAATAATAACTCTTGATAATCCTCCTCAAAAAGGTATAACTATTTTTGTTTTCTATTTTCTTTTTTGTGTACTGAGGAAAAAAAAAATTTTTTTTGTATGTGTGTGATGAAAAGGTAATTATTTGGCCAATATAGCACTTATAAACTAAACAAGGGCTGTGCATCAAAATATTAGAAAAAAATTAGAAGCTGTATATTAATAGAGGGAATGTAAAAATCATCATTCAACAAGTCATTTATTGGTGTTACCGTGAAACAAAAAATCAGAAACAAATATGGTTTTTTCATACTGCAAAGTTATGTATTTCAAGATTTTTTTTCTCTTTTAGGTGAAATCAGATTAATGACTTCTAATACATATAATTTTAAAAATAGCAAGCCATTGTTGAAGCAAGATACATTTACTTTCCAGGTAGGATATATGTTCTCTCACTAAAAAAAGAGGAGTAACTATTTTTTTTTAATAACCCCCTCTTTATATTGCATATTTGGTGCGCGCACACACACACACACACACATATATCTATCTATCTATCTATCTATCTATATATATATATATATATACATATATATATATACATATATATATATATATATATATATATATATATACATATACATACACACATATACATATATATGTGGCGACACAATTCTACCACTATTTCTGTTTCACTACCTTACAACAGTAAGGAAAAAAATTTCATTTGTATTTACCACTATTTTATTAACGTTTTTGTAAATATATATTTTTATGTTTGTCAATAAAATCAGTTAGCTCTGAATAAGTGTCTCTTTACTTGTTGGATGCACTCGATCCACAATTGGTGACCTGGACGTGATCTTCGGCGTTTCCTGGGTATGGTGAAATTTTACCGCTGTTTCCTGCTGCCTGCTGCAGAATACCAATCATCACTTCATGAAATACTTGCAGGACTTTGAGGTTCTCAACTTTTGTCTTGGCCTTCTGAACTCGAGACAGATTTTGCAAAATGCAAGGAAGCGTTGTCACAAGTCGCACTCTTATCACACCCAACCCCTGATGCTCCTCTTGGACTATTCACTGATGCTTCGACTCATTGCACAGGAGTGTTTTTCATGTATCCACAATGGCTTAGATTTAAGATATTTATCTATGTATACTCAGCAGTAATGACTTAAGCATTAATAGGTTGAATCCTGTTATTTAGTACTATTCTAAAAATTGGAATTTAGAACTCTGTATTTATCATGGGCATTTTTATATAATAGTACCTCGTATTTGTGATAAAAGACAATAAAAATAAGATAAACTGTTATGAGTGTTTTAAATGCCTTATGTATTTGTTTTAAATTTGAGTTTTAAAATTATTTTGAAATTGTTACCAACCTATTCACAATACTTCTATCTAGAATAAAAGTAACAAATATGTGAGGTCCAATATCAGAAGCTTAAAGCAAAAATCAAATGTATATTTTTTACTCAAATGTGATATTTATTTAATACATTTTGTATTACTATAATACTTCTTCCTATTATTTTAATTTTGATATAGGAGGTGCTGAATGGCTTAATCATGTATGTGCATGGAGTTTCAAAATCTCATGATAATGATACATTTTCATTGAGTGTCAGTGATGGCCATCATATTATATCAGCTTCAATGGATGTAGTTGTCATTGTTAAAGATAGAGAAGTGCCATATATTGTGCGTAATCTTGGTTTAGAAATAATGCCAGGTAACTATATCAGTCATTATATTCTGCAATTCAATTCTCCTGCAATGATAAAAGAATTATAATATTCATGAGAATGTTTTGTTTTAACTGTGTTTATTAAATATTTTTGTATCAGTTAAAAAATAATCATCATTTAATTAGAATTATGTTTAAAAGAAAACCAAATTCCCATATTTTAAATTTATTCTTGCCTGTGGTGGTATACAAATAAATTCCTTTTATCTTTTAACATTTCTCATAATTCTGCTATAGATATATTTATCTTTTTGATGATTCAGTTCTTTTTTTTTTCTATAGGAGATTCCATAGTAATTGATAATAAAACTCTAAATGCTAATGATTCTGACAGTGCTGCTCACCTATTAAGATATGTATTAATTTCTGATCCTTCTTCTGGAGACTTATTTATGATACTTAATGGCAAAGAAAACAAGCTGTCATCTCATTTCAAGAAATCTAGAATAAATTCCTTCACCCAAGAAGATATTGACAAAGAAATTCTTTTCTACCGCCATAATGTTGTTGATCCTGTTGGATTGCATTATTTCAAATTTAATGTTATAGACCCAGCAAATAATACTCTGCTTGACCAGAAATTTTTCATATCTATTGCAGGTAACTATATTTTTTTTGGCTTGTAACTACTTTAAATCAAGAAAAAATTTTGGTTATCCTTACTTTGTAACAATTCTTCCTTATGATCTGTTCACACGAAACTTGCATTTAAGAGTTTATAAAATATATATTTTTTCCAGCAGTGTTGCTGTTACTGATATCATAAAGTTACAGGAAAATTTAAAACATCTTAGAGCTTTTTTATGTAAAATATTGTTTAAGGATTCACTTCCTTTTATAAATTCTAGAATTTTTATAATAGTATAGCTCTTATAAGTTTGTATTTATGTATAATAGGTATTTAAAAAACTTTATTGTTTTGAAGCATTCTTGTAATTTTAATCTTAAAAAAAAACTTAGGATTTTGTGAAAAGGAGTTAAAATAGATACTTCTGAAGTTACTTTGTAGACTTCTTAAATTAGAACTTTAATTTATGATTTTCAAACAAGGTGCTGCTATCAGTAGCTTTTGAAATGTTTTGAATATCAGATTATATATATATATATATATATATATATATATATATATATATATATATATATATATATCTTCCAATATTTCTTATTTTTTCTTTAAATATTTGTCAATAAGAAAATTATGTCAGTGCTGCCATACTGCAGCTTTTATTAGGGGGGGGGAGAATGGAGATGTTAGATGCCACCTTGAATACAGATATGTAAGTATATGAACTTATTTAATAAGTTCATTTGTTTGCTGGACCTCTAAAGAGTAAGAAGAATTTTTTCTCCTCTACTCACAACTTCACCTAGATCAGCCTAAGGATCTTTAAATATGGTGATGGGGAGGATCAAGGTCTGGGTTCTTCTCCATTTTCACACATTTTATTTTGGCCTGTTTATATAGAACTGATGCCATATCACAACCACTCATGGCATGTTAAAAAAAATAAATTTAAAAAAAATATGGGCAGCAGTTAATGTGTCAGAATTATTTGGTATGAGTATAAATGGAAATGCCTGTATTTTCTTTTCTTGGCTTCAGAAAGTATACATTGAAAAAAATGGGAGATGACAGTAGGGAATTTACCCAGTCTAGAGATAAATTTTATCTATCTACCAAACTCAAAGGAGGACATTTCCCCTTAAAAACCATAAACCAACCTGTACAACTACAGTTCAGTTAATTAGTTCTTAGTTAAATTGGTGTATTGTTGATAAGTAGCTACATTGACTTTTTGTTATGAGGACAAAATAAATATAAGTAAACTTTGATACTATAGACCACTATGAGTTTGGGGCAAAGGATTCTTTACTTAGTGGTTCTACATAATGTCACATTAATTTCTGTGTACTCTAGTGGTTACTTGGTAGAAAAGTCAAAATTTGGATTCAGCACCCCCAAAAAAACCTATAAAAGGAGTCAGGCAAAACATCTATATTTTTTTCCTGAAAAGGGCATTTCTGGAGATAATTTGACTGGACTAAAGTAGCTTTAACATGTCTTATAAAGTTAATTTATTTTTCACATTATCTTCTATGATATGATATTATGCTAATTTTACAATATTTATCATTAAGTACACTTTTCCAATAATTAACAAAAAATTTTGGATGGTTTTAGGAATTGACATAAATTAATTTCACTTCAGTTAGTGAAAAAAAAATGGATTTTTTATCAATATATTCAGTTTAGCCTTTTTTTCTCAAACTCTGCCAAGGTCTAACAATGGCCAAATGAGTAGAGTACTTCTCTTCAGTTTCAGAGTTTGTAGGATCAAATATCAATGTTGGTATGGGTGTTTATAAACATTTCAAATATGCTATGCATTAGCCAGTAGATCCAAGTTTCATTATCTATTGTGTAAGAGAGGGGAAAAAAAGGCTGTAATACTCTAAGCTAAACTTCTCTCAGGATCTTTAAGTTGTTTGATTTTTAAATCAAATGTACATTATACATTGAAACCTGTTTTTAGCTGAAGATTTTATATGTTTTTATCCAGTGTTTGCTATTTATAAGTACATTTTTTAAATTTAAAAACAGTTAACAAAATTTTGTTGTTTTTAAGTTAGGTCATCCTAAAGTAGATCAATGGCATTTCGATTTATTTCTGTGGGTAAAAGATATTTGAGATATGAGTGATGAATTATGAATTTTGTTATTCAACAAATTAAACTTGTAAACCAAACCAACACTGTATTTGGCTTTATTACATGTACAGTATATTTGTTTTTATTGTATTAATGTAAGGTTATTTTTTTTCAGAGGATTTGTTTCCTCCTGTTGTAATTAATAATACTGGACTATCAGTAGAAGAAAAATCCTCTGCTTGTCTAAATTCAAGTATCTTGGCAGCAGTTGATGAGCATCAGAAAGAAATAGACCTAATTTTCTCTTTGTCATCATTACCTTTCTATGGATACCTTGCAATGAAACATGAGGAAACAAAAGCAATTTCAACTTTTTTAATGTCTGATTTAAAAAAAGGACATGTTTGCTATTTACACAAGTCAGAAAGATTCACTGACATGGACAGTTTTACTTTCACTGTTTCTGATGGAAAAAATTATGTAAGTTATTAATTTTTTATTAAACTTTTAAATTAAATTAATCCATATTTCAGGTATCTGACTATAATTAAATTTCTTATTGTGGTCAACAATAGTATAGCAGAATAATTAGTTTGGTTACAAATTAATGTATTGATTAACTGTCCAAATTATTCTCATTTTACTTTTATAATAGTTGATTATTTTGTTTTAGACAATAATCTAGAAGATATAAATAACCAGAAATTGGGTTGTAGAAAATGCATACCATATAACAAAGCCTATATTATTGATAAAATTTACTTTGAAAATAATTTTCCAAATATTTAAAGTATTTTTGCCCTAAGTTATTGGGAATGAAACTTTTTTGGGGTGGAATTAACCTTCTTTTGGTCATTATTATTATTGTTTTTTTAAAAATTCTCTAATGAAAATAGTAAATGTATTTTCTAAAAGTATTTTTTATCAATAAATTATGAAAAACTGATCATAAAAATTAAAAACTTTTTAAGTAAAATTACTATTTATAATTCATGTGACATTGATATAATTAAGTAAAATTTAGTTTCCTTTTCACTAAAGAAAAACAAAGGAGGTAAAAAATATTGATGTATGGGTTTCCATGAATATGCAAGCATATATGCATTTTATGTGTAGATGCAGAAACTTTTTTTAATTTAATTTAAATTACATTTTCTTTCATGAACAATATTTCAAAAGTATTTTAGAATAATCTCTGCACTTTCTCCACTGCTTCCTTAAAAAGTTCCTCTATATTTCTAATTTTTACATTTTTTTTTCAAAAACATGGAAATACATTGGCTCATTTGATGAAAATATATTTTTATGAAATATATACATTACTCATATATCAATTCATTCCTCACAATTAGTGATGCTTGAATATATATTTTTCAGGAAAAGAATCGGACACCTTAACTAACCACACACACACACACACACACACACACACACATATATATATATATATATATATATATATATAAATAGATATAAAGAAATTTTGAAAAAATAAAATATTTCAAACTCTTTTGTTATTATGCAGTTAGTTATTAAATTAATTTATGTTAAATTCTTGAGAGGTTTTTTTGACACAATATAGATTATAATTTAAATAAAAATAATACAAAAAGTATTCAAGATTAAAAGAGTCAAGTATATTATAAGTCTTCTTCAATTTACGGATACATTTAAAAAATACTTTTTTATTATATGTAAATTACTTAATGTAGTTTTTCTGTAATTATTATAATTTATTTTTAAGTTCTACTTTATTAAATTGGTAAAATATATATATATTTTTAATCCATTTGTTTTTTCCTTCTTTTACAGGTACATCAGACATTTAGGATCAATATAACACATTCATACAATGCTTTGCCATTTGTAAAACTTTACCCATTATTAGTTGAGGAAGGAGCCTCTAAAATCATAACAGAATTTGAGATTGATATATTTGACAAAGATTCTGCTGTAAGTTTTATTTTCTTAATCATATGAAACATCCTAGTATGGTGATATTAAATTATTAAAATGTAATACTGTTTTAATGAGAAAAGTGATATGTTGAATGCCTGTGTTCAAATGAATGCTATTATTTTTTAAATATAATTATATATTTTTTAAAATATAAATTACTTTTGATATACACATCTTAATTGTTTTTATTTGAAAATGTTAAAACAGGATTTTCAAGTTTATTTTACAAATTGATTTTTTTTAACCAAAAAACTAGTAAACTTATGAAGTCATTCCACATTTGAATAGTATTTTTTGGAACAACGGCAAAACAAATTTCAGAACTCTAATTTTATTAGTCAAATAATTCAAAAATCATAAGTTCTAATAATTTTTTAAGGATTGCATAAAATTTGAAATTATTCCAAGTATAAATTCAAAACTTAAAATTGTTTAATTGCAGATATGACTTTTGAAAAATGAGAGATTTAAAATGTGAATAATTTGTTTTGGTATAATTTATATGCGTTTTCATTCTACATATTTCAGACATGCCAACTACTCCAGATTTTCCAGAGTTACTCTGGAGAATTGAGAGAAATCAATAACTTCAGAAACTTCTCAGAAAATTAAGAACTTTTGAACAACTAAAAGATAACAATTCAGCAATCAAATACAAAGTTTTGCCAAAAAGAATGCTGAATATAATACTCTTTCCTCACAGTAAGATTGCATGTGAGAGAGTTTTCAGTATTGTGCAGGAAAACCAAACTGAATTTACGTTAAAACTGAGTAGACAAACTCTAAAATCCCTGATGATAGAAAAATGTGTATATTTTAATCAGGGTCAATGTTGTTACAAGAAAAACTTTTCTGAAAAATAAGTTGTTAAAGCTAAAAATGCTACTTATACATTTTTAAATACATAAATTTTAATTTATCCTTTATGTTTTACTACTGTGTGTTTATTTTTAATTTAATTTGCTCAATTTTAATTTAGAAACCAATAAAATATGTAATTATGTATAAATTATGTATAATTTATTACATTTACTATTTAGGTTTTTTTGTTTTGCTTATCATATATGTAAAATGCATGCACATGTAATTTGTGGGTAGCATGTTAAATTTAAAAACTGCTCTGTTGCTCCTAACAGAGGTTCCTGAATGTTGGCATGTCTAATATTTATTACTATATAAGCTTTTAAACTTTAAATCAATAGGCTGGATTGGAAAAAAAATTGTAATGAATAATGGAAAATATACTCTTTATTTATTATTATGCTTACAGTATTTTTTATGATTATCAATAAATTAGGTTTTTCACCTGAAACATTAAAAGGGATTTTTACTAAAAAACAAATAGGAAATAAAGTTCTGTTTGAACTTTTTCATAAATTTGGTTGTCACATACTTATAATTTGTTATGCTTATTATTACTGTAATTGAAGCATGAAATTCTTTAAGAATAAAATCATTTCTGTTCATTGCTAACCTTCCAATACTTGTCTTGTATCAAGTAAAGGAAGGATTGTAATCATAAAACATTTCTATGTTCAGATATCAGTTGAAATGCCCATTTTAACTTGTTTCGCTATCATATTTCTATGTACATACAAGGAAACTAAATATCCATTTTGATCATCACTGAATTAGTTTGGAATAGTTTTGGCCAGACTTCTGTAAGTACATACACATCTTGCATAATTTAAAAAGAATTAGTTGTAGAATGCTTAAATTCTACTTGTAAAATTGTTATAAAATTTAATTGTTCATCTCCCGTTTTGGTTGCAATCTGCACTTTATATAATGAGAAATATTAATATAAAATATATTAACACTGTCATTCACTGCCAGATAGCAGTACTCTGTAATGAAAGAGAATTATATCGATATATTTATATAATGTTGTCAGAATGCTTTTTAAGCAGTTGAAATAATGCTTTTAAAATCCATATTTGAAAAGAAAAAATAAGAATATTATTTTCAGAGAATAATTTTGAATTTTTACTGTTTATTACTTTCTAGCTCAAAGTATAGAAAGTATTCTAATTGCCAAAAATTTTGGTTCATAACACAATATCTTTATAATAATATATTTTGATATAACATATATTAATGCTGCAGGTCACTACCAGATGACAGCACTTGAGCTCTACTTAGATAACATCATTACCTTTATATACAAAACTAAATAGGAAGGAAATGTGTAAATGATAATTTTGATCATGCATTATACAATCAAAAATTTTTTTAAATGTGCAGTTTTAATTTAATATTTGTGGAAGGAAGTCAAGTGGTGTCTACATCAGAATTAAAAAAAAAAAAAAATTAAGTTTAAATAGTGATTGTTTGAATTAAGTAAATAAGGAAAGCTAGTAGAAATTTTAAAATATATGTTATATAATTAAAAATTACTTGATTTTAATTTGTCTCAGGTTCATTTTTAAGTAAATATTAGTTATTTCTAGAAATATAGATTTTTGTTAAATAAAGTACACATATTTGAAATTGTATTTGGTTTGTCACTGATTTATCCTTTGAAATATATTAACTTCTGGCATTTAAGTCTCTCTTGTATCTTCCAGGATTCTACATTAACCATTTCTGTTATTACACCTCCAAAGCATGGTGCAGTGATTCACGCTAATGGAACTTCAATAAGTCACTTTTCGATTAATGACATTAAACAAGGCCATATATCATATGCCCATGATGATAGTGATACAGTTTTTGATAGTTTAGCAATTTTGATAACTGATGGTTTAAATGATGAATTTATTTTCTATGATAAGCATGGAAAAAATATTACAACTAAAAATCCAGTTGTAAGTATTAATGTTTCAATTCAGTTATCTGTCTTTGAATTACTTATATATTACTTTATTTACTTTTTAAAGTATATTTTTTTTTGTCACAAATTTCAATGCTTAGTTATAAGAATAAAGTTTAATTCAAAAAATGAATAATTTCACAGAATTAATACAACTCTTATAGTACTTTTAATACATATTCTTTATGTGGTTTAAAAATTAAATTGAAATTTTATACTTAAAAAAACTTCATTATATATAAAGTAATTTTAAAATTGAATAATGTTTATTCTCAATGCATACTATTTTCTCCTTATCTTAATGTATAAGAATGTAAAAGTTAGAATTATGAATTAAATCTCCTTGTATGATGAGAAGGCAAATGACCAAATTTCCTTTATGTTATTCAAATGCATAGTTATTGTTCTTACATTCAATTTTTTGAAAGTTTGTTATTTCATTATGTTGTCATTAAAATGTCATTAAATGAGAAAAAAATCTTTATCTAGATGCTATTGCTGAAATTGGAACTATATATATATATATATAATCTATGTCCTTAATATAGAACTATGTATTGAAATATGTATTCTAAAATTTGATAAGAACTTCAATATTTTTGTATGCTTTTATAATAACAGTAGAACTATTTTTATGGATATTTATGAATACTTTTAACCCTTTTGACTTTACTAATTACTCTTTTTTCTCATTTATTTATAAATTATTGAAAAACTGTTTCACTTTTAAATTAAAATTTATAGACGTTTCCTATCAAAATATATCCTGTTGATGATACTTCTCCTGTTCTTTTGAAAAATGACCCTTTAGAAGTGTTAAAAATAGATTCTGGGAAGGTGAGGAATTTTGATTTTGTAATTTAATTCATTACTTTTAAGAGATGTAGAGTTCTTTGTTTGTGTATTGTGGTATTGATTTTTGTGTTTGTTTTTATTTTTTCATTTGTTTATAAATGCAAATATTGCTATTGAAAAAAGTGTAAACTTATATTGATATTTCTTATCTTATATTGTATCTTCTTAAACCTATATATATTAGGTTAATAACTCTGAAAGTTTAATATCAGTCTGTACTAATATTAAAGAAGAATCACCTCTTATATGCAAAGTTGCACATACTAGGCAAAATATTTGCAATATTTATCAAAAGAAAAATTTGTAAGCCTGTAACAGTATAGGCTCTACTAAAGTTGTTTGTTTAACCTTTAAAGTATTTACATTATGGAAAAATATGCCTGGACTAATAATGCTCATTAAAGATCATAGAAAATAATACACAGAAAAGTAAGATAAGACCCAGTGAATGCCTATTGAACCCCAGTAAATAAACAAAATGTTGTCTAGGAAATTATCACTTTTAATTTTTATCAGATACCCTGTTTAAGCAAGAACAGAAATTTGCTATTTATTTTTACAATTTAGAACTTAACTCCAATAATCTATTTAAAATTTCAATTTCAAACAATCTATTATAAATACCTATAAATTTATCTATTTACAAAAAATAAAAACTGTAAATGAGTATTTTGGTTATTCACGGGACTAGATCTTTGCTACCAATATAATTGACCACACATTTGTAAAACTTATAGCCAATGTTTTTTTTAAAGTTCTTTAGATTTGCTTTGACACCCAAATAAACCTATTCTAGTTAATAATAAATTTCCATTATTGTTACTTTATAAAAAACTGCAGTTTACTTTCCTTATTATTTTGAGGAAAACTTTTTGAGTAGCCCACAGCTTCTCTTTTAGTCTTCTTTTTTCTACACTACATATAAATATATGACCATCTAGATAAGTTACAGCTAAAATTACTTATTGCAATCTAGTGAATAAAAATAAACATTTATATTAATTTTTTATATTGACTGAAATTTATTTTAGATAATTTGAAAGCCTATTGGTCATTTAGTGGTTCATTCACCCTAATTTATATCAAATTGTATTTTGCATCTTAAATATATGATAAACAACCAATGTAACTGCATTACTTCTTGTTATAGTGTAAAATTTCCCATATATATATTCAATATTAACATATTGATCACCTTAGGAGTCACTAGTGACTAACATCTAATTATTTCAATAGAACTCTTGGTCATAGGTGACCAGAAAAGTAAACTATTCTTTGAGTTATTGTTCAGTGTTGCATGTCATATTTTACTATATAACACATTAACTGCCAAGCTATTTTGAAGAGATGTTATTAACATGAACTATATCTTTATTGGCAGCCAGTGGGCTAATTGGATTAAATTTGTTTTTGATTAAGTATTTTACTGTTAGGAACTACTGTTAAAATATTTAAACTATGACAATTTGATGAATCTTCTGTAATATAACTATAGAAATTAATATAGTGT
This sequence comes from Pardosa pseudoannulata, assembly GCA_032207245.1. Taxonomy (NCBI): domain Eukaryota; kingdom Metazoa; phylum Arthropoda; class Arachnida; order Araneae; family Lycosidae; genus Pardosa; species Pardosa pseudoannulata. The sequence continues at coordinate 11,165,342 of CM063506.1, forward strand.
AAAACTTTCCATTTATATTCTTTTTTTTATATATAGACCTGGAACACTATTTCTGAAAATCTTCTTTCTGCTGAAGATGCTGATACAGAAAAAGAAAATATTGTTTATCGAGTAACATTACAACCTCATCTTGGTTCACTAGAACTAGCTAGTATTCCAGATGTGAAGATATCTCATTTTACCCAAAGTACATACTATTTTAACTTATCACTGTTGTAAATATCAGTAATAAAAGTACTAATTCTTGGATTCAACTGCTGCAACTTGCTACTAATCATTTGTTAATTTTATATACTTAAGATTTATTTAAGTTAATTATGAATGCAAATAATATTATTTAAGTTTAATATACATTCAAATTATCTAAAATATTTATAAATATAGTCTGAAATTACTACTTTTTTCTTTTCAAAGTAGGATATATTTTGAATTTTTCTCAAGTACATACTATCCTCCTCTGTACTTAACTATTATTTTTTTAAATCCTTCTTGTAGCATTGAAAACTTTGCAAAAATTTTTTTTATATAAATAATTCTTTGACAAAAATGTTTTGCTATTATATCAAAATTTTTATCTTCTATTTCTCTTATTGAATAGCTATAATTTTGTGATAAAAGTTTTTAATGCAACAAAACAAACATATTTCTTTATTGTAAACATTTTTAATTTCCAGAGGATATTGAAAATGGAGAACTTCAATATGTGCTGAAGAATGATGATTTTACATCTGTTGTAGATAACTTTATGTTTTCTGTAGAGGACACTAAACCAAACAAGTTATTCAATAATATTTTTGCAATACACTGGTCTCGTATTCATTTCCTTTCATCAGAGTACAATATATCTGAAACAAGTGGCCTCCTCGAACTGACCATAAGAAGAATTGGAAACAAACTTTTGGTATTGTAATTTTTAAAAAATTCTAACTGTATTTCTATTTTTTGATTGATTATAATCAAATAATTTATTTTGTTTGTAGGATTTCATGGCATATTGTACAGTAGAAAATCTTGATTCACATCATAAAGTAATTGATAGTCTTATTGCCATTGTTAATGAGGTAAATTATTTTATATATTGTGATAATTTTTACATGATTGAACAATTAAATAGTGTACATAAATTGATGTTAAATCATCTGATTATATTGTATATTTTAGAAAGTCTAAATACAAGCTTGAATTAAAAGTGACAAATAAGAATATATGTTTTAGTATTATTTAATTTAACATCTTTCATGTGCTATACAAAATCCTGTTTAATAACCATTGTAATCTAAACTATTAATGTTTTAATATCTAACATAAATATAATCCCCAATCAAATATAGCAGTTAATTTTAAATTACAAAATTTTGGAAAAAAGCTTTGTAGTATGGGCATATAGTTTTTAATTTCAAATTTTAGCTTCAATAATTTACACAAGTATAGCTATTTATGTGAGTTCGTTGGTTTTATTATGTTGGATACCAACATAATAAACTGAATACAAAATGAAACTATAATGATAAAATTTTAATAATAGGATTTTTAAATTTTAATCTTTATTTTTTTATGAATTTTTAAAGCCCAATTTTGATGTAATTCTGTCTGAGTAAGTGAGAATTAAAATAATTACTCTGGATACAGCATCCCTTTTAACTTTATAGAACATTAAAAATTACTTCATTTTAAATTTCTTTGTTGATTAATCAAATATTTTATTGAAACTAAACTTTATTTCTTAGAGATAACTCTGACTTTAGACAAAATTTGATTGAAAACTGCATCTTTGTTTTAGGTTCACTTTAAAGAAAATGATTTTATAAAATTCTGCATTTTTAAAGTTGTTGATAACAGTATATTTGAAGGAATGAAACAATTCAAAATAGTACTAAAGTCAGATTCATCATTACTAGCTTCTCCTCATACTGCTATTATAACAATAACTGATAAAGAAGATGGTATGTAGTTTTTTTTATTGATAGTTAAATATGCTGTTTTAAAAATAAATTATATATTTAACAATGACTTTCCTGTGTAGCCAATCCTGTATTTCTGCCTCCCTAATACCATTACTTCAAAGTATTGTAATAGTACATTTATCTCCCAGTCTTTTGTGTTAGTTCTACTGAATTCTACATGGAAGTTTTCATAGTATAACTGAAAATTTAATTCATCAAACTGCAAAATTTCATCTAGCTACTGACTATGTATATTTTGTGAAAAGGAAAGATTGTCATCTCACAAAATTGGCCTTATTAATTAAATGTCTAGTTACATCTCTATCAAAATTCCTTTTTGTATGCCTCTGTTTTTGCTTCAACCCACATGGTTTGCATAATTTTCTCTAGTTTAAACATTATAGAACTAATTCATTCACTTCATTTCATTTAAGCTTCACTCAAGCATCCAGTCTTTTTTAAATCCTTCCCTCTCACAATATTCTTCTCCATTCACCTGCTTACATTGCTTGAAAAATGGCATTTGATTACTGGGGTCTTTGAAGGAGATCTGTAAGGTAAAGTGGCTCAAACACTTGCCATCATCTTTGGGAATCAAACCTGAAAGACCATGTTGCTATGTTTCAGTTGGTGCAAGAATGAATAAGCCAACAGGAATATTTAGATGATATAATCCCCAGGGGCAGGGTGCCCGGCTATACACCTAGACACTGGGTAGCTCAGGTACCTCAGTGTCGCCACACCCTGTACCCACTCAAAAGATGAAGCCCCTGGGGGAATTTTTTACTCTACTGTCTTTATATGTACATATATATATGCAGCAGAATAAGAAATTTTTATCTTGATTTTTTATAGTTTTTGACAGAACTTAAATAATTACATTGTCAAATGTTTATTTGTTGTTTTTTTTTCTGATTCTATTTCAAATAAATGCTTTTTTCATACTTATTAACAGAAGCTGTTTTATTTTCTTTTTTAAAATTTATAACTTATTTAAAGTAGCTGTTTTATCATTTTATATATAGAACCTGTTATTAGTTTCAAAGAAGGTGTATTTAAAATAAATGAAACTGCAGATATTTTCAATTTCCCAGTTATAAGGACAGGTGAGTAACAAACAAGTTATGAATATTTTGTTTATGTCTTTTTGTATTGTAAAAAAAAATGTTTTCTTTTCCCAAGTCCTAATTTGGTATAGATTGAAAGAAAAATTTAAATGACTTTTTGCCTCGTTAAAAATACTGTATCAATTAAGGAATACAACATTATTTTTAATACAATGATAAACATACAAAACATTGTAAATTTTCTTATTCTCAGGAAGTTTTAGTACATCTTCCAAATGTCCCTTAAAATGCCTCATCTGATATAGATATCTTACTCTCTTTAAATACTTATTATAAATATGTTACACCTTGAGTAACAGTGAATCTCTTAAAATTTTGGAGACCATCTAAAATAAGCTGGAAGGAAAAAAAAAAGGCCCAAATTTACTTTTCTTGGGCTAGACTCAGGATTTTTATGGATATATCCATATATACATACACATACATTTCTCCCTTTCTAAAAAATATTTTTCCATGTTATGAAATATTAACATATACTGTTGTACAGCAATCTGTTATCACCAGCAAAGTTAATATCCATAAACAGATTTATCACTTAACAGGGTGGGTGGTAAAGATTTTAACTGATAATATTTTATTGTATGGTTGGAAAGAATAAATGTGCAAATTTTAATGTCTACAGTAAACCATGGGGAATTATATAAAAGACATGCATACAAATATGCACTCATGTATAGATTACAACTGTAATTCTATAAGTATTGCTTAATGTATCTATCTATATATTTCTCTATATATATGAATATGTGTATGACTTTATGTTTTTGTGTATGTTTATATGTTTTTATGTTGTATCTCTGTTTTTTACTTTATATATTATAAATTTGCATACTTTGCTATAAATTCCCCTAATCTTGCACAGCTCTTCTTTTGATGAAGAAAAGTACTGTCAATACTAAAATCTCTTTCTCTGTATAAAATAATTTTTTCTACTGTTAGGAAATATATGTGTGTATAATTATATATACATACTCATACTTAATGTGTTTAGACAACACTAACTGTTTCATCTAGTTCTACATTAAGATTTAGAAGGGACTAAGTAAAGAAAAGAATTAATTTATCTTTTCTTTTTGTGTGGTTAAAAAATATATTTTAAAGCAAATTCCATTTGTAGTAGAACTATGCAGTTTCTTAAGCTTGCAATTTTCTATAATATAAATCATTTAAAATCCACATATCAATTTTGATTCGTATTTCTTCTTAATTTTTATTTAGGGGATTTGGAACAAGAATTAAGTGTTCTGTGCATAACATCTGATTTGACAGCTCAAGGTAGTAATGGCTCAAGTTTACAGTCAGGATCAGATTATAGGAGCAGGGATTCATCACATAATTCTCTTATTACTTTTGATTCTGGGGTTTCAGAAATAATGTGCAGTGTCAAAGTAAGGACCATAGATATTTACAAAGCTTAACAACTAAATTGATTAAAAATCTAATAATTGAACATTCTGAATTTTTTTACGCCTCTTTGTGATGTAGTAGTTAATAAGTACTTTTCTTATTATCATTATCAGTGTTATTCAGTAGAACTTAGTTAATTTGAGCTAACTAGGGTCATGATAGTTCTAATTAATAAAAGTTCTGGTTATCTACATGCAGTACAAATCTATGAAATAGAAGTTTTGTTATTAGCTAAAACATGGTATAAACTAAATAAATACTTGTATAGAAATAGCAAATAAGAGAGATCATTATATATAAATCCCCTATATAATAATAGCCTAAGTTATCTGTACATCTGTCCTCTAATTTATGAAGCGGTTGGACCTGGAATGGATAGAGGCATCCATTCAAAGTGAATAAAGTTTATCTTCTCCTAAACTATCCATCCGATCCTAAAATAAATTTGTATAAATAGGCTTCATATCACAGCAAAAAATACTGTCGTCTTTAAAATGTTCGAAATCCAAACCTTCCCTCCTTTTCAAGAGTTTAATGCCATTATTTCAAGCCCTATTTTCCCCGGTTAAGAGCAGGCGATTAAATTTATCCATTTATCACTTAATAAAGAGGTAAAAATAACAATCTTTTCTAGCATTGTGACGTCATTCCTTTAAACATCTCATGTAATCATTTCATATTTTAAACTATTTAAATATTGTCTACACTATTTTAATATCTTTTATCACTGAACTTAGATATGAAGTAAATGATTTTCTTTTATATTTGGCTTAAATTATAGATTAGGTACATACATGATAATTTTAAATTCAATCATCGATTATTTTTTGTTGCAATGAAACTTTTACCACCGGTATTAACAATAAATTCTTTTCATATAAGTCTAGGAGTCTATTTCACAGACTAATAAATATCTAACTTTTAATTTATATATATTTGGAAAGTAAGAAGTTTGTTTTTTTGTGTGTTTGTTTATTATACATAACCACACGGTTTGACTAAATGAATTCAACGTGATTCTAAACTGCATTACAGGATCGGGAGACTCTAGAGGAGTATGACGATAAATAAATTATTGAGAGTGAATCAGACAGTTCTCAGCCAAAAAACAAACCATTTTTTAATTGCCTCATTGAGTACTTAACAGTTCTGGAATATTAAAAATTTTACTAATCCCGTCATATGATGGGCTATATGCTAGTACATAAATAAAAGAGTATGAGCAAGTATATTGCTTTTTTGATGCTTACAAAGTTTTTTTTACTTAAAAAAGACACTTATTAGTAAAATGCTGCAAAAACATTTTATGTATTTTATATGTTGATCTATCTTATTAACTTTAAAGAAAATAGTACTCTTAATTTTTTTATGAATGAGATTTTATTTCACATCATATTTAAAAGTCTTGGATGAAATGAATGTTGGGATACAAATTCAATCCCATTCCACTTTCTCCCCTGTTAATGTGTATTCACTCTCAAACTATGTTATGCTTTTTTTCTTTATATTCCTTACTCAATGTAGTAGTTTAAGATCATTGTCCATCTTCTGTGTTACTCTCACAGAATACATATAATGTATCATCTACAATGGACTATGCATCTTTTCATATTAATAATCTGAAAATAAATAGCATCTATTTCATTAAATTTTAATGTTTAGACCTATATTGGTGCATACATAGTACCAATTTTTTGAAAATTGTACAAAAGATAAGAGATCTTTTCAGATTTAGTGTGCCTTTTTTTTAAAAGAAATATAAATGCATATAGTGCTCTTTAGTTGAATTTGTGATTTAGTCACTAAGTAAGAACAATAGCATAGCATATTCTCACAATTAGGAATGAACTGAATGATTATTTTAAAGAAGAAATTAAAAATTGTTCTTAAAGATATAAATTAGTTTTTATCTTTACTACTTTTTGCATTTATGCTTGGAATTTCCCTTTTTGCATTTTTTTTTTCATCCTTGTTTGTGTACATTTAGTGACTCCTCAAAACAATAGAACACTTTAAATTTTACACATTTTTTTAATTATTTAGAAAAACATTTTTGAATCATTTTGTAATTTTGATTCATGTAAAGAACATGATTGAAGTCCCCCTTTTAATTTTAGTTGACTGCTGCATTTAAAAGACCACTAATTTGAAGGAAATATATAAAAGCATTTTTGATTATCTAGTATCAGAAAATGCTAGAAATACTTTGTAACTTTCACAATATATGTAAGTGGTTATCAGTATTTATGCCTTTTATATATATAAAAGTAGTATTTAAAAGAAGTGATATAGTGACAAAAATTTAAATGTTCCTTTAAAATTTGTAAATTTTTTTCTGTATTTTTTTTTTACATTTAAGTTTTTTACTAAATTTCATGAAACTTACAAATATGGCGTTAGCATAGAAGGAAAACATTATGCAGTAATTTGAAATAAAGTTTAATTTATGATAGACATGAGCATTTTAAAAACCTTTTCTTACGGTGCATGCTCAAAATATATCAATATTTTTATTTTTTCCCCCAGATTATTGATGATAATTTATATGAAGAGGAGGAGGAATTTCTTATCAGTCTTTCTAATCCCCATGCAGTTGGTAAAATTGAAAATTTTACTAAAGCTCATGTTGTTATTAATGGACCTAATGATGGTAATTTTTCTTGATAATTTTGTCTCTTTCTTGCTCTGCATGAAAATTATAACATTCTTCATTTGAATTCTTTTTGTGTATAGAATCTAGAAATTACTATTAATAAGAACTAGTGAGATAAATGTTGAGGTAGAAAATTGATGAAAACAGGTTTAAATATATATTAAGCTTCATGCAGGCATGGTAAATAACAGACTAACATAAAAATTTCCAAATAAAATAAACTGTTTTTGTTAAAGAGAATTCTTTCTCAATGCAAGAAAGCAAGAAATTTCCCATCCAATTGCTTATTTGCCAAAATGTAAATACTAGATTTAATTAAGTTGAAAGCTTGAAATCTAGTAATTTGAATGTACAATCTTTTGTTTGTTATCTGTTAAAAATTCTATTGGCACATTAAGAAGCGTAAGAATTTTTAAAAAAATGTTGATTTAGATATTTACATAAATGGGTATCAGTGTCCATTATTATATTTGTAATAACATACCATACAAATTTAATGATTTTAATGATTTGTTTGGAAAACAATTATATTTAAAGTGATCTAATTGTAATATTTATTATTTTGAACAGAATAAAATGTTTTTTGCCTTCATTGGTAATACTTTTGTGTAATAAATTCATAATAGTTATGAGTGTTTGTTATTGATACAATCTAAAGAATATGTTTATTATTGATTATTATGATTTTTATTTTTTAATGGTAATATTTTCTTCTTAGCTCCATATATATTTATCCAAGATCCTCAAACTGAGATGTTTATTGGAGATAAAAATTCATCTATTATAGTTGTTCGCCAAGGTGTTGATATATCTAATGCATGTTCTGTTTGGTGTGGCTCCTCAGTTTTCTTGTCTGATAGAAATGAAGAAGAAATGAATACATTTTATCAAATAATATTTCAACCATTTCAGACCACAGCTGTAAGTTTGAAAAAGAGACAAAGAACTTAAATTTTAAAATTGAAAACTTTATATTTGTATGTTGATTTTAATTTACACTTAATTAGTGTGCATTATTTTATATATGTCATATAATTTATTTTACAGGATTAGTTTTTAAATTTAATCATTCATTTCCCTTTTATAAAATTGATATTTCTAGTGAAGGATATTAAACTGCTAAAAACATAATATAAAATGTTGATTAAAATTTATAAGACCTTCATTATTTATTAACTGTAGTTATATTGTTATTTTAAAATTTCCCTAATTTTGATTAATTAATTAATTTATTTTTTTAGTCATGAAATAATTGCAATTACATTTATTTAAACATTCTTATAAACATTTTGTTAACTTTTTTACTCTCTTTTGTTCCTTACTCTCATTAAGTATGCAATATATTATAGTTACAACATTGCTGTATTGGTTTTAACACATTATATATTTATCATGTTAGTAATTCAACAACTGAAGTATTTAGCCCTCATGTAGCATAAAAGTAGATCATATTTATCTAAACCAAACCAACAAATTAATTACTTGGATATTCTGATCAAATTTCTCACTGTTTCTTCTATGAAATAACAGAATAATTATGTATTTCACTGTAAAATAACTGTGTAGTGTTAATTTAAGTACAAAGCAACAGTTTTCATTTAATTTTTTTACAACTCCACCCCCTAATTTAAAAATTTCTATACCTTTTTCAAGCATCTTCAAATTTTCACAAGGTTAAGCATACATTTAATGAGTTTGGGTATAAAAATATTAAATATCATTCAAAATATGCATCATTATTTTTTTTAATTTTAAATAATTTAGCATATAGAAAACAAAGTTAAAAAACAATAAAATTTATAATGTGTTGTATTATTATTGAGTCACTATTGGCAGATTTATATTTGATTTTCTAGAAACTAGTGCTTTAGTACTGAAATATAAATGACAATTTCATAAAAAAAATTATAGATTTTAGTATAAGTTGCTGCTAAAAATGTTGTATACCCTCAGAGAATATCAAAACTACTCTATTTTTAAAAAATTACAATTCATCTAGGTACTTATTTTATTTTATAACTGGCTAGGATAAAAAAAAAATTCATTCAATCGTTTTTTAATATAATATAAAAATAAAAGAAAGGTTAAGGAAAATATTTTAATAGATTTGTTAGGGATAGAACATTACCAGTTAGTCATTACTGAAGATGAGCGCAATTTTATTTTTATAAATGTTAAGCAAAGATATTAATCTTAATTTGTTGCTAAAATAATTTTGTCTTAATTTAAATACATACTTATACAAGAAGGTAAAATGAATGTTCAAAATATAATATAAACAGCAACTCTAAAAATGTAAGAAAGGACCAACTAGAGAAAGAACATATGTAGATACAATCTACTTTTACAAGCCTCTGAGTGGTCTCACATGGAGAATGTTGTTTGCTTGAAACAATGAAATAGCTGTCTGCATACTTTGTTTTAATTTGTGCCATACTTATGTTGGCTTAGAAATTTCTACTAGAATATATACTTCAATTTTTATTTCAACAGTAAAAATTTGTATGCAATTAATTTTTAAATTATTTTTTTATTAGGTATGTTCAGTCAAAACAGACTCAGTAAAACATAAAGTAAAAACTATTCAGCCTACTATGACTATCTTCTTAGATTCCCCAAGTGGTTGTCTGCTGGGAAAACCTAATAGGATTACTGTGACTTTGAAAGAAAAAATCGTTTGTATGCATTCTTATATTTTTATTAAAATTTCCCATATTCATATATTAGCCAATCAATTAGGAATCTTTGAATATTTATATATGATGTGGTTATAAGTATGATTATCCAAAAATATGTCTATGATTTAGATGAGGCATTTAAAGTGCTGGTGTAAGTATTCTGGGCATATTTATTTCACTAGAAACAAAAATATGTCTATGATTTAGATGAGGCATTTAAAGTGCTGGTGTAAGTATTCTGGGCATATTTATTTCACTAGAAACAAAAATATATCTATGATTTAGATGAGGCATTTAAAGTGCTGGTGTAAGTATTCTGGGCATATTTATTTCACTAGAAACAAAGTAAGGTGATAAAAATAAACTTTTTATTGTTTTTAAAGATGGCCTTTTGTTGACACTGTTTAGCAAAAGCTACAATTATGACCAAAATATTAACTGCAATTTTGTATTTAAAAATTTGAAAAAGAATCTATATTTTTTTTCTAAAAAAGTTAACTGTTACTCAAAAAACAATTAATCAAGACTATTATTGGTAACTGGTAACTTCTCCAGGTTTTATAAAGAAATGGAAAATTTCTGTATAAAACTTGTCTTTACAGCATTGAAACTGACAGAAACCTTTAACAAAGAGCAGCTGAACTGATATTGGCAAAAGCAATACAGAAAACATTTAATTTCTCTCAAAAATGTGATTTCATTTAGACTAATGTGAAAAAAAAAAGATATAACTGATATTCTGAGGATTTAAAAAAATAAATAAAAAAAAGTGATGTGGTGAGAGAAACAATTTTAATTTGATTTCACCTAGAATTTGGAATTATTCTATGATTACACCTACATAAAAATCATATGTTTACTAATTAAAAATTAAAATATTTTTGTTGCAAAATTTTCTGCAAATTATTTATTACGCTATTTGCTTTTTTAAATAAATGCTATTATTATTTTTGAATTCTACAGAACAAAAATTTTCATTAAATTAAATTCCATATGTCATTTTCATATGAGATATCATTTATGAAAATATGCATGATAAGAAGTTTGCTAGTTTTATATTACATACATGAATTGATAGATTGCTATTAATATCCAGTTTTCTACTGTTGAAAGATGTTATTGTTATATTTAGATCCAGTTATTGAGTTTATGGAAAACTATATAACAGTCCAAGAAAACATAGGCTCAGTTCTGCTTCCAGTTGTTAGGTCTGGTGACACAAGTAGTAGTGCTACTTTGCATTGTTTCACTGAAGATGGAACAGCTCATGCTAGAGAAGATTATGAAGAGAGATACAGAACAAGAAGGAATTCACGTATACACTTTAGTCCAGGGCAAAAGGTTTCAGTATAAAATTAATTTATTAATAACTTAATTAAAAACTACTCTTTTGTTTGAAAAATACTGTCTATTTAGTTTAAAAAAATATTCTCTTTAGGTAATAGGCATTTAATCTTTACTATTTTATCTTTACCTATCTTTACCATTTTATCTTTTCCCATGGTGTCTTTGGAGAATATTAGTTTTATGAAGTTCTGAAGTTCCATGCCAATAAACAGGTGGACCACCAAGACCTTTTAAAACAGTTGGCACCATAGATTGTTAATAGTATCCCATCTGAAGCCTTGGTCATTGATGGTAGCAAACTTGAAGATGGCAAAACCGGGTATGGTGTTTTCATCAACAATATTGAGGGTGAAAGTAACTCGTCATCCAAAACCCTGACTATTGTTCAGGCTTTAGATTAGAGATCATAGCTATTGGAGCAGCTCTTGATTATGCCCTGACCACTGACAAAAATAGTATTTGGATTTTGACAGATAGCAAGAGTGCTATACAGTATTTTAAAAACTGGCCAAAAGTATTTAATATCTCAGACCAGATTATTATGAGACTTCTCTGTGAAATTGGCCTGAAAAAACCTGTATACTTTCAGTAGATTCCATCGCATGTTGTATGGTAACAAGATATACTTGTCAAGAATGGTTGTGATCTTCTGATAAACAATTTAAATGAGCTTACTATCTTGAAAATCCACTCCTTAAACAGACAGCAATTGCTCTCTATTTGACATTTTCCACTGCTTCACCACTGGTAGGCTGCCAGTGGTCCTGTTTGTCCCTATCTTGCAGTGGCCCCTAACCTCTTCAATCAGCCATGGTAAGATTTATAAGTTGCCACTTAAAATGTTTGAGGTTCTTGAAAGGGGAAAGGATTTATTCTCCTTGTTCCTGTTCCCTCTCTGCCAGTCCTGCTCACCTTCTTAATTGTCTTGGCACCTCCTGGAAGCAGCTGTGGGATAAGCAGGATCTAATCTATGGGGATCTGGTGCATCGAGGCCTTTTGGACCTGGTGTAGTCTTTCCTACTCCAGGAGGATAAGTAACAACAACAACATCTTTACTTAGTTTTATTTCAATTTTGTGTTTTATAAGTTTAATAAAGTATTAATACTGTCATCTCTGTTCTCTCACTTTTGTTACTAAATTAAGGTTTTGAGATCATATATGTTTTTATTGATAATTTTATAGTAGTAATTCTTTCTTAGCCCTTGTTTCAAAATGAATTTATAGAATTGGGTTAAAGATTTTTCTTTTGGGGGGAAGAGAAGAGTAAAAATAGTCCCTTTTTAAGTAGAAATTTGGGCACTTTAAGGTCATGTTAAATCTCTGAAAGCAAAATAATAATATTTTTTTACTAAAAAATTCGATTTAATCAAGCTTAAATTATTTTAAACTTTTAAACAAGTATCTCAAAACTGTTACTGAATATACTGGCTTATATTTATAGTAAGCATTCTGTATTTTTGAAGTTTAATTTTAAAGCACAGAGTGCTCCTATTCTTTTTGTGAAGAACTATGCTATAGGAAATTAAACAGAAATTTTACTGCTGCCAAATGAATAAGAACTGTCTGCAACAAAGACAATCTTGAAGATGTTATGCAGATTCATTCACTTTTTCTAATAACTTAGTGCAAAGGTCAAGTTGTATATTTTTACTTTTAGCATATGAGTTTTAAGATCACTTTTGATTATTTTTAATTTTAGGAGAAAAAGTATCAGAATTATGATAATGCCTGACTAATAATAATATTCTTAATGTGATGAAAAACTGATATTCATATCCTTAATCTGATGCCAAAACAAAAAGTTATATGAAAGATATATATACCTATTAATAATTTATTTCATTGCTGGAAAAAATAGAAATAAAAATTTACCTTAAGGAATATTCTTTAAAATAAGCAAGTAAATTTCAAAATTTATTTATTAGGAATCATTTTGTCCCTTGAAAATATATGATGATGAAATACACGAAGGTAGTGAATCTTTCTTAGTTCACTTGTCACCTCTTGATACTGAAAGTGAAGTGGTAACTATAGGCACAAAGAAATTCATAACTGTGGAAGTAATTGATTCTGAAGATGGTAAATATTAAATTCTTTTAATATATTTTAACATTCTTATGGTAATTTTATAAATTACTAATTTTGTTTCCTTTAGTTACAGTCATAGAATTGGATCAGTCCTACTATCTTGTTACTCAGAATTCATCCCCAAATAGTTCAACATCTGTAATTATATCAGTAGTCAGATATGGTGATGTTTCATACTTATCCAAAGTCCGAATTAGTACCATTGATGGATCTGCTTCATCAGGCCTGGATTACTATGCAAAGAGTAAACTGTTCAGTTTTTACCCAGGTATATACCAATTTTCTCTGGTAATCTATAGTTTTATTCTTCATTAAGTTAATTTAGCCATAGAATATGGTGAAAATATCTTAAAATTATAATATGGATGGCAAATTTTCTTGTTTCTATTTTATTTTTTAAAACTTGAATCCTCAAATTCCTGTATACCTACCTAATTTGACAGAAATTAGAAATATTATCATTTTATTATTATTATTATTTTCTTCTATTTTCAGTTACTTAATTTAGGATGGAGAGCAACAAAATAAATAGTTTATTTTTTAATTACAAAAGAAAGAAAAACTGCACAGTTTACATAGGGTGACCTCATATCAAAGGAAATTTGGTAATCGGGGAATTGTCAGCATACTTTGTTATTCTGAAAAATATTGGTGTACTGTACTAAACTTTACAATAGCTAGAGAATTTTACGAAATTCACCCCCTTTTTAAGCTAAAAGGATTTTTTAAGATAAAATCATTTACTGTTCTAGGTTCAGTGTAGCTAAAACTAAAAAAAATCCACTTTTGAAATTTATGTATTAAAAAATAAAGTGGTTTTACATTTACTAAACAGCTTGAAAGAGTGTTATTTATTATTTTCATTTAAAGGTAATGTAATTTTCTTTGTAATATTTATTATGTATGTTCAATTATTTATATATTTTTTATAACAGTTCAACTTTAAGAAAAGCATCACTTTTAGCTGCACCATTGATATATGCACTAATTTAGACTGGTGAATGCAGATAGGGGCTAAGTTTTGGTCAAGTCAAATAACATTACGAGGAAATATAAAATTTAAGCTCCAGGGTCTTAAATCCCATTTTTCTCCTGGTTTAATACACAGAAGTCTGGCTGAAGATTTACTTAGAATCAATTTATTTTTGATGCTTGAAGTAGCATAGCTGCTGATGATATAGGTAGAAAGTAAATGTTTATGAAAATTTACTTAGTCAATTTTTCTCATAACCCAAATAATCAAATATTAAAATCCCTATTACCTATCCTTGGTGGTATATTCTTATATTCTGGCTATCAGTTATTAAATTATTATTTTTAATCAGTTTTCCATGTTAGCAATAAGAAAGTGTTACCAGCTTGAGGGAAAATAAGCTTTATACATATTTTTTATTGAGAGATTTTACATCAAAGGGTTATTGTTTTACCCTTTGATATATACTGCCAGCTAATGGCTGAGCTGGTCATTGGTAGTTTTCTAGGACTAAAAGAGTTAAAGATATTACTTAATATATTATTAATTGATTTTGTCTCATTTGTATGATTTTAAAACCTTTATCATTTAAAAATTTTGTATAGATTTTATTAGTTGTCTGTTAAAAAAAAAAAAAAAAAAAATTGTTTCGTATAAACAAAATTTTCTTTACAGATTGTGAGAATTTAGGGTTAGCATTGAAACATGCTATCCTTGAAACATTATTTTTTAATAGACATTTATAGTAGTAATCAACCTATAATACAGACAGTTACAGTTGACAGGAGAAGGGTTATATGAATATATATATATATATATATATATATATATATATATATTTATATGTATGGATGTTGATGTCCTATTTTCAACCTAAATTCTAGTAGAAACTTGCAATATAATAAATTAGATTATCTGAAAATCATGTAAAGTATAAAATTTGATATGACATTTCCAGAAAGATATAGTCTTGAAAATAAACTATTTTTTAAGTCCTTAGAATTAATAAAACAATTTTAGGATTCATTTATTCTCATAAGTTTTCTCAATTTCAGGTACTAAAATTAACCAATTGCAGTTACATTGTAATAGTAATTAATAAATATTTTACTCTGAAATCAAAATTAATAATAGTTTTCATGAGAAAATATCAAGAAGTCGTACATTTGTGCTTAAATATTTAATTTTGTATTATCATATAGGAGAAAAAATGAAAAACTTTGAGATAGAGATTCTTTATAACAGACGTCGCAACTGGGCTTTGTCTTTTACTGTTATACTTGGACCAGATGAAGTAATCAATGCTGAAATAGGAGATAAATCTAAAGCTATTGTTACCATTCCAAGAGTGCAGTCAACTGAAAGTTTGATTTTACCCTCAGTGCCAATTGTGAGTAAATTATGTATATAACTTTTCTTTTAAAATGAGTACTGGATTTTTTTAAATGCTGCTTTGATTCTTTAATAGGCAATACATTCTTTATAATATATGTAGGAAAAAATTAATCTTTAAAACTTCTTGTATTCTTGAAGTGTAAATGATTCATAGTTTTTTTTTATATAGTATACTGCATAATTATAATATTTATTTCACTTATAACACTCATCCAACAAAGCTTTATATTTTAACCTTCCAGCAAGTGTGCCTGAACAAATTTTATGTCTAACATGATATTTCTTACAATACACAGAACACTGAAATTGCCTGAAAGTCATTTGTATTCCTTTGTCCATTCCTTCTCTATGGAAAGATGAAGGTTTGTTTAATTTTGAACGTTAATTTTCAGTTTTACTGATGGCTTCATGCAGTATTGTGCTTTTTTTTTCATAAAGCTTATGACATACTCTTGTATGTAGACTAATATTTTTTCAATATTTTAAAGCTTTATTTTAGTAATCATGCAGTTTAATATACATTCTGAGTTATTACATTTTTACTGAAGTCAAAATATTATATATTAGATTATTTGAAATAATAACCCTGAAAAAGGTAAATGGGAAGGTATTCTACACATCCTTCAAGAATAGTCTTTATTGTTTGAAAATAACAATAAAATTAGCTATTTTTAGTAGTGATAGTTATAATTCCTTTTCTAACTTACCTTGTATTACTACAATGAATATATCAGCATAAATAATAAAAACACTTTTGTTGCAAAAAATATGACTTGCACCTGATTATTCCTGTTAGCCATAAAAGTTTTCTTTCATGTTTCGGATGTTACTGAGATTTATAGCAATTTCCGATCTACTTTAATTAGGGCAATCAAGCTTAATTGGTTTTCTAAGTGAAAATTTATTACTTTTTTACTAGAATAAAATATATATATATATATATATATATATATATATATATATATATATATATATATACAAGATCATTTAAAATCATAACCCTGAAAAAAGTAAAATAGGAAGGTATTCTGCATATTCTTTAAAAATAATCCTTACTGTTTGAAAATAACAATAAGCATTGAATAACACTTCTAGATAAACATTATTTAGTGGCGATATCTTTAATTCCTTTTCTAGCTTGCCTCTTATGACAACTATGAAACAAATATTATATTAGTATCAGTATAAAGGATGAAAAATGCTTTTGTTGCAAAAATTATCATATGTGGCTACTTATTCTTGTTAGCCTTTATAATTTATTTTATGTTTCCAAGGTTAGAAAACCATATTAAAATTTAACTGAGATTTATAATATCTGATCAACTCAGGTTAAGGCAGTCAAACTTAATTGATTCTCTAAGTGTAAAGTTATATGCTAAATTTTTGTTAGCAGCTATTAACTTTAGACAGAGTTTAACTGTTTAGTTATTCATATATATGTAAAGAAAAACCTGCTGCAGTATTTGTTGCAATTGGGTTGCAGTAAGTTGCTACTTTACTTTGCCATTCTTGTGAAGTCAAGTTTTTTGATTAATGTATTGTATTCAAAAAAAATGCTGAGATGTTTAGTAGTCTGATAGTTAGAGTTATTTTATTTTTTTTTTCTTACTAAATGTTATTTAAAATAAACTTTAAAAACAGAGTTTGTATTATTTTCTATATTCTCTTAATATTTCTTTAAAAAATTTCTCCTGGGGATATTATTATTCAACAATCCTCTTTTTCCATGCTAGATATTTATATTAATTCTAAAAATTAAAGTTTGTCAGCTAAAATTGTTAAGTTTCTATTCTAAGAGGTAAAGAGACACACAAACAGTTATAACAATCATAACTCTGCCTTTTTTATCTGATGGCTTTCTAAATTTTACCAACTTTGCTTATTATAAGTTATTATTATTATTATTTAGGTTTAAAATGTTTATGATTTTTAAGTGTTAACTAAGTTTTTTTTAACAGAAATGCACAAAATTAAGTAATTCCATTTATTATATGCACATGTTCAAACTAACTTTATATAAAAATTAAAAGCTTTATTTGAGTTTAAAATATTACTTGTATTACTATAGTATGGAGTTTTTATAAATACACAGTTTTTATAAATACACTGGTTATTTATATTATTTATATTATTAACTGATATTTTAAAATCTCCATTAACAAATTTAATTAATTTTAATTGAAATACAATATATTACTTGAGTTTACAATAAATAAATAATATATATTAATTTTTTAAAAATCCAAATAAAACACTTAATAGTTTGATTTATTAGCTAAAAATACTTTGCAAGTGCTTAAGTATAAATAAAGTGTTAAAAATCATTCAAATGTTTATGAACTTATGTTTTGTATAGGTAGTATCTTTGATGCACTATAATGATGTTAAAAATGGTATGAACCAAGATGCTAAATCAGGATACCCTTTAGTCTGTATAACGGTAAGATTATTTACAATTATGTTTTGATTATGTTGCAGTTATGTTTGTAATGACCTTTTACTAATTAGTTACAATGTTTTTCAGCCTTGTGATGTGAATTATCCTGATTATGCAGTAACCAGTGGTTTATGCAGAGAGTCTGGAATCAACATATCTTCTATGAGTTATTCATGGGAAATTGCTATGCCATTAAACAGTGAAGAGAACATGTCATCTTTTGAAAAAATAACGGATTCTACTTTGTTTACTTCAGCTTATATAAGAGTTTGTAAAATTGATTTTTCTCTTTTCATTCATGGTTATTTATAGAAAAAGCAACAAAATATTTAAAGGCTTACTAAAATTTATCTGAGCAGGGTGACCAAATGGCAGGTATCAGTAAAATTTTGTGGTTGTCAGTAGCATTCATAAAATTTATAATTGAAGCAAATATAGTAAATATTATTACAGTAAATGCATTATTTCATTGACTTGCTAATTATTATTATTATTATACCCATTTATGCACATTTATAAATGTTTAACTGTTCTATTAATTTATAAATAATAAACTTTAATGATATGTATTGTTTTCAATTGCCCCTTCATATATATATATATATATATATACACACACACACATATACACATACTTACACTATATTGTCAATGATGACCAGTTGCGATTTTAGACAATTTGATAAATACCTAGAAAAATACATGAGGAATTATCCTGAAACTTCAGGCGTGTAAACAGGATAGTAGATGCCATATGTTTCAGCTAAGAATTTTTCCTGAAACTCCACAGGGGACCGTCAACAAATTGAAGAAAAACGAATGTTTTGGATTACCCTGTAAAAAGTAATGCATGAAAAGTATTGAAACTTTAGCACATGATTAGGGTGCTTCTTATAACAATATGTGTTCATTGTTATGAGGATAGCACATATAATGGCGAAATTAAGGTTTTTATAAAAATAATTCCAAATTTCTCCAAGTGTTTTGCTTATAATTTGCAGAGTTCTCAATATCAAAGAATGTTATTTTCAGGATGCATGACAAACAACATTGTACACAATACCCTGCAATCGGAATTAAAAAACAATAAATATTGGATGAAAGATGAGCAGGTTTACTAAATAATGTTTCGCTGTGTATTCACTAATGTAATCAAAATATAATGTGCATAATGTATTAGCTAAATAAATGTATACAGCAATTTTTGTGAAATCCCCAAAAACACAGCTTGAAATTTCTGAAAAGCTCAAAATCCATTGTTCCAAAAAGGAAGCCAAAAAATGAGGGGTTCTATCCAAATATAGTATTTTGTATAAATATAAAATATACATACAGTATAATGTGAACAGTAGCATAAATTTTTCTTCTGCAGCCAGAACAAACATTCGCTCTTATGACAGCCTCGACCTTCTGGGAAAATGTTGCCAAGTTTCTGGTAGTTAGAAGCAGAATTTTGTCTTCATCCTAGGTGCAATATTGTGTACGTTATCTTGCACTAATCAACAGATACCTTTTGAAATAAAAATAGAATCTTCCTAACATCATCAATGACGTTCGTATGTGGGTAAAATGGAAGTCACTCATGAGATGTTCATAGAAATTTTACTGTTGCCAGAGATTTGTCCATTCATCGTTAAATTGTGAACAGACCCTTAAATGGGGAGAAAACCATTGCCCCAACACTTACACCATCACTCCTGATAAATTCAAAAGTGCGAACTGTGGCGGGGGCTGTACAGCAAACTTTAAAGGTTGTTTGGCATATCAAAATAACCATCAAGATAATAAAACTAAAAAATCAAGGATTACTGCCCCAGGATTCATTCCACACTTCTTGCTTGAAAAATATTTGGGAACAGAGAGCCGAGACTGCTAATAAACAGCTTTCTCAACAGATTAGAGAGGTTTCTCTTAGTTCTAGTTTAAATTCTAAGAAATTAGATGGTTCTGGCTTCAACCTTTAAACCTTCCGTGTCTCACAAAAGTAAAAAATTATCTTAAAAATCTAAATCTAAACTTGTTTATCAGAATGAAACTTAAATTTCTGAGCCTGTTATGTCATTTATTAATTAAATTCCTCTAAAGGAAAATCCAATCTCAGAAAATGCTTCTGACACCACATCACTCTTAGAACTTCTGAAAATATTAAATGACATAATGAAAGACAATTTATCTGACATTTTAGCACTTTTAAGAATTATTTCTAAAATTATGAAGTTGTCCAAGGATACTTTTACTAAACTTTATGAAGTATTTAATTTCATTGTTAACACCTTCGATGCTAGCGACACTTGTGATGGTTAGACAACCTCCTTATGCCTCATTCCTTTCATTTTTTGCTACATTCACACTACTATTTTTGTAAATTTTGTAATTTTTTCAAAATTTCTTTTTAGATCTAATTATATTTTTACTTTTATCATGCTCTATGATGTTATCTTTCCATTCTGCAACCCCATTGAGCCTTGGGCTACACCCATTGACTCCAATAATGCGTTTCAAATGTACCTCCTACATTTTCAATAATTCCAATTTTTAGCCTCCCCAAACTTTTGTATCTTATGAATTTTAGGCTCCTCCCCTTCATAATTTTACTATGCATGAAATCTCTTAAAATTTTTATCTGGAAGTGAGAGCAGCAACCAGACAATTCATTGGTAACTGCATGCCATGGGATTTCATGGCCCAGCTGCATTGCTTAAGCCCATGATCACAGCCATTAACACATGTCAATGATTACAGTGGTCTAGAACAAGGTGCAACTGTACATTGGACCAGTGAAAGAATATAATGTAGAGTGATGAACCACTCTTCTTGTTCTGGCATTCCCATAGATGTGTCTGGATTTGGCAAATGCCAGGTGAGTGCCATTTGTCGCAGTGCCCTGTTCCCACTGTTAAATTTGGAGGCGAGGAATCATGGTTCAGTCTTGCTTTTCATGATTTAGACTCAGTCCATTGGTTTTAGTGCCTGAAACCTTGAATGCTGAACACTATGAAGACATTCTAAAGAATTATGTGCCTCCTATCTTTGGCAAATAGGACCTTATGTGTTCTAGCATGATAATGCCTGTGTACATGCAGCACACATTATAAAACAGTGGTTTGAGGACATGGGAGTCCAAGAGCTCAATTGTATATATAGTGTGGCCTGCCAGCAAAAGGTGCACTTAAGTGTACCTCAAAGAAACTTTTTAATGGCATATAAATAGACCTTTATTCAATCAGAAATTTTTCCTCATTCTATTTGACTTGGAAGGTTAAGAATTTATACAATATTCCTTCTTTTAATCTACTATTATAGCATTAAATAAAGAATGTGTTTATTTTAATTATTATAGTTATGTTTTAATAGAAAATGGGGTAAAAATTAAATTAAAACTGGAATAGTTGAGTAGCTGGTGATAATTTCATGAAATTAACTTTTTAGAATTAACTTTATTACAGAAAAAGAAAGGATACTAAATAACATTTTTCTAATAAAGTACTGAAGTTCTATGAAGTATGTTTTTAACAAAATATTTTTTAACATTGTTTTCATACATTAAGTTAATTTAGATATTGCATTCAGGCATTTAAAAAAATAAACTAATTTCAGTTGTTTATTGTTAACAATCTATATGTTAATGTTTTTCAAACTTCAGTGCCTGAAACTTATTATTTTTAAATTTAGGTTTTAGACAGTGTGTACTTTAGACCTCATGAAAAAGTTCGCTGTGTTGCCCAGCCCAGAGATTCAAATGGTCATCTGGGTATACCTCTGCGAAGTAAACCAATCAAAATAAGTTCAGAAGCAGGTTGTGTCATTATTCATAATTTATGTTTTACAAAATTTTACATAATATTTACGTCAAGCTTTGTTATTTTTTATCAAATTGTTTCATAATTCTGCAATTAACTACCGTATCTTTGCAGTGAATTTCTTTTATTTTACTACTAGGCAAGAAAAAAAAGCTTATTTGAAGAAGTTTTATAATCAATAATATTTAATGGGAGTAATCAATAAAAAAGTAATAATTGTATATTATTAACAACAATAAAAAATAATATGATGTAGTAATAGTTTTGTAGTATATATTAGTATATAGTATTTGAATGTTTTGGTTTTGAAGCGCTACAGTCTACTTTTTGCAACACGAGGGCTAATGAGACCTTGAATGTTTTAATCACTATTAAAAATATTAATGATAATTGATTAAATTTCAATGTATTTATTTTTATAACTTCAAATTATTCCTTAATAGTCAAGTAAAGTATTTTAATATTTATGGTATTAAATTACTTGAATAATATGTAGATGTTACTGAATTCAATAACTGATCATTACTCTTTGAAAAATACCTAAACATAAAAGATCGATGTTTTCTTCTTAAATATTTCATTACCTTTTTTACTTTTACACATAACTATTAAAAAAAATAACTTCAGTATCTCAAATTTGTTGTGACTTTACAAATCTAACACTGATATAATAAATAAACCACTAAATCAAATTATTTCATTTTAGGTTTTTGCCTCACACCCAGCAAGATGCAGCATTTGACATCAAGTATATCCTCACAGCCTTTTATAGCAACACTGAATTATATTAATTCTTCTGATGCTTATCATCCTAATAAGCTAAATATCCATGTTGAAATTCCTCATGAAGTAAGATATAATACATTTAAGAGTTTGTTATTTTAAAAAATTGGAAATGTTTCATCTGTTTAACAGTTAGCAGAATTTCAGGTTGATCAGCTACAAGTTTAAAAATTGAAATTTATTGTCTGCAGCATATCTGAAGAAATTATAATTTGCCTATTACATTTTTAACTGGACACTTTTCATGTGCCTCTGTTACACATATTCAAGTTGTTTTTCCTCTACTGTGCCATATAGTATTAGTGAGTATTTTTCCTATGCAAATGCACTGCAGCTGAATAAGCCAGTAGTGTGCAGAAATTACAGTATTTTGCTATGTTTGCTTACAGTCAGTTTAACTGATTTTTATTTTCTTACTTCAATTTAAACTAAATTTCTTTTTTCTTTCTTTCTTAAATGTGTTGAGTTAAATGAGTGTTAAAAACTACACAAGAACCAACCATATGATGAATTTTCGTTTTCTGTTATTAAATTATGATATACAGCATATATGCCAAGGCTTCTTATTCAGTGAACTTTTATTTTTATTTAGTCAATTATCATGTGTGCAGCATATATGCCAGGGCAACTTATCTATGTGAAATTACAGTACTAAATTATTGAATAAATATAAGCTTTAAATTTGCATTTAATTCATTAAACATTTTAAATGCATCAATATTCTGGTTAAGTATCTTATTTTATTCAATTTTTTACTAATTATTGCATTGTGTTGTTGTTTGTATAACTTTCCCTCACAATTCCTTAAAATGTTGTATATTATCCCTTTTGAAGGGATAATAGCAAAAAAGAAAACTTTAACTTGTTACTCTTTACTGTTGAATGCTTAATAAAAATTGTTGAACGATTTTATATTATTTCATCTTGTTTCTCTAGGATGGTTTGTTGCCTCTGCTATCTACTTATCCTTTGCACAATATAGATTTTCTGCTAAAACAAAATGTGTACAGGCAGCAACATGTTTGTTCAAATCTTCTTCATACTACTCAGAGGAGTTTTTTAAAGAGCTTGCAACCACAGCCAAAAGATTTAAAATCTGCTTTTCCTTACCATGGAGAACAAATAACAAAAGAAATGCAGTTGATTTATCAACATTTAGATTTAAAGAAGTGTAAGTGGTCTTTTGATGCATGGTACAGTATGTCTGATATAGTAGATCTTTGTGGTGGAACAGTTATTCCAGATTTTAAGGTAAGATTTTTTAAACATTTATAACTATAGTTTGTTCATCAAGAAGTGAGGCTAAGCAATGGCTGAATGGGTAGGGTGTTTAGTACAAGAGTTCATGGATTTGAATTTTATTCATAATATGGATATTTTAGCTGATCAGAATCACATTTAAGTAATAGGTCCTGGTCTCATTAACTTTTATGTAGCAAAGGAGCAGACAGTTTTCCAACTAAACCAAAACCAAGACGAGGGGCAAAAGTAAATACAGTCAGTCAATGTAATAGCTGTGGCTTCTTTGAAAATGTCTGATAACTAACATGCCATTTTTATTCATAATACTGACCAGAGTCTGGAGATTTATATCATTTAAAAAGATCATAATTTTTATCAAAAATTTAAAATTTGTGAATTTTTAAATTATTTAAACTTTTAGTAATATAATAGAATTAATGTTAGTGTATTGTATTAAAAATTATTGAAATAAAGTAGAATTTTAATACATTATGCATTTTAATTTTTCTTCCTATGCTTTTCCTCTGAAATTTTTATTTGCTATTACTTTACCAGTGGAATAGCTATTTTATGAACAGACATTTTTAATGAGGTTCTAAATTCCAAATTAGCTTTGGTGCTGAAAATGCTTCAAAACTTGTTTTTCTATTTAAATCATTAAATTTATAATTTCGGAATATTTTACATGTAATTTTATAACAAATATGCTAAACATTTTAAGGTTTTAATAGTGACAAGTATCTTTACTTTTAATGTTATATTTATGTAATTACACATATATTGCTTGTTTATTTGTATTTTAAATTATTTTTAAACAATAAATTTCTAAGTTTCAAGCTATATTTTTGCTATTACAGTAGACTGGACCATAAATTTCTGTTATTGTTAAACATAAAGGATTGTAATACATTCTTATGAAGTGTTTCTGACTAATGATAATATTGAGAATATTATTAATAAATGTAAATAAAAATAGTAAGAAGAAAATTACTGTTAATTAGAATTAGTAATTATGTTTTTAATTAATTTTAAGTAAATATTTTGTAGAATATTTTAAATTTTATTTAAATGAGATTTTTGAAAAATAAAAATAGTTTTTTTTTTAATTGAATTCCAGATATAAACAAAGTTCTGAAAGTAGTGAATGATAATCCTGATTTACCCATTTTTAAATGAATGAGTTTTATCACCTTGTAAGACAATTAGCTTTCAAATGTATAAAAAGAGACAGAAACATTCAATTTATTGAAAATGGCAAAATACTTCTATAAAGAAAATATTTACAATCAATCAAAATTGCCTTATAATACAATATCAGTTTCCTTTTAAATCCAGATGTTTTGTCTTTACTAAATTGCTAGTAGAGGGATATATGCATGAAAATGGTACAGAGTAGCAAAAACAAAGCAAAGTTTACTTCTAGTGAACTTCTTCTCTTCTTAATGAACAGACTATAGATTAGAGTTCTAAAATTTTCTAAGCATGATAGCTAAGATAGTGGTATTTATAACTTGAATCTATAGCTTGAAGTTGCACTGTTATGGATGCTTGTAGCTTCATAATCAACTTTAACATTAGAATTATGGAGGTGGTCATTTTGACTTGAATTTTATTTTTGAAATATATTTTTTTTTCTTTCTTAAGTTTTATTGAATTACTATGCTTTACCAACAGATTAAATTTCACTCACTCCCTTTAGAAAGCAATTGAAAATAAAGGTGTTTATTGGTTGCAGCTAACCATTTGCTGGTAATAGTCAAGTTTGTGAAAACCCATTGCAGAGTTCAATTTTGAAAAAAAAATTTTTTTTTTTCATTTCTTTTGTTTTGCTTTGAATGGCATTCTGTCAAGACTATTGAGGGGCCAAGGGTAGACATAGTTAAGTTTGAAATATAGTGTAGAATGCTTTGGTTCTCTGTGTTAAGTCAATTAATTTGTCAGTTGTTTAGTCATTTTGTGTGGTAAAAAGAAAACAATTGAAAGTCATTTTAGTAAACATCAAATTATGCTGAAAGAAAGAAATAGGAAGCAAAGATCATAGAAAATATTTACTGAAATGGTATGCGTAGCTCCACTTTATCAAGCAATTTTTATTAACGGTATTCACTTTTTAAAGGAACATAATGCGAAGGTAGTTTATTCAAATTGTTAAAAAAAAGTTAAAATTTGTCTCTCTATATTTACTCTATAACTAATTTATAAATTATGAATGATTTAGACTCATTAATTGTCCAAAAGTATTGTAAAAATATAAAAAATGTAGAAAATGTTGAGGGGACAGTATAAGGCCTTGCAATATAGTAATTCTGACACCATATACAGAATGCAATCAGGTGTACAGATTTTAATTTTATAAGTATATACTAATATTAAAATACACCATTTTATAACACAAGGTTCAATAATAACCCCTAATATCAATTCTAATTATACCTGAAATACCATAATACTGGTGTTAAATAGTAGCTGTCAATGTGATTAGCTTTATAGTATCAAAACATTCATCATATTATTTTTAACTTACCAATTCTGTACATTTTTATAAATGAAAGTCTTAATTGTATAAAATTAAAAAACCTCTTCTGTATAAACTTCTAATACTAACATTAAGCTTGCATTAAAGTAGAACACAATTAAAAAAGGCTCCAATAAAATTTTGAAAACTTTAATATGTTCTATAACAAAGTGTAGTTTTATAAGGCTATTTTTCATACCATATTGTTAAATTTTACTTCTGAATATTTTTTTAACTCTAAAACTGTATATTTTTTCAAGTTTATTTCTAGTTTTGTCATTCTGATGGAAAATAGGTTGTGTCTAAACTAAATAGGTTAATTATATTTATTTATTAATTTTAAAAGTTAATATTTTTGAATTTTACAAGCGATTATTGAATTTAACAATCTTACTTATATATGATACATTGTTAAAAATTACTGAAATGCAATACTTATCGTAGCTTAAGACATTGGTTTCAAATTACCTAGTACCAAACAGAAGCAAAATGATTGTTTTATTGCAAATTTAAACTAATATACAACTGTTGAAGTTGTACTTTTTTTTTTGTCTAATTACATATTTTGAATAAAGTATTTACCTTTCAGACAAGAGATGCTGATAAAACATACATTTCTGTACTGCTTCCATTTTACGTTACTTATATTTTTTCTTCTGCACCTACTGGTTGGATATCTGTAGAACACCGTACAGAAATAGAGTTCTCATTTTATTATGACACCTTTTTATGGAAAGCAGGATCACATACAGATGCTTCCTTTAATGCTTCTTTAAGCATTATTCGTATAGGGACAGATTCATCAGGACATCTCTTCTTTGAATTCAAAACAGTGGCTAAATTTTATGGTAAATATATATACATACATTTATTTAAAAATCTGTATCTTCTAGAAAGTTTTTTTTCTTTTAAAATGATTGGGTATCAGCTAATTGGATTCCTCTAGTTACATGTTAACCTATGGTTTACATTTAACCTGCACAGACATGTGCTAGGCCTCTAAGGCCCGTGCATTATAAAAACATTCCACGCAGAATTACCCATTAAGAATAAACTTCTTATATTTTCAGTAGCTGTCTGATAGGTCATATAGACCCCCAACAACATGCATTTCTTCAATATTTTTCAGAATATTTTCATTAGAAATAGATGCTTTTAATTTATTCAGGCTCCAGAAACCCGGTACACACACAGCTGATTGTGCTGTGGAAAATACAATGTCATTTGATTAAAAGGATAAAATATAAAGATTAAAAACATTATTAGTGGAAATATCAACTAATGAGGAATCAATGAAAACAAAGATGAAACAATGGATAAAGAAAATATGTGCCCACTAGTTGATTTCTGAATAATAAGTACAATAAAGTAATACTATTACTAATTTGAGTATGAAAGACCATAGACCTAATATATAACTGTGTTCTTATTAGGCCTAATAATAATTAAAAAAAAAGGCCCAGATTAGTTGGCAATACTAAATTTGTATCCTCTTGTAATTTTCTTTCTTGTTTTTTGATAACATAATTATCTACTATTGCGAAGTGCAAAAAGTTTTGTATCAAAGCCATTGTAGATAATTTGTCACCAGAAAAAAAAAGCTTAACTTCAGAAATAAGAACTTTTATAAGCCTTCTTCACTTTCAAGGATTCTACAAAAATTCTCATGCAAATGTTTAAAACCTTTGACCGAAGACTTACATTCCTCTAAAGATATTAAAGAATCCTTAGTAAAATGACAAAAAATTTTTCAAGAAAAAAGTATTATATCAGCCCCAGCTCAAAAGACAGAAAACCTTGAATGTCAGAAAAACACATGCAGTAAACAAACAAAATATATTGTTTGCAAGATATGCAAGCAAAATAAATGTAATATTTTAAGTTATTATTTCACAATTCCAATAAATGTGAAGTTTTTAAATTGTGTGTATCTTAAGTTTGGGCTTTACCCCAGGGGCACACCTCCTTTAGGTGTGTACGGGTTTCACGATCCCAGGGTACCTGAGTGATCTTTCCTATGTCCTTCTCGGTAGTCTCGAGCTTACCTCTGTAGAGTTTGCTCCTTACCGAGTTGGACTAAATGAAAATCAGACCATGACGGGCCTCTCGTAGGTCAGCGGTAGCTTGGTAGCCATTATAGAGTCACTATCGCGACATGGTCATCATTAGTTGCTGCTGTATGTCTTCGGATGGGTCAGCGTAAAACACACTTAAGTTTGGGCTTTCAGAACACTAATTAAAAAAAGATCTATAATTCAAAATACTTATAAAACTCACTATTTCAAACAACCTAAAAAACATTTTAAATTTTAAAAATTTATTTTTGATAATATTTTCTATTCATCATCAAAAGTAACTTTGTAGGTATTTGGCTGAGAAAAGTTTCATCGGATCTCCAAGGGCCAGCATGTGTCCTTGCGGGTTAAAAATTTCTTTACACAAATTTTACTACTGGATACAGCAGATTTAAGTGTTATAAACAACTAAATTTTTAAACAAAGTGAGAAAAACATATCAAATCTTAAATCCTTTATAAAAATTTTGATGTAGTCTGTGAATGCAAACATTTTAAAAAAGGGTCACACACAACTCTTAAGAATTTCCTGCTTTTCCATGTCTTAAAATTTGTTTAAAGAAGTCTTGAATGTAAACCACTTAAAAGTAGAACAAATTTCCCCATAGATTAATAAGAAGCTAGAGTAATCCAATTTGGCTGGTACGCAGGTACCTTAAATTGTTGTTTAAAGAAACTGGGGATTTTCAAAACTAATTATCTTGTTTTTAATCAGTCACTTATTGCAAGATCTGTGTGTAACAGAACACATTTTGAAAAGTTGCAAAGTATGTTCATTATTAAACTGCTAAGAATATTTGGAAAGATGCATTTGCTGTAAAACTGTATATCTTTTGCCATTTAAGTGTGTGTTTGTGGGGTGGTGGTGGTGTTTAGCTTAGGAAATATACAATCATGATCTAACCTATAAATCTGCTTTCATTTCATTTTCTAATATTATTCAGCTAAGCTTTCATTCTTTATAAGTCTTTTCTTTCAGAAGACTAACAAAAAATGAAATTCTAGAATTATGAAGAAATGAATGTTTAAATTATGCAGTTGAAAGTAACAAATCTCACCCCCTTTTTATATTCTCAAAAACATTCATCATTTTTCATTTCAAATGGTTTGACTCTTTATATTTTTCTTTTCCAGGTTGTTTTGTTCTGGAGCATAATACACTACCTGGAATAAAAAGTTATATAACTGTACCTTCTAATCTGAATGTCAAATTCAGTTTACAACTTCTATGGAGTGAACAATCCTTTGATGGCCCTACACAATACTGGAAAGCTACAAGCAATTATAACTTAAAAGTAATGCAGTGTTATTATTTAAAACATTTTATCTTATTTTGTTTAAACTTATTAATAAAACAAAATTTTATTAACAGGACTACAGTGGACTTTACTCAGTACATTTAATACCATGTGAAGTTCCACATACTGAACAGTTTTCCTTACATAATGGATTTCAATTCCTACCATGTATTGCTCAAACTCCTCAAAAGTAAGTTGATGATTTTAATAAAGTATTTGAGGGGGAGAATATTTTTTACAAATAAACAATTGTAATTTTCTTTATTTTACACACACACAGAGAAACATATATAGATATATATATGTGTGAATTATGCAATAAACCTTTTAAAATATTTGCAGGTTTGATTTACCAATAAGTTTTCAACAAACTTTACGTCCAGAGCAAGTAGTTTATGCTTTAGAAACTTTTTTTCAAATTTTGAATGATGAAAATTTGTTCTTACTGAATCCATTTGAAAATTATCCAAACTTCCAGTACACTGAATACAAGGGAGCATTTTCTAAAGGTAGGTTTTCAATGTCAGATACTGATTGTTCTCTATTGCTTCATGATAATGAATATTGAGCATTTAATTTTATTTACATCTAAAAACCAATTTTAATCCTTTCAAACTTTAGTTAGTGACATTCTATATAACTTGAGGATAATTGAAGGTAAATTTAATTTAGGTTAATACTTATTTATGCAATGTTTGGTAGAATATATGGCATCTATATGTTTCTGTACGTGGTAATCTGAAATTGCTGCCTCTTTTGAAAAAAAATATAATTTATTTAAAAGTTTCTATACAATTTGATCTTCAAACAGACTAAAAAAATAAAAACAAATATGCTCTAGGGAAATTTTTACTTGTATGATGGGAACAAAACAAGCCTTGTTTGCATCCCACCACAGTTAAAATTACAAATTTTAATGCTTAGTTCAAGACTTGTTTCAGTTCATTATAAAGAATTTTAAGCATATTCTATAATGTTTAAAGGTGTCTTTTGAATGGTAGAATAATATCCAGGGAATAGCTCTTGAGAAAATAACATCCAAATTCACAGTACTTATACTAATTAGAACTATTTTCAATTCTAGTACCCATTAACACTTTTAACCTTTTACAAATTTGTTTTCCATTTAATAAACATATACACACATGTGTAGCAGAAATATGTAGAAAATAATTATGACTAAAAATTCTTTTTGATTATAAAGGTCAAAGATATTCATAGTTAATTTAGTCAGCCTTTTCAAGTAATATAACACATGATAAAAATATTTCATTGATTTTTTTAAAAACACATATGTACATTGATAATATACAAATATGAGAAAGACATTTTTTAAGCAGCTTTAGTGAGAAGTTTAGCCTTTTGCATTTTTAAAGTTTTAGTTCTATCACAATTTCTTTTCTCAAAACACAAAATTTACTGCTTAATTAATGATATAATAAAGTTAGAATAAAGTAATTGCATGAAGATTAAACAAATCATGAATGTTACTATCTGGCTCTGATGTAGAATTGGTTTGCACATAGTATAACAAATGTTTCTTTCATTAGAATTACTAAATAACCCAGCTTACTAATAGAATAAATGCCTTACATGTCAACTAAAATTTTGACTGACATGATTGTAAATTTTAAATTTTAAATTAACCTACAACATAGAATTTCAAGTAATGGTTAAGTTATTTCTTGATGAGATAGATTGTGATAACACTGTGAGATTTATATAAAATCATATGTATTAACATATTTAAATTCTGTATTCTAGGGGAAAATGTATATGGTAGAGTATTTTGGAGCCCAAAACAAGAATTGGAATCTGCTTATGAATTGAAAATTAATGAAGTGCTACTATGTACTGGTAAAAATGGCTTTGTACCACTTTATGATCCAACAGGAAAGATTTATGGAAAAGGACCTCAGTATGGATGTCTAATACTAAATAAGAATTTAAGGCATAAGTTCAAATTATTAGTAAGTTAATCAGTTTTTATTAATTCTATATGATATACATTTTTGTCTGTAACACATTACTTAAATATACATATACAGCTTTTTATCTGATTACTTTTTTTATTATCTTCTAGATATGTAATTAAAAGTTTTTATAAAATTTGAAGCTTAAAACTAATACAGAAGATCGTTCACACTTTATGGAAATAATACTGATAATTTTTTTGTTCATAAAGAACATTGAGGCAATTTACTTCTAATAGCCTTGATTTTTCAGTATATCAATAGCTTGAATTTTTCCTGAAAGTACACTTTTTCATAACACTGTCATGTTATTAATGAATCTTTTATTTTATATTTGAATTAAAACAAATGTTTATACTGAAAATAACAATTTTATATCTTAAATTACTAAAGATAAATATGAAAAGCTTTCATGAAGTTTGAACAAACTTTTGTATTGGATCATTTTTTTGCGGAATGTGAGAGAATTAAAGATATTCTACATTAAGTTGAAAAGAAAAAACTGATTTATGAATAATTGATCATCATTTTTCTTTAGATAATGCCAACTCTTTATATCAGTCACATGTTAAATTTAATTTGTTTTTAAAGACATCAAGAAAAAAAATTTATAGAACATTATTTTATGCATTATACTAATCATTGAAAAAAAAATATTCCATATTATTATATTCAGTAACACCAGATTTAAAATCTTAACATTTTATATTAAGAATAAAAACTAAATACCACTTTATATTCAGCCAGCAGTTATTTGAAAAATATTTTTTTGCTACATTTAACCTATTAGGATAGGCTCAACCCTGAAGCTATAAATACAGAATTCCAAGGATTACCTTTTGAAGCAAAATTCATTGAAAACTCAGAAGAATATGCCACACTGTCTCAAGTACCTGGAGTCGATGGCTTTATATTTAAAACTGACCCCTTGTATGAGGTGAGAATGTTATTTTATAGATTTAGATTACTATTTAAATTTCAAAGTAATAAAACCTAAAATTAAAATTTGCTTATATGAGAGATTTGAGAACATCGTAAAATTGCTTTGAGTAGTAAACTTTTTTTTTCTTTCGTTAGCAAGGTGCCAGCCATATTGAATTTTTTTAGCTTGCTATTAATTTATGGAGAAAACTATTTAACTGATACACATCTTGCACTAAAGATTTCTCAAAATAAAATGACAGAATGGAAATTTCTATAGATTAGGGATTTTCCTTTCTTGAAAATTATGCTAAATATCATAAATAAAAAACTGTACCATCATTCTTCATAAATAATGTAAAATTAAATATATTTTCCTCATCATTAAAAATTGAGTCAAAGCGGAAAATCTTTTACAGTTATGTCAAACTCAGTTTTTAAAGAATAAAAATTTTACAAGTGAAACTTAAAAAAAAAAAATGTAAATAAGCATTTAACTGATAAGTTTTTTAAAAGAAAAAAGAACCCTAGAGAAGTCTTCTCCCTGTTTCATAACGTATATTAAAAGGCAAGCTGTTTTGTGTAGTAATTTGTGTGAAGAACTCAGTACAAACTAGAGCCCTTCCCAGGTTTCTGGTTTGGTGACTGCTGGACCTATCACTCAAGAGCTAGACCTAAAATGTAACTATGCAGTAACAGTGGAATTAGTTATGAAATGTAGATTGATTAGGTATTTCATAACCTTGAACTCTTGACATAGAGAAGTAGAAATGTATTTTGAAGGTGTCATTTTACAGGAATAGCACATGAAGTGTTGATATTTTGCAGCAGATAAACAGTCAAGTCTCTGTCAACACTTGTCAAATGTTCAGAATTTCATTTTGGGCTGAATTGTATGCTTATCTGTTCATGGTACATTCAAATCTCTTCTTTTATCAGCCCATATGATTTGGACTGTTCACATTAAGTTCAAGTCAGGTTTAGTTTGGTGCACTTTGGTCATTTTCTTGCTATACAAGAGCTAATTATTAGATTCGGACATACTGTTTACACACATCAATGCCAGCAATGGGAATTTGACCTTGCAGATTCTGATTCTGGTTTAGAAAGGTGGCACTGGACCATCAGTGGGCAATGAAGTGTTTATGGGATAACTGCCTCATTGAGTAGTCCTACTATGGTCTATTCTATTCCACTAGGAGATAAACCTTAAAATTTTGTGATTATGTCTGGTGAACATAAAGCTAAAGGAACAAAAAATGGCTGGTACTTTAGCTACCTTAAATACCAATTTTCCAAAATGAAAATTAATAAGTATATATTGTTATTTAGTAATGTTGCATTGTTTTTCTTAACAGGTAAGTTCAAGTAACCAATGGTTTCTCCAAGTAACGTATTCTATTAAACCAACACATGCTTTTAGAAACCGTCGATCTTTAGAAAGACATGAATTATTCCCAGTGAAAGAGGAGAACCAAACATACATCAGAATGATACTCCTAAAGTCAGAAGGAGCTAGTCAGTCATTACAACAGTCAAACATGCCTAACCATCAGTCAACATTTGGCGCTCATCATGTATTGTATTTATTATCTGGAATACTTATTGTTATTGGTATTGCTATAATAGGATACAGGCATCCAAAAGTAGCACAAAACACATCTACTAAAGTACTAGATAAATACACTTGGATGAGATTTAACACAAAAGTGTGTAGCAATACAAGAAGTGATTGCTACAAAGTTGTTGAATGTAAACAAAAAATACGGCAAACAGAGAAGTGTAAAATCCGGATATATTCTCCCAAAAATGAACTTTCTTTTATAGATACCACCACAGGAACAGAGGTATAACACAACACTTCATGTAGATAGTTTCTATAAATTTATACATTGTACATATAATTTTATGTGAATTAAAGATTGGTGTTTAATTTGTTGTATTTATCAAATTGCAATTGCTTTTTCCAACATTAAAATGTTATTTCTTTACATAAAATATCACCTACTAATGTCTTATATAAACCTATATAAGAAAAGTGTTAATATAAAAATTTGAATCATAGTTTTGCAAATGTGGTTCCTATATTACAATACAATATTAAGAGTAAAACTTGAGCATGATATAAAAAATACTTCACAAATCTGGAAGAATATCTGTTTATTTAAATTTTCTACAGAAAATTAGGAACATTTCATTGAAGGAAAATGGAAAGACTTGAAAAATGAATGGCTTGATATATTTAAAATTAATAAATTATGTTGTGGTTGAAGTTAGACTGGATTAAATCAGTCCTTTCAAAGATTTAAGAGTTGAGGACAGTAAAAACTAAATCTTAAATGTCAAACAAAAAAATTATGTACATGGTTCTTAATTAGGTTTACTATTTCTTCCTTGAACCACCACCTGCCAAAAGCATAGCAATTCGAATGAAGATGTTTACGGTATCCAAATAAATAGAGATCGACCTAAATAGAGTAAAAAAAAAACCTTTTAGACCATTTAGAAATCATAACAATCAATACAAAAAAATCTAAAGCTACAATTACATTAATAAATAATACTATCAGCAAAAGAAGTGTTAAAAACTATTTTATGCATCTTTTCACTATTCAATAGAAGAGAAAAAGAACTGTAGTTTTGGGTAGATAAGCCTTATATATCTGAAGGAATTTCATTGTTCCTATTACCAGTCCAAAAATATTTTTTAAACTGTTAATCTCATGCCTCTATTATATAATTTATTTGGTTTTATTCATGCTGTATCATGCAGTATAAGGCCTGATGTAACATGGGGTTCCTGTTCCGAAAAGCTAGGAACATTTATGCCAGTAGAAGGATTTAAACTACACCAGTACTGAGAGGTAGGGTTCTACCCATGGCTCATCTATCTGAAATTTTAGTATCTACTTAAAATTTAATTTCTCAATGTTTTATTAACTACTCATGCAAGCCTTCAATATATCAAACTAGATACTTATAATTATTCAAATATTGTGATAAAATATTCAATTTTAGAGGTTACATTTATTAATCAGTAATCAATAAAAAAATCTTATTCCTACAATACATACATGAATCAATGTGTAAACTGTAAAGAACATCATTCTTAACTTTCTTAATATATAATTTATATTTATATTATATAACTTATAGTTTTAATTAAAATAGCAAAGATGAGAATAAACATACTACTGACATAAAATGTAACTTTAGAGACAAACAGCTCGAATCCAGTTTACATGTACAGCTTAAAATTATTAACAAATAATTGTTATCACATTAAAAAATAAACTCTCTTTCAGTACTATAATAAAATTTGAGCCTATATCTAACACTGGTTTTAATCAGTAAAAAAGGAAAATGCCTTTTTAATAAAGTAATGTATGAAAGATCACAAACGTAACAAATGCCACAGGATTCTACAAATCTCAATCTTGTTTAGGAAGCACTATAGTCTACCTTTTGCTACGTGAGAGCTAGGGAGACAGGGACCTACTTCTAAATGCCAATGGCTACAACATTCATGACAACAGTGTGATTTGAATTCAGAGTCTGGTACAGAAAGGCAGTGCCCTACTTGTACAATTGCCTTTTAGCTATGTTTGTTTTTGATGTTATAGGTAAATATTTTGCTACACAAGAGCTAACTATATAATGGGGATTACAACCTATAGCCAAATCCATGCAAGACATTGGATGAGAATGGATATTTGTACAGAAAGGCAGCTCCCTACTTGTTTGACAATCACCTAATTAGACTCTAATTCACTTGTGAATCAACAGATAAAAAGTAATACAGGATGAAAAATTTTAGGAAGTGTTCAGATTATGCATAATAGCTGATAATCATAAAACATATGTTGTGGCTGGTAAGACAAGATGACATAGTTCACATTATAAACATAGTTTATTGACTTCTGTTTCATGTTCGTTCAACATGGCATGCCAGCTCCATTCATTCCAACATGGGTTCACCAGTTTTGTTAACCTAAGCGTTCTCCCAGATACTCCTTGATTTGTGTGACTACTAAGCCTTTTATCGTCTGCCTCATCACACACTTATACACATTATCAAATAGTTCCCTATTAAGATCTTAAAATAATCCCCTAAAAACCTAACTAAATTTATAAGCATGACATATATATATATCTTAATTTACTTACGCATTTATAGGATCAAAAGGTCGAACTGCATAAAGAGGATATGTTTCAGCCATGCGAATTATTCGCTGAGTATCATAGAGTAAAAATCCACCAAAAATTACAAGACCACCATACATACTAATACTGTACAGACCAGCTCCTAATGCAGTTGCAGGTGACAAAAACATTGAAGCTGTATAAAAGATATATTTAAATTAGCCACAAATTATAAATAGCACTTATAAAACTTTGTATAAAAACATTTCTAACAAAAATTAACTTGTTATTTTGGATGTCTTAATATTTGTTATAGTACTATTAAAATTGATTTAAATATACTACTAAAAATATAATTTGTATGACTTCTGCTAATTGTTAAGTATTAGATTGTATATTTACATGTGCTATTAAGTATCATTAAGAAAAACCAATACGAAATAATGCTTCTAATAAAAAGGATTGAAACTAATTTCACAGGGAAACAAATATATTTAGAGTTAAAAGAACTTTATAATTTTAACCTTCAATTGAATAAATTTTTTTTTTTTTTTAATATTTATGGTAACAAAAATCTGTTTGCATTATATATGTTGTGTTAAAGTTACCTTTTTTCTTGCCATAGCTGAATTTTTAAACTGAATAGTAAGTGATTTATGATGTTCTTCTAGCTTTCATTCAAATAGTACTCAATATGTTATATAACTAATAGAAAACTAGTGACAGAAATTTATGCCAAATATAATTTAAATTTGCTAATCATAAGTTACTTCTCCCCCCATTTATCACCTTTAGGATAAATTAACTTGATACTCTGGCAAAATCTGGATTAGGTAAATGCAGCAATGGCTTTGCCGTTTAGTAATATAGATAATGTGTTTAACCCTTTACCCTAAGCATACAACCAATAATGAATATGTATACAAAATACGTGTGTAGAAAATATATATATGTAAAATAATATACTTAAAAATGCATTTTAGATGCAAATTTCAAAGTGAATTACCAACTGATGAAGCAAATACAAGTCCAAGGCCACAAGCCAATGGCCCACCCATATACAAAAATTTTTCACTAGGAGCACAGACAGCAACTGCTGAAAGTCCTGAAAAAATAAAGAAATGAAAGTACACATATTAATTTTACATACTTAAACTTTATTTAATATGCCATAACATCACACAAATTTCATTGAAAAACTAGTCACATGCACAATACCCATTTAGGATGGTGACCCAATTCCCAATGATACAATATTGAATAATGTAACTTCTTATTCCATTACAGAATTAAAATACTAAATTTACACAAAAAACAATTTCAACTGATAGGTTTTATTATCAAATCTTTAATAACTTTAAGAGAGAAGCTTAAAAGGAAACCTTTACAACAGATTCAACAAATAAACTTCTCAATAAAATTATTTCCTAATGCAAAAATTTCTAATAAAGCTTAATATTTTACATTATGAACTTACCGACACATTTTGATTTTATATTTTATTAGGAAAAAGATAAATGGTAATTCTTTTACCAAACCCTAGTGAGTGTGGAATAGCTGATAATGCATATGGCATCTATTAACTTCAAACAAACACAAACAATATGTAGTTATAATAGCATTTTTTTTCCAGGAATCTAATGCACAAAAAACAGCCAAAAATAAAAGTTAATAAATTTTATTATCATACAAATTTAAAATAAAGTGCTGATTTTACATTTAGAAAAAAATTAAAAACCAGCATAAACAACAACTGAAGATGTTATAAAAATATATCAAAACATTATGACTAACAAAAGAACTTTAAATACCAGCTATAACATCAACACTGTAACAATATTTGCTATTAGTCTCCATTGTACAGAGTTCATACAAGTTTTTAAAAGTGAAAATTAAGGACATTTTAAATAAAATCTTTTCACTTTAAGAACCTTGCTTAAAAAGAATCTTATGATTAATAAAAATTTATTCAGGTTAGAAACAGAGGTCAAAATTTCATATAAGAAAAAGTATACAACAATTAAAAATCATTTTATAAACACAAAACAAGTACATAAACAGGAATAACAATGGGTACTTTTTTGTATTAATAAAAACAAATAGCCAAGTCTTAACCAAAAGATGTTTAAAAAATCATGCAAACCATAAGTTTTTTCATTTGATAAAAAACATAGGTTTCCTGTCTAAATACATAAACATTAAAAAAAAATAGATAAAAGTTTATTTAAGATAGTAAACTGTAAATTACAATTCTGTGATAAACTTGCAACAACTTGCTTTAAAAAGTCAATTTCTTAAAAAGCTGTAAAATTTGTAATTGGCTTATGCTAATAATTTGTATTATGCCAATTTTTTAGATTAATTTTACTATACAAAATAAATCATGATTTAAATAACATAACCCTGAATAAGACTAAATTAATAAAAAATAAACAATATTAAAAAAAAATTCAGTATGATGGCTGTTTTGTTTGGAGTGCTATGGTCAACATTTTTGCTACAGAAGGTTTAATAAGGCAAATTCTACTATTTAAAGCAATTATGAATGCATTGCTAAGAACAGAATTTAAACCTGCAAAATGTATGGTGCTGAAAGACAACAGAGTACAGATTCAGCCATTGTCCAACTGATGGTTAAATCATAGGACTCATTATCTCAGCTGATTCTAGGCAGTAGACAGGGTAGATGACTAGAGCAGCAAAACTGCTCGACTTTTAGTAAAGAAAGATTAAGCAGACGTTTTTAAATTCATCACTTCCCTTAAAAAATTGACAAATTTTGCAAAGCTTGGCCAAGTTGCAATGATCATAAATTCTCTCTTTGTTATGTTTGCAGCCCAACTTTTTATAGCCCCAGAGTTTGCACCACCCTTACAGTTTTAAAGGGAACAAAGCCTACTTGAGCATCAAGGAACAGAAGGTGTTTTGATAACAGAAGACTAAGTGTTATCAAAACACCAGGAAAAAAAGATATATAAATAAATGGGGTGAGGATTGGATGGTTTGGAGTGTTACTGTTACAGTCTAGAGTTTTGATTCACATGGGCTGAGACTGGGACCTATTGCTTAAAGCCAATTCCAAATGGCTACACAAACATCCATGCTGGCAATGGGATTCGAAACTCACAAACTCTGGTACCAAATTGAGCACAGACAACAAAAAAAAAAAAAAAAAAAAAAAAAAAAGTGAAGAGTCATAAAATAAGGAAACAAGGAGTGATCTCTCCCAAGGACAGCCCTAGGTGTCAAAAGCAACAAAACTGACTAAAATGGAACAAAAATATAAACACAACCCATAAAAATATATTTAAATTGAACCTAGAAAATAAAAGAAATAAATTTTAATTTTTAAGGATTAAGATTGGAAGGATAGTATATTTTCGTTTACCAACAGTAGAAAAATACTAAAGCCAGCCTTTACTATCCTCCTCCTGCCCTGAAAAAAAGAATTTCTGCAGGAACTGATTTGGACTTAAAATTCTGATTACATCTCTTTACACAGGTGAACACAATATAACTTCTTGGCAATAATAAATGCACTCTTCCAATTATAGTGATTTATTTCTAATTCAGTAGAAAACATTACTTTGCTAAAAAGTTTAGGGCTTTAAGGTCCCTTTTCTAAAGAGCAGATAAAATTAATATATTTTAAGGAGTTATGAACCCTGTTGTACAAGAGAAGAACCTTAAATATAATCCATTACATCCAAGTCAGTCAATCATAAATACTATATACAAACAAGTTTTTCTCAATAATAGAGAGAATAAGCATGTGATAGTGTAAACGCAAATGATGAAAGACAAATTAGGGGGGGGGGAGAATTTCAAAATTTTTTTAAACTAAACACTGGTAGTTGTGTAATAGGCAATATGCCCACATCATGTGATAATGCACATGGTAATTAGCTGTGGTAAAATAATAAGACTGCTTATTCTGCTCTACTATAAAATGTCTATGAAATAATTTGAAAATCCCACATTCTGTTAAATAAGAATCACTAACAAACAGAACTTTAATTGACCTAATAATAAAATTTGTAATACAGGGTAGTATTATAAAAAGAGATGAAAACATTAAATAAAAAATACTTATCATTGAAGTGAATATATATCACAAAGTTAGACAGCAAAATATGCCTAATTTATAGTCAAACTTACCACCTACTACACCAGCAGTGTAGCATGCAGCTCTCAATATCAAAGGTCCTCCCATTAAACATACAGGTGCAATAACAGCTCCCATTATACCACTATGAACCATCCAGGCAACTTGTTTTCCACCAAAACCTTCAGTGTATGGCATTGAACGAACTAGCATACCACTTCCAATCATAGCAGCAAAAGTTGCTCCAATGGCCTATAATTAAGCAAGTTAAAAAATGAAACTTCAGAGAATTTACAGTTTGATAAACATAACATTCTGGAAAGAAAAATTATATAAATTTTTTTATTTTTACCAAATTTTTAAGTTAAATTATTTTAAACTTTTTCATTTATTCATTGATTCTCAACATACCATTATTTCCGAATACAAGCCGAGGATACAATATTGCTTTAAAAAATTACCCCAGATTTCAAAACCCATATAGAAGCTGAAGGGAAAAAAATTTCTAGAAAGTTCAAATATGTTGTCAAGAAGCCAAAAATATCACCAATCAGGTAAAGTGGCAGAAATATTTTTCAATCAAGTTGTGTTAAATTAAAATGCTAGACCAACACTTCAGCATCCAATTTAAATACTGCAGAGATAGAAGATTGGTCGCACCTTGAGATAAATACAAGAACATATTTCAGCATGTCTCAAAAGTGATGAGGAAAAACAACTTACATTTTAAATTTTAATTAACTTCATGCGCCTTAGTTAATTTCACAATTTACTTATCTAGATTATTGCTGCAGAGCCTGGTTTGATATTGCAGTGCTAGACAATGTGACCAATAATATTTGTGCTCCCCCAGTGGCATGAATAACAACTTCATAAATAAAAATAAAAATAAAAATTTTATTCATGAAGACAATCACATGTGTTTTCTGTGTGTCAATGTTTTTTCCCAGTACTTATAGGTGCACCAGCCAATGACAGCCTGCCATGTCAACATTTGCATACATTTGAATAACAATAATCAAAATTACAATTTTTATAAAAATAATTAAACATTTAAATTAAAACATAGAAATTTATAATATAAATAATAATGTTCATAAATTTGTCAAAACAAAATGTATTTTATAAACATAAACAACCTAATTATATACTGACGTAACCTAATGGGAAATTAAACACTGGTTAGTAATATTAAATCCTGCAGGATTGTGTTGCAATGAAGTAATCAAAATAATACTGCTAAACAAAAACTAACAGTATTTTTACTTTACTAAATACTAACAGTACTTTACAAAATACTAACAGTATTTTTGATGCTAACAAGTTTTAATTCCAGAAATCCTATATAAAGATAACTTTTTCTTAAATTTAAGCAGTGTAAGCTTAAGGGAAAAAAAAAAAAAAGATGCTTTGTTTAACAATTCATGAATTGCTTCTGGGTAACATAGAACTGTGTTTATTAGAATATCCATTACTGTTTTCCATGGACCCTTATATAAGCCAATCCCACCACTTTAGGTCTTTAATAAGCCTCAAAAATTCTCGGTTTATACATGGAAATATATGGTAATTCCTTTTTCACTTTATTTAGTATGTTTAACTCAAGGTAAGTTTAAAATAGAACTGTATTGAAATTAGCATTGAAGTACCATTTCCTGTACATCATCACTGAAAACATACAGAATCAGAGTAGTCAGATGCAGGAAGAATTTTTGTATTTCTCTTAATAGAAAGGCCTGTTAGTTTGACACAAAATCTGACCCTCCATTCTATTGTTTTTTTTTGCTTGCTTCATCAAATGGAGTCCTACCAGACAAAGGACGCATTACTTTTTTTCCCGAGATCGAGGCCAAGTCCATATCCAGAGCCAGTCATCGATCATA
Source organism: Pardosa pseudoannulata (assembly GCA_032207245.1). Lineage (NCBI taxonomy): Eukaryota > Metazoa > Arthropoda > Arachnida > Araneae > Lycosidae > Pardosa > Pardosa pseudoannulata. The sequence goes on from CM063506.1 coordinate 11,208,128, forward strand.
TACCTGGGATAGTTTTTTTTTCTTTCTTAGGCATATATTTATAAATTAATATTAACCAAGAATTTCAGTGTTTTATAATGAGTGTTTCCCTGTCTTAATTCTCAATCAATGTCACAGGAACCAACTGGGAAAACATATGTTCAAGTATCAAAATCCAGACACATGGAAGTTTATACAATTATATCTGAGCCTTCTTAATTTTAATAATTATCAAATATTTAATTTTACCATTTTGGGGGAATAAAAGACTTATGCTTTAACTCTGTTTTAAGTTTATTCTAGCTACTTTTTTTGTTTACCTGCATAGATTCAATTGTTCAAAGTTAAAATTTTGCAGTGTTAGCCCAAGTACGTCTCAGGTATACCTTAACACTCTAAGCTCTAAAATTCCTGCATATACACTTTTGTGGTCTGTTCTATTATTATCTATCAAGTCTATTTAAAAAAAGGCGGTAGGGGAGAAGAAGAATTTCAACAAATATAAAAGCAGAAACTGAAAAAATGACAGAGAAACCTTGAAGCGTTGCTCTTTGTACCCATTTGTGCTCTAAAATGTGCCATACCTAAGCAGGTTTTATTATTTTATCTATAAAAGCTTATTACAGATCTTTGTAAACCATTTGGATATGTTTTTTAAGTTTAATTAAAATTTAATGTTAAAATGTATTTGTTTACTTATGAAGAATTACTCTTTTCAATTTTAAATTGAGTTATTTCAATATTTTATTAATTTGAGGCAACTTTCAATAGTTTTTACATTACAAATAAAATCAGTTTGAGCTTTCTAATAAAAAAATATTAATTAAGATATAGCTGTAAAGTATTTTATAAAAAAAAGGTGGTTGAATAAGAAGTACCCTAAAAACTCAGCCGAGAAGGAAACATACAGTTGAAATAGTTCACACCAGTAAGTGTTACATTTAATTTGAAAATTAATTTTTTAAAACTGCTTAAGTAAGATATTCCAATCCTTGTTTTGATTTAGTTTTTGATTTTACAAATTTTAAACAAACAGATGTCTTAAATATAAATGAGTTAAAATAACTATTAGAAAGCTTATTTAAAATAAAAATGAATCACAAATATTTTCAGCCATATCAATATTTTCTTTTACTGTCATTTCTATTAAATATATGCATATAGATGGGATGGGGTAGAAAAAGACTTACTTCCCACCAGAGTATTCTTAAGCTATGTTTTTACTTTCCATGGTAGTACTCATTTAATAAATAACAGTTTCCAATTTCATAAACCTCATGAAATGCCATTCCTTCATAATAAAAGACTGCGGGAAGGGAATGAAAAGATCCTGCATAAAAACTTAATACAACTCTCATTACTGCCTTTTTACAAAAGCAGGAGACTTGTCTAACAAAAAGTTAGATCGATTAAAACTATTACAATAACCTTAACTGCCCTCATGGCACTACGTTAGACATGATCAATGTGGTTCCAGAGATACCATTATATATATATATATATATATATATAAAATACACACACACATATATGTATGTATATATACATTGTTTTTAAAAAAGATAACATTTTACTTTTTTTTTTTTTAAATAGAGATAAGTGGAATAAATTTGCTAGCCAATTATACATCACCAATTTAATAGGTCCACGATGGCAATTTAGGGTTAAGAAAGAATACAAATGGTTTTGTCATAATTGAAGCTTATGCTTCAAACAAACCACCTGATAGTTTTATGTATAGATACTGTGCTTTATCCTCTTTATATAAAGGAACTGTTTTTATAAAGGAGAAAAATTTTCAAGATTTTAAATGAAATACAAGTGAATAAAATTTAGAAAAGTAACACATGTACCAAATATGAGATGGATGCTTTATATCAGGAAATGATTTAGCAGTTTGATGCTTTGAAAAACATAGGTAAAATATTGTAATAATAATAACCATAGGCAATTTTAAGAATTTCATTATATGAGAATATAAAATTGCCAATTTATTAAACTTAAAATATATACATAGAAATAAAAATTATTTCTATACCAGCCATGAATTCCTCATCATAAGATTCAATAACTTTGGAGATTGGAAAACTGCATATGCAGAGGCAGCTGTAACAGCAATACTTCCCCCAAAATATGCATATGTAGAATGAATACGATCTTTAACATATTGGGGCCACATCCTGAAAAAATAACACTTGTAATATTATTAGTGCAAAACAAAACTTAATGTAAAAATATACATACACATTTCCCATTATATATATATATAATACTATTTTATGGCCAGCTCATGTCTTATATACTACCTCGTTATTAAATATATTATTACATACATGTATGTGTGTTGCATTGATGCATAACAGAATAAACACAGCATAAAAGTATAGCTGAACATATTAGAAAGTGCATGTTTTGAGACATCTGGTCCAGGGTTTTTTTTTTTTTTAATTCCTATGGCAGAAAAAAGTAAAGTATTTTTGGTAATGTTAGCTGCAAATAAACAGAAAATTAACCAATCATGAAATGACCAACATCAAAAGAATAGATTTTGACTTTGGAAGTTTTACATATGTGCCAGTTTTACATAAGCTTACTTTAAGAGTACCAGTTGGAGGTTACATAGATGTATTAAATGAATTCACCTTAATTCATGTGGCTTCTGGCTCATGTGCTTGGCCTGTCCAAGTGGCATAGGCAACAACAACATATTTTTATTACAATAAAGTTAAATGTAAACATAGAAGCATAGCAAAGTACTGTATTACACAAGCACTTACAAATAAAATGAAAGTATGTGATTCTTCACTTCAAAAACATGTCTATCAATTCAGTTTTAAACAGTCTTTTAAAAGATGACACTGAAAATGTTTAATCTTTCTCTGATTACTAATTAAATCTTTTAATTGAATCTGAGAGTAGTCACATGAAGTTATTGGGTAACTCCAAACACATAAAACCTTCACTTCTAAAATTTGTACTTTACTGTCGGAAATATCTTCTTAAGTAGATAACTTAAATGTTTGTTTTCAGTTGTACTTGTCAGCAGCAAGTGCTTTCTTTTGATAAGAGAGCAATTATGTTCTGGTACACCTCCAAATTTTGGAATTAAATAATTTACATTAGATGATGCCAGGACATATTACACATATGGAAATTTATGTAGGACAACTAGATGTCCTTTCCAATGTTAAGAATTTGCCATAGGAAAAAAGGACTTTGCCCGCCATTACTTGGTCTTAGATGGAATGCAATAATGGATAATTGGTAAATAAGTAATTTGTAAGCTAAGAAAAAAAACTTCATTATTGTGGAAACTTTGAAATAAAAGATTTAATTTAATTATTAAATTTTTAGAAGAAAAGAAAAGAAAAGTTTATTAATCCACATTTGGATTTCAAACACAAAATGCTGGTATCATGTGTTTCCCCAAAAAATCAAATGTGTAGTTTTGTTCACAATGTATCATGATTAACCCGTTCGGGACAGGAACTGTTACACGCGAACTGTGTGTACAGGCTGGGGCATTTTCTCCTGCTAAGCCTAATACTCAATTTCGGTAAGTACACATTAAATAATAATGGATAAAATGTACACTTTACTTAAAAATCAAACCATTTTTAAATATGTGATTAAAGATATCATAATTTCAATCATAACAAAAAAGTTTAATTAAAATAACTGTTATTTAACAACAAAAATATAAATATATTGTATTTTACTATAACAAAAAGTACCTAAATGTAGATCCAAAATATAAAAAGACATTAAAAATATTTACACTTAACATTATAAAATACTTGAAGAATATTGTAATGATTAATATTTCAAATCTGTATGAAAAATCTCAAAGCACGGCTAAGTGCCGAGACCAACATTGAACATTATACATTCATAAGAAATGTCGTCTTTTATTGTGCTTTGAGCAAACTACACATCTCCTTCTAAGTTTTTTGCCCTCTTTTTCAGCACACAATTCGGGAAATTACTTGAAGGACGGTTTTCTTATAATACACATAAGTATAATGAGACCCAAACAGACATTCATTTCTCCAATTTTATAACATCATCAAATTTTTTTGACGATCGGACTGTAAATGTGCTTGATTCATTAATATCTATTTCACAGATTTTTTTTTTTCAGAGGAATTAGTGTTTTCTACAATAATTTGGATCTTGTTTTCATTGAAAAAAAAAATTTAAAAATTTTATTCAGTCTGCATGGGCAGTGAATTTTTTTTTCCTATCAAGGCCCGGATTCGAATTAAAATTAATTTTAAGAAGTTCCTCTTTGTCAGAACTCTATTCACATGGATAAATCGGAACCAATATATTGCTTTATTATCATCTTCTAATTTAGAATCAAAAGATTTAAAACTACTATATAAAGAATTCAAAAAATTTATAGTTGTTTCAGTGTCATCGTCTGAAAGATCCATAGATGGGTCATTCATAACTTTAGATATTTCCTCCTCAGAAAGATAATGTGATCTTTTAGCCATGAAAGGATTTTAAAAGTAAAACCTATGCTAGAATTTATCCTAAAATAGAATCGAAACTATCACTTCGAAATGAAAAAGGCTCTTTACGATGTGTTACCCTTTTTACCTGCTAGCATGTGTTTATGTTTATATTCACGAAAATCCAATAAATCACAGACACTTGACGGACCCCATTCTGACCTCACAGAGAGAAATACTAATGTACAAGAACAATTTTGAAAGGAACATGGATTAGTAACGCCATCTGATAGTAAATATTTTGTTCCAAAACCACGACGCAACTGTGCGGCATTAGTCCCTGATTGGCATCTAGCACAAACGCATATTTGCGGTGTTCATCCCAAACAGGTTAAAACACATAGTAGAACTTCCTACCACATCCTAAAATGATTCACTTCTTCAATGGAACAAAAGGTATAACAAATACCATCTATGAAATGTCTATACTGTATTCAATAATTAAGAACACAAATAGGTAGCCAATGGTAATCTAATTGCATTTTGAATATGCTAGGTATGTACGCTCAAATTGCCTTATGCACACTACAAATTCTCCCTTTCAATACAACAGTAGATGAGTCTTTGTTAAATCTTATCCTTTGGTATTATAACTTCTTCATGAGCATAACAACCTATTATAGGTCCTAGCTGCCTCGACAGCACACTTCCTCCAACTCAAACGGTCTAGAGCAACTCTTTTTCAGTTCTTAATCTTCAAGGATTTGAGGTCAACTTTAACATCATCTAGCCATTGGTATTATAACTAGTAAACTCAAATAAAACTAAGATCAAGTATATTAAAGTTGCTTAAGAATTATGAGTGGAAGTCCAGTATTTCACCTTAACTGAAAAAAAAAATGTTTTAATTAAGAGCTTGTTTAAAAGAATAAAGCTTAGTGATGGACATTATGCAATTTGTCCTTGAGCTAAAAATATAAAAAAAGTATTTTTTTTTTTTTTTGAATGTACATATTCTACTTGCGATAACTACTTATACTGTGTTTGTTGCAGATATATTAAAACTTAAAAAAATTACCTAAATGATAAGGTTTTATTTAAAAAATTTACAGAATTAGTTTAAATATATTTCCAAATTAATATCTGTGCTCTAAGGAATATATTTCTTACATTTTTAATTATTTTGTGCATTAAATAGGTTAAGCTTTAACTCATTGATGAGGTTACGCAGACACCTTGCATGGCCAATGTGAGCTGGATTACACACATCTTCCATTGGGTTAATTTTTAATTTGACAATATTAAATACCAGTATTATATAAGTTTGAATTTTACTAATATCTTTAATTTTAAGCTAGAAAGTTTAAAAAGTTGCAAATATAACAATATTTTAAAAAGTCCCAATTTCAACAAATTTGCAAATAAAATTAAAATTATTTTAAAAACATATGCTGAAATATATACAAAACTATAAAACACTATACAAAACTTTGTCTCATAAAAATATAAAATACATTAGCTTATACATATTAGCAAATAAATTCAGGACAGATGTATAGTTTAAATTCTCCTCCTCCCTCACAGATAGTTTATCGAAAATATTCTAAATACTCAAATTGACATATTAGGAAAACTATGAACAAATATATCATTCAATCTAAGCAATACAATATTTGAGAACTAGGGAAACTTTATACAATAAATAATATTTGAACAATTTCATTTAAAAGAAAAAAAATTACATTGACTTCTCTACAGCTCCAGGTTCTGATGATAAACCCAAGCCATAATAGCATAGAGATCCTACTCCAAAGGCAGAGGCACCAATTAAAAGTCCCTTTCCAAGATTAAAAGCTATAAAGAAAGACTAATCTGAGTTTGGTAAATTAAAGGTAACAAGCATAATATTTAAAATTAACCTATTGCAGTTAAGTACTTTTTCTAGTGTGCTTCTCACTAGGAAAAACAAATTTATTGAAGAAAGCTATATCATGACCTATAGTGTCAAATATATGAAGTAAACTGAAAAATATACTTAATGAAATTTTAGACTTTATTGAAACACAATAAGAATTATTTTGGAATAAACACATTTCTTTTAGGTCTTGTATTTTAATATTATAAAAAGAGAAAGTATCACAGTAGAATCAAGTTTCTTTAATAGTTATGTAATAACAACTAAATATTGCCCTTTTTTTTAAATAAAAAAATTACAAAAATCTATTGATAAGTATCAATAATGAAATTATTTTTTTTACCTATAGACAAGTGATGTTGCTTGTGCAGCAATATTTGTCTACAAAGGGTTAACATTTTTACAGTTTATTTTTTTTCTTAAGACATTTATAGAATCAAAATCATTAGTCATAAAATATTTAATAATCATATTATAAAGATTTTATTTGGTTAAAATAAGAATCAGTTAATCAGAATTTTAACAAAATCACTAGATAGTGTTTCAAAAGCCTTAAAATTTAAATGTTACAGGAGAAATTTAAATTTGTTACAAATTTTAAAATAAAAAGAAATGAATGAAAAATCCTGATATATACATATACATATATATATATATATATATATATATATTTGTTATGACATTCAACAAAGTAAAGTTATAGTTAAAACAAGTTACTCGGGAATAAAAATAAGTTATCTATTTTATTAACAGGTATAGAAACACTTATATTAAATTCTTACCAATATATGACGATTCAAAACTGTTTTACAAATAGAAATAATTCTATTGGCCTTAACACAAATTATTGGAAACTAATAATTAGAAAAGGTTATTAAAATATACTATTAATCTTATAAATATTAGAGTAGTACATGTCAAAATTTTAACAAAAAAATTCTTTATAAATTTATTGCTATTTTATTTTTTATATTAACTTTATGAAATAGGTTCAAATACATTCTACTTTTATCACTACGCAAAAGTAAAATGTTACTTGAAATTATATGAAAAGATTTAATTACCTGTGCCTTGCTGAGGAGCTAACAGTCTCTCCTTTAAGGTAGGTCGTTTGACAGCAATACCACCCCTGCGAAAACCTGAACGGGCATTATTCCCAATTCCTTTTGACTGATTAACCATTGGTGATCGTACCAAAGATGGAGATCTCAGCAATGCATCTTTAGATAAATTTAGAGATGGTCGTAGAAGGATAAATGCAGCTGCCATATCTAGTAGCTGAAATATCTACCATAAAAATGTACCTAATAATAATAAAAAAGTTATTTTAAATCAAATAGATAGTTTTTTTAAACATTATAACTGTAACATTATTAAGCCTTTTAAATGCTATAACAAATATAAAAAAACTATGTATTACCATATTTTATTGTATGTACTAAATTCTATATTGACAAACATTAGGTTCTTCCAAAATACAGTAGCGAGACAGCTTTAGTACAGATAAAATTTGAGATATTTTGTATTGTTGACTTTTTTTAGTCACCTTACCAAACATTGTATTGTTAATAACAAATACTTGATTCTAATAATCAGAGACAAGCTAAAGAGCTTAACAAGAGCTTTTCATGGTTGAGGTTGGTCTGGTTTGGTTTGGTTTGGAGTGCTACGGTCTACTTTTTGCAACACGAGGGCTAATGAGACCGGGACCTCAGCTTAAAGCCAATTCCGAACGGCTATGAACATCCATGCCACAGTGGGATTCGAACCCACGAACTCCAGTACTGAAGGACAGTACTCAAACCAATCGACCATCGTTCGGCCATGGTTGAGGTTGGTTGGTTGAAATTTAGTGTGGGACAAACTGTGCCAAACATGACGAAAAACCCAATATAACAACACAATTTGGAAACAATTTTGATGAAACGTTAAAAAAGAAAGATGCCTGAATCTAATAGAAAAACATTTAAAACCAAATAAATAGATAAAAAATTTAGAAAGATGCAAAATTAACACAATAGTCAGCAAACTTTGATTAAAAATTAAAGATTAAAATGTAAAAGAGAAACTGAAAAATTTAAAAACGTACAGAACAAAAAAGAAAATTAAGAATTTAGAGATTCAAATTTATTAAAATATTAAAATTAAAATCAAAAATTAAAAGATTAAGAATTAAATATTATAAAATTGAACTTCAAAAATTAGAAAACAAAAACAAATCAGATTTCAAAGTACAAGCCAGTACAGCGAAGAAAAGGGAATACGCCTGGATGAGGCATTTTCCCAATGATTGAATTAAGATTAGGTGACGAATTTCAAAAGAATTTTATGTACAGAGCTTTAAAACAAATACAAGACGTTAAAATATGTGCGACTGTATAAGTAGTCTTACAATACGCACACTGTGGAGGTGCCTCACCAAGCAAGAGATGTGCATGTGTGAGTCAGTTTCATGGTTGAGGACTAAGGAGTTACTTAAGTTCAGCAGGAATGAGTTCAGGGTGGCCATTGGTCTTTTGATTGGTCACTGCTGTCCTAAGAGATATCTGAACATCATTGGAATCCCGGATAGCCCAATATGTAGGGAGTGTCAAGTGGCAAAGGAGAGTTCTTTAAACATCTTGTGCGATTGTGAATCTGTGTGTTTGTTACCTTACGAAAAATAAATTTAAATTACGTTTTTACAGGTCTAACATAATTATTCTCGTTCTCTAAAAGCTGATGTGATACTTACGACGGAAATTAATTTTAAAAGTTTTAATAGTACAAAGGATATCTACAATAAAATATTTGGATATTTTATAATATGTACTTATATAACATTTGATTTTCAAAAGTTTAAAAAAATTCAAAATATAATTAAAATATCATACCAATATCAAGCTCAAATTCTTAGTTGGGACTATATAATTTCAATATCACCGTATCAAGCAACGCAATTCTTATTTTATAAACAGAAGCGGAGAACTATCTAGAAAATGATGCAACAAAACAGTAACTACACGAGATGCAGTGAAAATGCACATCCGGAAATAGGAGACATGGAGTAACTGTGCTTTAAAAATGCAGTGAATAGTGAGTCTCCAAACCAGAGAGTTTTGAAGTGTCAGAAAACGTATTAAACACCAAAAGGGACAGTCTCACCAAAGTTGTTTAACGGCTAACCATGATTAATAGCTGTTTAAAAGGAGAATTGCGTCCCACCATTAGTTTTCGCCATGGGTTAATCGTAGTTAGCCATTAAACGACTTTGATAAGACCGGTCTTAAAGTTTGGTATATAGACATTTTCAGACGTAAGCAGGGCGATGCCGCGTGATATTGATTTTGAAAAAAAAATTTGGATCTAAATGGAGTAGTCTCGAGTAAGCAACCGAAGCAATCGCGTAAGTATACGAATATCAGTTTGTACCTAACAATAACTTAGAAGACAAAGCTCACGACATTCAAGTTAATACAACTGTCAGAAATTTCCTAGAAAACTCTCCTAGAAATGAAATCACCCGGTCTACAAACGCAGAAATCTCTAATAATTAAAAATCTAAAAAACAATAAATCTGTAGGTATAGATCATATCTTAAATAAAAATATAAAACAAGAATATTATAAACACTCTTAAATAGTAAACATCTATAAAAAATATTATATTATATGTCATGTATGCCAGGTAGACCGAGAGACGATACGATTCGTTTACATACACGCAAAGAACATTTATTAGCCTTAAGATACACAGGCACGAACGAGCATAACAACTTCTACACCGAACATGTACAATACGAAACTGCTTGGAACCCAAAACAGGAAAACAAAAGCACGCGCGCGTCACACAGCTTGGAAGGTTCTCTGATCTGGCTGTTCCAGATACATAACAGTTCCTCCCCGACAAAATATAGAGTCACAGGTCGAGTCTCTTTGGAGGTCTCCTGATTCGGTTTGAGCGTCGGAGTGGCACATCAGTTTTCGGTTTTCCGGAAGCGTCTGGTACAGGCTTAGGTGGTATATCATCACTTGGAGTGGCAGGTACAGGTACATCTTTAGGTTCAAGAACAACTTCAGGTACAGGTGCAGGCGGTTCCGATTCAGCAACATCATCGGATACTATCTCATCTGGAAAATTCAATTCTTTATCGTAAATTGGAATTTCAGTAGCAGCTTGGGATAATTCAATCGACTTTCCACATTTCCTTATTTGGTCTACGTGTCTCTTCCAAATTTCATTTCCAACTTGTATGCTATAACTCAAAGTTCCATCTCGGTTTATAATTGTTCCAATTTTCCATTTGTTAGGTCCGGAATAATTTCTTACGGCTACTTTCTCCCCTTCCTGAAACTCACGCAAGATAGATTCTGTGTCAAGTCTCGAACTCTGTTTCTGCACAACTTTGTCTCTCAAATTTGGTTTAAAAAGATCAAGCCTAGTGCGAATACATCTCTTCAAAAACAAGGCACTTGGAGTTTCTCCCGTGAGAGAATGAGGAGTTATTCTATACTGTAATAAAAATCTTTGTAATTTCACATTTATATCTCCAGAATCACCTCTACTCGATTTCAACGAAGCTTTGAATAACTGCACTATTCTTTCTGCCTGTCCGTTCGTAGCAGGATGGTACGGTGCTGAAGTTATATGTTTAATATTCAGTTTCAAAAAATGTCGAAATTCGTAACTAGTAAAACTTGCGCCGTTAACACTAACCAAAGTTAAGGGAATTCCATAATGAGCAAAAAGAATACGAAGATGATGAATTGTAAAACTAGCTGTAATATTTTTCATCGGAATGACTTCTATTCACTTTGAATATGCATCAGAGACTACAAAAAACATTTTCTCCATAAAAGGACCAGCGTAGTCAACGTGTATCCTTTTACCAAGGTCCATTTGGCCATTCCCACGGATGTCGATTTATCCTTGCTGGTTCGTTCCTCGTTGCGATACAAGCTGAACAGTTCTGAACAAAATTGGCTATACTGGCATCAATACCTTGCCAATAGCAGTAGCTTCTAGCTATGGCTTTCATTTTGACAATTCCAGGATGTCCAACATGAAGTTCTTCCAAAACTTGATTCTGGTACTTTTCAGGAATGCATACTCTATAACCATACATTATGCAACCATTTTGAAATGAAAATTCAGATTCTCTACCTTTCCAAGGCACAGGTAATTCAGTTCCAGATTTTAAACTTTCATACAGTTCGAACAATTTCCTATCAGTTTTAGTAGCTCTAGCTATGTCAGTTGCTGTAACAGGCATTAATTCAACTTGCGAAATATTTGTCACGTCTGCGTCAAGAACTCACAGTCCTTGTCAACTGCTAGTGGTAACCGTGAAAGTGCATCGGCATTGCCATGATTCTTAGTGTTTCGATACTTGATTGTATAACTGAATGCTTGGAAAAAAAGTGCATAATGAACCATTCGTGTTGCTGATAGACATGGTAAACTACGATTAGGTGCGAAAATTGATACTAGGGGTTTATGGTCGGTTACGAGATCAAAATGTCGATCAAATAAATATTGATAAAATCTCTTTACTCCCCAGACGATACTCAATGCTTCCTTGTTTATCTGCGAATAATTACGTTCCGTTTTAGTCAATGACCTTGATGCAAACATTGGTGGTTTTTCTGAACCATCTGGCATAATGTGACTTAAAACTGCTCCTATTCCAACTGGTGATGCATCAGTTTGTAATACAAGAGGTAACTTAGGATCATAATGGCATAAAATTCGGTCTGAAGCAATTTCTTGTTTTAATGCCTTGAAAGCTTTTTCACATTCTGCAGTCCACAAAAATTTAGTACCTTTCTGCAGTAAATTATTTAAAGGAGCGACACGAGTAGATAAGTTGGGAATAAATTTTCCGTAGTAATTGACTAAACCCAAAAAACTCTTCAAATCAGATACAGTTTTTGGAACTGGTACCTTCGTAATTGCATCGATTTTTTCTTGTGTTTTGTGGAGGCCGAATTTATCAATTGTATGACCACAATAATTCACAGATTTCTTAAAAAATTCACTTTTCCGCTTATTTACTCTGAGACCATATTCTTCTAGTCTCTGTAGTACTAATTCTAACCTTTCAAAATGCTCTTGATCATTTCTCCCCGTTACGGTAATATCGTCTAAAAATACGTGTACCCCCGCGATGCCTGATAAAACTTGTTCAATGGTTCTCTGCCACACTGCCGGAGCTAAGGCTATACCATAATTCATTCTCTTGTAACGGAACAAACCCTTGTGAGTATTGATCGTCAATAGATGTCGGTCCTGCTTATCAACTAACATTTGAAGGTATGCCTCAGATAAGTCGATTTTAGTAAAGAACTCCCCTCCTGACAGTTCAGCAAAAATGTCCTCGATACGGGGTAAAGGATACTGCTCAATTTTTAGTCCCGGGTTGATAGTCACCTTATAATAACCACAGACTCGTAGGTTACCATTCTGTTTGATAACAGGAACAATTAGTGTAGCCCAATCACTAAATGTCACCGGCTCAATGATGTCTTCTGCAACTAACCTATTAAGTTCAGTTTCTATTCTTTCTTTTAAAGCAAATGGTACTGGTCGAGGTTTAAAAAATACCGGTTTGTAATTAGGTTTCATTTGAAGACGGCAACAAAACTTTTCCAGTTTCCCGATACCCGGAGAAAAAATTTTCTCATACTTTTGAAGCAAGATATTTAATTTATTGGTTCGAGAATTACAATTTTCAACCCGAACTGTTTTAATTGAGCTCCAGTATAATTGGAAATTTCTCAACCATAAACGACCAAAAACTGCGTTTACTTTTGCGTGTACCAAATAAATAGTTTCTGTATTAATTTGATCTTTGTATTGAATTTGCACCACTGCTTGGCCAGCTGATGTTATCATAGAATTATCGAAATTCCTAAGCAATAATTTGGTAGGCTTAATGGCTAAATCCGGACAAAGTTTCTTACATTCATACAACTAATAGCAGCTCCAGTATCTAATTCAAATAAACATTTATTCCCTTCAACAAAAATTTCTAATAAAATCTTATCCCTTGCATGTCGTGGTGATTTAACGCTATTAACTGGTACAGTTTCAGAACAAGATTCTATTTGTTTAACTGTTTCGTTACGTTTTGAGCGGCAGACTTTTGCCAAATGCCCGTTCTTTAAGCAATTCCTACACTGAGTGTTCTTATGCTTACATTCGTGAGCTAAATGTTGAGTACTATCACATCTGTAACATTTCCGAGATTTATCAAACTTCTTTGTAGGTTCAGATTTCTTAAATTTAGAAAAATCTTTTTTGATAGTTTTATCTTGCGAACTATGTAATTTTTTTATCGATACCATTTGATTCTGAATTTCACACACATCTCTCTGAGCAGATTCCATTGCGAATGCAATGCTCTTAGCTTTTTCGTATGTCAACTTATCCTCTGCTAACAGCTTTATCTGTATACTTTCGTTTTTGAGACCCATCACCAATTTATCACGAAGCATCGTACTTAAATTGCTTCCAAAGTTACAGTGTATTGACAGTTTTTGTAATTCGGCACAATAATTTGCAATGGACTCACCTTCAAATTACTTCGTTTTTCTTGTAGAAACGAAACCGTTCTGTCATCTCTAGTGGTTTAGGATTCAAATGTTCCGAAAGTAATTTTACGATATCTTGATAAGTCAATTCAGAAGGAATGTTCGGAGTGGCCAGATTCTTTAACAATTTATACGTTGTTGCTCCCATAAGAATTAAAATAGCAGGGACTTTCATTTTATCTTCGATCCCATTAACAACGAAGTAAGATTCTAAACGTTCCACATAACTGGACCAGTCTTCCACAGACGTATTATAAGATTCAAAATTAATGTTCATCCTCGTCGCCATTTCTTTTGTCATGTATGCCAGGTAGACCGAGAGACGATACGATTCGTTTACATACAAGCAAAGAACATTTATTAGCCTTAAGATACACAGGCACGAACGAGCATAACAACTACTACACCGAACATGTACAATACGAAACTGCTTGGAACCCAAAACAGGAAAACAAAAGCACGCGCGCGTCACACAGCTTGGAAGGTTCTCTGATCTGGCTGTTGCCAGATACATAACATTATATAAAACCATTATTTTTTCTACCACGCTCTATGCAGCTGCCATCTGATTGTTTACAGTGATATCAAAATTAAAATCATTGAACCGTTCAGAATAAAATCATGAGGCATATTAGAAGAACCCATAGATTCAACGAAGTAATAAGACGCAATTTTAACATGCTAACCTTTAAATAATCCTGCATTAAAATATCTAAAAACTTTTATAATAGCCAAAACAATTTACCTAATGGAAATAATAGCAGAATTGCCAGATTATGATCACAACAGCCCTACTAATTGTAGGCGGCCTCGTGTCATTCTATCAAGCTGAAAATAATATCCCTACTTCTCGTTACTTTCAATAGATAGTCTATGTTGTGTTTGTGATGAAGTTTTTAAAAAATGTGTTCTAATTTGAATTATGGTTGAATAAAATAGTGTTACGCATCGTTACTACTAATCCTTGTATCGTTTCAGACCACAAAAAGTACCAATTGCCCTTCACGGATTCTTGTTACTTTACCTCCTTATAATAGCCCCATAACTACGTGTTTGTTACAAAGGGAGACACTCTATACAATTTTTGTCTCTCGTGACAGCTCGGTAAGGTTGGAACAAGTGTTAAGCTCAACCCTTCTACAGTAAAATTTGCATTTTCTTCAGCATTAAATGCTTTCTATAACCTAGAACAAAGAGAGAAAAACTAAACTGTAATATTTACCACCAATGAAGACACCTAGATCGAATGGGAATTTCAGATAATGAATAGTGTTTAATTTAATTTAAATTTAGCTTAGACTTTCTATTCTCCTTAAACTTTATGCTTTTCTTTCAGGGTAAGAATTGATTTTAGCAGAGGAACATTAAATGAAACTTAACATTTGCTGCCGTACAAATTTAAATTGTTCTGATATCAAACATCGAATATTGCATTTAGCGCAAGGTTATTTATTTCTTTTCCCCTTTTTTAAATAAATTCTTAAAATAAAAGAAACTTAGTCTACAGGATAATAAAGGACTTTTAGAGTCTTTTCCAGACTTGAGAAATTATCATTTTTTGCTATAGCTTATAAAAGATATAAAAAAATATTTTTGTTAATACTACTTTCGGTACTTTTCATTGTAAAATTGTCTATAATACACAAAAATGGTCTGTAAATGCACCTTGTTTAAACATGTTTTATACATAAAAGATAAAAAAAAGTATCTCATTTTCTTAACTGTAATCATGGAACTGAATCCTTTCCCTTATAAGCTTTATATAAAGTGATACTGCTCTAGCAGTATGCATGTCTGAAATTTCCAGAATGTAGTTCACCAACTGATATAACAATGAGGAAAAATACAAATTGGATACACAAATGTGATTCAGGTAAATAATAGAGATATAAATTCAAAGTCAAGATAATTGGTGTAAGGGGTTGCATGGCGAAGTGAAAAACACTGCTCCTAAACTTATAAACGAAAAAGGTCTAAAGCATAATTTGATGCTTTATAACGGATGTCTGTCAATCAAAAAATTTTCAAGTCCAAATTTTGCTTAAGAAAATTATATCAGGGGAGACATTTCTTATCTACGACTGGAAATTTCAAGCAATTTAGACTGTACTACTACTACTAATAATAATAAATATGATTTTCTGACACCCCCCCCTCTTTTTTTATAGTTGCTTAAAAGTGGCGATTATTCTCAAAATAACAAAAATTTATTTCCTTTACTTTTATTGTAAGAATAAAGTTTATTCGGGAAATAGTCATTTTGTTTTGAGTTTGTTTTCCCTATCATTATCAGCAATAGAGTTATCCATAATTTCATCCTTTAGGTAAAACTATTTCATAGATAGACCATAAAGGTTTAGTTCCTTATTAAAAAGAAAAGTTAATACAACCTGGTTGAACGTCGTCCTTATTATCATTTATAGTTATTTTTATGTTAACCTTCAGCTGTAATTCCACAAGCCTCCTTTACCCTCATTATAACTAATTATAACTAATTCTAGAACTCAGTATAACTTTGTAATATCTTCTACTGATATTCATAAATGATATGAACTACATGTGAACTTTGTAATAGGAACTTTATTTACATCATCTTAGATATATTAACATTGATAATTGCACTATGCAGCATGCACCTAGTCCCTACTGCATGTTGATGATTATAATAACACATTGGCCAAACTTGTTGCCAACCATCAAAAACCTATTATAATGTTGCCATAACATAACAAAATATCAGTTATGTTACAAACTTGAACAGTTATTCTCAGTTTTTTTTCCGGTGATAAATATTACTCTTCCTCTATAAACACTTCTTTCGATAATACATCTGAACAAATTGGATGGTTTTGTTTTCTGATGACTTCATTTTATATTCTAATATTTGTCGTACTAAAGCAAAAAGAAAATCAGCGTACTAATACAAACGTATGGTGGCTAATAATATGTTAATGCAACGTGATTTATACATCTGTGACTACATGTATTTTACTTGCCTCGTTTGAGTCAAATTACTTGTATATACACCGTGCAGAACAGCTTGACTTGTCTCAATACTGACTTGATTGATACTGTTTACACAAGTAATATTACACAAGTAATATTACTAGATGGTAATAATACCATCTAGTTGACTTCATTGCTCTACTTGATTAATTTTAAAATGATAGCCAGAATTCTTCATGAATTTTAGAAATCGTAAGCTATCACTACATTTGTTAGCTTGGTCATTAGCCATTCTAGAAGTGAGCATGTTTTTAATGTTTTGATTTTCCCGTTCGATAATTCCTTGATTTTGGCTGTGTCTAGGTTTACCGTTAACCATTTTGATTTCCAGACACAACTGTGTAACACATTAAGATTTTATAGCAAAAGTCTTGTCTGTTACAAGAATGCAAAGTACAATGGTGTGCAGTTTTGTTAATACTGCAATCAAAGATTGCAATCAAAATTTCTTCATTTAAGGCATCTGTACACCTTTAAAATGTGAATTTTGATCAAAATATGAATTTTTAAATTTTATTGTATTATTGAAATCCAATATGTTATCTATACATAACCGCTTGAATTTTGCTTCTATCTCATTTAGAACGAGAGTTATAGCATTTTTAATGCAAGTCCAAAGTTAACTTTAATACCGGAAGTGCTCTTTTGTAAACCGGAAGTCGTCTGACAACTTTAATTATCTTGTCAATTTCAATAAAATCTTCTGACATAATTAATATGTTAATCTTGGACCAAATAATTCATGCTTAAAGGTATTGTTTTTTAAAGCATCTGGTAACAACATTTTCTTGAATTTATCATCTGAATATTGCAATGAATTTAGGGATACATTGTGAAATTCTTGCATGAAAATTTTGAGAAATTTTCCATGTTGTTGTACCCAAGTTCCTATAACTTAACAAATATATTTTTGATCACCATGATTGTAATCTATTCCCTGAAATATATAATTAGAAACATTGTCAAATTTACAAATCAGTGATAACATGATTTAATTTGGAGGTATCATGTTTTGTGTAATGCCCAATTATAGGGCAATTTTTACTATTTCAAATTTTTTCTATAAAATAAGAAAATATTATTCAAAAACTATATAACCTGCATTTTTTTATAGTTTTAAGTTATGTTTCATCAAAAAGTGAATGTTAAAAATTTAAATTTAAAGAATTAAAAAAAATCACCTCCGAAGGTGCACAAATGCCTTAACAATTTCTTTGTATATATAGTATACAGTTTAATCTAATGTGTCAGGGTCCCTAAAAAGCGTGGAGCCCTTAGGCAATTGCCTACACCACTTATCCGGTAATCCGGCACTGACTTAGAATCATAAGATTTTATATACACATATACTCAAAGTGGATTTTGGTTTAGTTTTGGAGTGCTACGGTCTGCTTTTTGCAACAAGAGGGCTAATGAGACCGGGACCTACTGCTTAAAGCCGATTCCGAACGGCTACGAACATCCATGCCATAGTGGGATTCGAATCTCTGAACTCCGGTTCCGAAGGCCAGCACCCATACTATAACCATTCGACCATCGTTCGGCATGCTCAAAGTGGAACTCGACTGATCACATTACTTTTCTTTGAAAAAATGAGCTAATTCTTTCAAAAAGCTGAACTAAAAACTTTTTTTGTTAAATTTTAAAACAAACTTTGCAAATTATTTTTTAAATATATTTTTATAAAAAATTAACCAAACACTGTTAAAAAACTCTAAGTATGTGCATCTATTTTAAGGTCAAATTTTATTTAGATTATTAAAATACGATTTAAATTTAAGAAGTTCAAACTTTTTAAGAAAGTTCTCTGACAATAAATAAATAAATCCTCTAAATTAACTTTTCGGTCAATCGACATAATGAAACTAAACATGTTTAAAATATAATTTTTGCTTAATAACAAGTCAAAGTATGAAAGAAAAAACTTGAAAATTAAGCTTGAGAAACATTTAAAAATTAACAATTAAAAAAAATTGAACTTGAAAATTGATATGATTTTAAATTTTTAAAAATATGATTGATTTAGTTAAGTTTGGTTTGGTTTGAAGCACTACGGTCTACTTTTTTTTTACACTAGGGGTAATGGCACTTTGAACTACTGCTTAAAGCCAATTGAGAATGGATACGAACATCTCTGCCAGCAGTGGGATTCGAACTACTGAACTGCGATACCAAAGAGCCATGCCCTACCATTCAGGCATCGACCATTTATTATTGATTTAGTTATACGTTACACACACACACACACATATATAGATATATATGTGTGTGTGTACAAAGTTTAAGAACATTTTTATGTTAATAATTTATAAAAACGCTTGGTAACGTCCACCCTTCCGTTAAACGAGTTGGTAACTGGAATTGACAGATGTATGCAAATATTCTAATTAACAATTAATTTCATTCAACATTAAGAAATTTTGGAAGAAATGACTAATGTGGTTAGTTTTCTGCGCATAAAAGTAAAAGGATTTATTTTTTGTCATTATAGGCTCAATTTCCATTTTTATTTTTGAATTATGCCCCACTGCATTTTGGTCGGATTATTTTTTACTACAAACTAAGCTTTTTAACGAAACTATGAAACTTTTCAAAAATTTTCAATAGCTTACAACAATTTAAATATTAGTCTCCATTACTTTTTGTTTTTGCATTTAACAATACTTACAAGTTGACAGCACTATTGTTATCGAGGGATTTTTTCAAAAAGTTGAAAACCTGAAAAGATTTCAAGTGAGGGATTTTTGACAGATCTTTTTTAGACAGATGTATGCAAATATTCCTATTTATTAACAATTCATTTCATTCAGTATTCAGAAATTTGTGAAGAAATATTTACTAAAACATAAAAATAAAAGGATTTTATTTTTATCATAAACTCTATTTATATTTTTATTCTATAATTATGCATCACTTTATTTTATTCGGTTTATATTTTGTTATAATCAAAATTTTTTAAATTCTGAAACATTTTTAAAAATTTTTCAATAGTCCATAACAATTTAGATATCAGTTTCCATTATATTCTGTTTTTATCTTTAACAATACCCAGAAGATGGCAGCACTACTGATACCGATGGAAATGCATAACTTACCATCGGTAAGTTATGCATTTCCATCGGTGAAGAGAAAAAAAAAATTAAAATATTCGAGGTAAAAGCTTTTTAATTACTGTTTTTTTTAAATTTAAGTCTAAAAAAAGATTTTTGTTCTTAAAAGCTTGTAAAACTTATATTGAATTAAAAACCTGTTACTTGTGCCACAATAATATTCCTCTACTTTAATATTACTGTTTCTGAACATTGTAAATATTTTTCGTTACTCCTATAACTGTTTTAATTATTTGTTTATTTATTTATTGTTTGCTCTCTAAACTCAACTACTTACATTATTTTTATGTTTATTGTATTTAAAATATTATTAGATTTAACAACCTAATTCAAGCCATTCATATTCCAATATCTTTTTAATGTAAGCGAAGTACCAGTCCTTTCTTTAACCCCTTCCGGTAAAATGACGAGTCTAGCTCGTCATTGGTTTTTCATTCCATACCGCACAATAACGAGCTACACTCGTCATGCGACTAAAGTTAATGTTAAATATGATAGTTAATTTAGTTTATAATTTCTAGTATACTGAATTTAGCAAGACTTTTGTTACTTGTGGAAATACCAGGTCACTATTACATATTGTTTATTTAGAATTTCTTTGTACAAGTCACTGCCAAATTGATGAGTCAGAATAAAAGAAAACCTACTAAGAAATGCCGGGTGTGTTACAAGAATCAAATTAGAAGTGAGACTCCCTAGCGGTGTAAACAATTCAGTATTCCTTTGCACTTTGTTTTGAAAAGTACCACTATCTTGAAGACTATTATCTGTATACCTTATTAATGTTTTGCTTTGATATTTTCTTAATTATACCTTTTCTGATATTATTTAACGCTATGTAAAAAGTGGATTTTAATTAGGAATATGTAAGAATTGTAAAATGAAACAAGTTTTTTAAATAAAAGATAAATGGTTACTAAATCGTACCGGAAGGGGTTAAAAGTCGGCTGGGCCCAGGAAGTCCAGATAAGCAGTCGACAATTGGTGGTCCATAGATAGTGAAAAATGTTAGAGGGTCTGCAGAAAAAATGGATGATTATTTATTGTAAGTTGCAACACGACTAAAGAAAAGTTTGATTAACATTCAGATAAAAAATGAGAGCTAGTATCTTTGTCAAGATCTCATTTTTGGCTTTCTATAAAAAATGAATACCTATCACTGATTTAGAAAGCACTGAAAACTATAATTCAATTTTCAACAACGTATTTGTGTTGATATTCGTTAACATACAGCTTTGATATTCGTTATAATGAGATATTTCATTATATAGTATTAATTGCAATAAGAACAGGATGTGTACAACCAAATGTTACAACTTATAACATTTCAACATTCTAAGGCTGATCATTTTTAAGCTATGTACGATACATATGTGCATATGTGCTAACGTTAAGATGAGACTAGACGAAATGCATAAATGGAAAGTCAAAATATCGTTTTAAAGAATCGTTTTAATCGCATCGTTTCAAATAATTTACTTTTCATATGTACATACGTAACGCTTAAACTACTCAAAATTGATTTCGACATGGTCGAAATTGGTATTTCCTTCGAAATCTGAAGGCGAAAGAAGACAGAGTGTCACTTTATTATAACAACCTACTACATTGATCCCTCGTTTTTAGCGGTTCATGGGGACCAGAACCTTCCGCGAAAGCTGAAAAACCGCGAATTAGGATTTGCCCCTAGGAATTTTCGTGTATGCGGGTACACGAATGTTTTAAATAGGGTAAACAGCATTTATGCTTTACACATTTAAGACAAAAATTACAATATTGTATTTACTTAAACGTGTCAGTGCTAATTAATAAGATTAATTACAAAGCCTTATAGAGTAATAAACATTAATCAACATTGCTTTCTGAGAGAGGCGAAGAGTCTTGCGTTGACGGAGGAGAGGCTCTCAGTTGATTCGTAAAAGTTTTAGGCTCACTCAGACTCTTCTGCTGGAGGCGCAGACGGCAGTGCCAGGGGGCTTTACTTTGGAGAGAAACATGGTTATGGGTAGTTGTTGTCTTTGTTTTTCCCTTCCCTTCAAAATTCCCCTGTACAAGGACATAGCACAATCAACGCGATTGCTGAACTCGACATTTCGAACCGTAATCTCATCAATGTCTTGTGCTAATTCTTGCCATGTTGCACAAT
The DNA here is from genome assembly GCA_032207245.1 of Pardosa pseudoannulata. NCBI lineage: Eukaryota > Metazoa > Arthropoda > Arachnida > Araneae > Lycosidae > Pardosa > Pardosa pseudoannulata. The sequence continues at coordinate 11,230,312 of CM063506.1, forward strand.
TGTTGGAGATTCTCCAGAGTAAGGCCAAGATTTTCAGTTTGTTCTTCGTCTTCCTCTTCATTTTCTTCCTTACTTTTGGATTTTGTCATCTCAAGTGCCCGTGGTACGTACTCTGAGTCAACTCATCTCTTTGTTTGACATGCAGGGATTCTTCTCTCTCGCGCATCAACATGAAACAATGCTCCTTTTCGCAATAAAACTGCCGACATGGTTGAATCTTTTTATTTTTATTTTTTGATGAATATTTTGGAAAAACCAGCGAAGCACTGAAGCTGCAAATCATGAAGTACGAAGTGGAGAGGGAACACTGTATTTCAATTTGTAAAAAGAAATAAAAAATAATTGAGAATCGAAAATAAGAAGCACTAAATAAAAATTGGAACAAATAAAAATTGGAAATTAGAACATAGTAACCTTCTGTCAGTTATTACCGAACAATTTTTGACATTCAGAGCATTATTTTTTATAATTTGAATTCTTAAAAGCGGATCTGCATATGAATTGTCATTGCTCTAATGAACCGATAACCTGCACGCAAAGTTTTTTGAAGCATCGAGAGACTTTTCTCCTTCAATATTTATCCCATCTCCTTCAGTAAACTGGCGGAAATAATCTGTCCAATCAGTTGCGTGTCAAACGATTTGATGCGATTTCCGATAAAAGCTGTGTGTTTTAGCGTTTCTTTTATGAATATTCTTTTCGCTTCATTTAGAGAGCAATCAGGCTCCATTAAGCATACTTTTAACTAAATCGTTGATCTGGAACTGTAGAATTACACAAGTGACTGGACTCGAGATGCTGTGGAATTTTAGAAAGTTTTTATTTTCTGGCAATTTAATTATCACAACAATTAGGATTTTGCAATTATATTTTTCTCTTTAAAAGAAAAACAAATACGTTTGATTCGTGTTCTTAATCATTATTTAAAAGCAGCCCTAATTATTACGAATCAACGCTATTTAGAATTTTAATGCTCGGAAATTGCCTTTTGAATGACATACAACAATTAGAAAGAAACTCTAGTGTACTAAACAATTTAAGTAAGAGGAACAGAGATTTAAGTAAGCAAAAAAACATTAAGCTGATTTTTTGAACATTTTTTTTGTGAAGTTGTGTGGGAAATTTTCTTGTAAATTAAGTTTTTATTTAAAGTCACGACAGACCGCCTAATTTTTTTTGTGTATGGTTATCCTGATGGAACTCTGGAGATTGACTTAAGTTTCGATCATCTTTAAGAAGCCGGATTAAATGGCCAAATGATGTCCGAATAGTAGGATGCTGATTTTTGGAAGCAGAGTGCGTAGGTTCATACTCCACTGATGAAATGGATATTCCTAGCCATTTGGAAGTAATGTTAAGCAGTATAACCTAGTCTTAATTGTCCTCATCTAGCTATAAATTTTGTCGAAGCTTTACGAACCAAACCAAACCATGCTTAGAGATATTATTTTTTTCCGGATTTCGCACCACTCTCTTGTCATAGATTCTCAATCATGACATATTTCCACTGCAGTTGGTATGCTTCTTGCTGTGAGCCACAGTAGCTCAATCAGCAAAAGCAGAAATCTGGTAATAGGAGGATAGTGGTATTGAACTTTAGCCGGTCAAAGATTTCCGAGTTCATTAATGATGACTGGAGTAATTAGGTACGTGGTAGCGATGTCTTCCAAGTTCCCAAACGATACCTCTGGAGGTGTCAGGCCAAACCTGGAGGTCCTTTGCTTGGTTCCTGATTCTAAATTACGAGGAACCACTTGAGGTGTGATCAGTCTTTGGCCCTCGTGGTTCCGCGTTCAAAGTAAAGCTGATATTAGCCATATACATAGACCAATCGCCAATTGCGACGGGATCTATTGAATCTGGTGTAGGCTTTCCTACCCCAGGGGGGGGGGAATGAGTAACAACAATAGCATAATTCTTTCTGTAATAGCATAATTCCTCCAAATAACTTGTGTCCTGATCCTTTTTCTCTGCAAACTAACTCAAAATGTTGCTTGCTAAGTGCAATGGTAAAGGCACTAAAGTTGATACAGACGGTAGTATGCTGGGCATTTAAAAGGAGGACATACTGCCACGGTCGGATGGAATGGTGTGGAGAAATAATCACATTTCTGCATAGGAAAAGGAGTAATTGCTTTCGTTAATATTTTTGGAAATCATCCAAACCCTTGTAATTAAAATCTTTTCAACCTTAATCCACGTGTTTCTTATTTTGATATGCGTCTCCAATTTTACCATCCAATGATTTTCTCGTGTGGTGGAGAAAAGTTATATTTGGAAGCAGTGTTAGCTTACTTTATTGCTACATGAAAACAACACTGTTCTCAAGTAGCAATAAAGTAAGTCAATCATTCTTAGAGGAGGATACTATTTTATTTTTTTGATTTCGTATCTCTGTCTAGTCATAGATCCAATCGAGACATATTTACATTGTAGCGAGTATACTTCTTGTTGGTAGTAAAAGTTTAGTTCTTTCATGTAACTATCATCCTGATCGTCTACGCATATTTATTCAAAATATTGCTAACTGTAATTGCAGTGGTGTAAACTTTAAAGTTGAGACAGACTGTAGTATACTGGGCAATCCAGTGGAGTACATACCGCTATGGTCGGATAAAAAGGTGGGGAGAAATGATCACATTTATGCATAGATAAAGGAGTACTTGGTTTCGTTAATAATTTTGGAGAACATCCCAAACCCTTCTTATAATAAAGATCCTTATTTACGTAGCCCCCGTGTTATTCTATTTGATTTGCATACCTAGTTTTGTTATCCAGTGACTCCTATGTCTAATTGGTTTAACACCAGTTATACAAAGAGTATAGACACAGTAAGGCGGGAAGGAGCTGTAGAAATAATAGAAATAATGTAAACACGCAAGTAGAAGAAGTAATCTCCAAGACTTTAGTTAGGAAAACAAGTTTACAAATTCCTGCTCAGAATCATCCTCTTCATTCCTCTTTTACGCTGGGCTTTGATTTTAAACTATTTTGTAGATTTCAGGTATGGGTTTTTAAAAACTCATTGTAAACTATATATTTGTAATATATGCTAATACGCACACATTGTTTAATTTTTTATTATGTTCCAGATTAAATTTTCTGTTAAACAGATAGCTGCAAATGATGTTGAACATTAGTTTGACCGAGAGAGAGTCTATATAATTTTTTGGATAAGATGTGATTTGCAGTTCCCAGGCTGGGAAGTCACTACAGCAATACATAGCCAGTATCGATTAAAACAGCAACAGATGCTTATCTAGCACATTGGTTTTCAACCGTGGCGATACAGCCTCTCCCTCGGAGGGGGGGGGGGCTTATAGGCAGTGAATTTCTTTTGGACGTTAGTGGGGTGATGTGAGCAAGTTTTGATTTTCCAACTAATTTTTAAAAATACCAAATAAATTTATTATATTTATTATGTAATTTACACATTTTTAAAATCAGTAATAAAACGAATTTACGCAATGGTAGCAGAATCAGTAATTTTTATTCTCTATGTTTTCATGTGCGAAATTGAATAGACTTTCAGAAAAATATTTTTAATCAACAGTATTCGTTTGAGCGTGTCTTAGTAACAAAATTTAGTGTCTAACTCTACTGAAGAAAATTACTTAAACATTTTGCCTTGTATAACTGAGTATTTCTCCATCCATATACTTTAAATTACAGGACTTACAAAGGGAACACATTTTGAACACATTACAGCACCGTAGAGGAACGGCATCTTAAAAAAGTTTGAGAATCACTGATCTAGCAGGTACTGATCAATCAGCCTGGTGACTCCCATAAAAAGATTTCCCTGCCGAACAGATCAAGATCATTCAGATTTCAATTTCGAATGCGACTTCCCCAATTTGAGTTACACTTGTAGAACTTGGGGGAAGTTCATTTTCCACTCTGTAATTCACGGTTTCATCTTGATTTCGTTTTGGTTTGGAGCGCTACGGTCTACTTTTTGCAGAACGAGGTCTAATGAAACCGAGATCTACTGCTTAAAGCCGATTCCGAACGGCTACGAATATCCATGCCATAGTGGGATTCGAACCTACGAACTCCGGTACCGAAGGCCAGCACCTAACCAATCGGCCATCGTTCGGCTGCTTAATCTTGATATCTCCCCACTTGCCAACCTCCCGCCTAAAGAACATCAAAAATCACAGATTTATTATTCTACTCATTTTCTGGGTATATAGGAAAATGTTTCGGGTGCCTACCACTTTCGAACCCGGCATCCCAGGATTCTAGGCCAGCACCGATGTCACTAGACTATAGAGTGCCTGATATATATATATATATATATATATATATATATATATATATATATATATATATATATATATATATATATATATATATATATATATATATATATATATATATATATATATATATATATATATATATATATATATATATATATATATATATATATATATATATATATAATATATATATATATATATATATACATATATATATATATATATATACATATATATATATATATATATATATATATATATATATATATATATATACATATATATATATATATATTATATATATATATATATATATATATATATATATATATATATATATATATATATATATATATATATATATATATATATATATATATATATATATATATATATATATATATATATATATATATATATATATATATATATATATATATATATATATATATATATATATATATATATATATATATATATATATATATATATATATATATATATATATATATATATATATATATATATATATATATGAGAGTACGGCAAAGAGTAGGAAAACATTCTCTTTTAACATTTTACGGCTCTGAAAAGAACCTTTTTTTTCATTTCCGAAAACAGTCCTATATTCGATCCGACTGTTCATTTTTTGCCTACATTTTTGGGTGCAGAATATAAATTAAGATACAATAAAAGTGTATTTTAAACTCGTTTTATTATTTTTTCATATAAAGGAGTCTGAAGACTGAAAAACAAATTTCACAGTTAACTCGCTAAACAGAATTGTCTCAAGCATAAAAGTGTATAAGAAATCTTATTATTAATATATCAAAGAATATCCTTACAACTTAATCAGAAAATAATCTTACAACTAGATAGTATTTATCTTCTGAAAAAGGAGAAGTTGAGAGTTTCAATGAGCATAAAGAAGCACGTAGCCTCGTCGCCAGAAAGGTTGTATGGGTACAAAACTTTGAAAGAAATCCTTTAATGATGCTGTAATAGAAGGATACGCTCAGAACCTAATAGTTTTATTTTGTGTAGCAACGAAGGGTGGAATTTCAAGGACAGATTATTTGCTAAAGTTAATTCTTTTCAGAGAAACTGCAAGTAATACATTATCTAATTAGGCTGTAATTGAAGGATTCTTCTAAACTTCACCTTTTTTTACTATTATAGAAATGAAGAATGTTTATATTAAAAGTTTGATATCTTTGTTGATATATATGTGGTTTTAGATATTTTTAACTACGATTTTGTAAGAAATAAAAAAAAATATTGTAATTGCGAAAATTTTGTTCTGATTTCAACTGATATATTCATTTTGAGCATCCTATAGAGCGTTTTGACTAGTTTCGTCGTAAATTCTGTACGCCCGTATGCAAGTACGTATCTCGCATAATGCAAAAACAATCTTGATCTGAATGCTGAAATCATGTATTAGGACTATTTTAATCCTTTTTATCCTGACGGTACTTATAAGTACCGCTTCAATCAAACACCTATATATTCCAAATGAAGCAGTTTTTCCTGACGGTACTCTCAAGGACATGAACGATGCAGTTCCTACAGCAGAAAAGAAATGACAGCACCAATCAGGAATCCTTTTTATTTGCATAGTAGGGATTTTATAATTGGCATGCTTTGGTTCGAAGGTCATTTTGTGGTACAGTTGATACACGTGTTGTGCAATTGATTAAATTTAGTGGTTTATTACCAGTTATTTGGTACTATTATTTGTTAGAGACTTCTATACTTCGCAGGTAAGCATTTCATTTGTTTTATTCATAATTTAATGTTTTATTTTCTATCATAGAGTCAAAAATATATGTTGGTACTAGAAAGTACCAGCTGCAAAATTAACTACTAAATTACAGTAAAAATTAATTTTCTTTTTTCTATGATTATTCTTCATTAAAACTTATCTAATAATACAAAAATACAGTAAGAAAGTGGATGGTAAATTAATTCAGGATATAAAGGGTTAACATCTCATTGCACACCTTCCCTTTCGGTTGCAATCTGCACTCCACATTAAAAAAAAATTCAATATCATTTATATTAACGTTGCCGGGCATAACTCAAAAACGATTAGCTGAAAATGTTTGTATTAAGTTAAACACAGGAATAATTTTTACATACAAGAGTAGAGCGTGTAAACTTAGCAGAATAATAAGAGTTGTATTTAATTAAATTAAATTCTGTCTAAAATAACCTAATTTTTCATTGACATTTAGTTAGAATTTTCCTGACCATTTGTTTATTATTATTTGTTTTTCATTAACTCTCTATCTCACATGCACTTTTTATTAGGCTTCTAATTCAAATAATAAAAGAAAGTAGCTTAAAATAATTTTTCTTCAAACATTTATCCTTAGTGTTGCTTATTTTAAAGACAGGACTCATATATAACTTGAAATTTTATTTAGTTGGGGATTACAGTTGATTGCACAAAACTGTATATTTCATATCTCAGATTTCTTAAAAATTGGCTGGTTTGGAAGACTATGGTCTATTATTTTGCTACACAAGGGCTAATGAGACCGGGATCTCCTCTTTAAAGCTGATTCCGAACTGCTACAAACATCCATGCCACAATAAGATGTACCGTTTGGGCTTCGAAATCAGGAGTATGATACTGAAGTAGTTCAGATGTTTGTTCTCAATGGCGTAGTTAACTGCTCAGAACAACGCAATTTTAAAATAAAACACCTTTTATTATATTTCCATATACTAGCTCTTTAAAAAACAGAAAATGTCACATAGAAGAATTTTTGGTGTAAATAATATTAATATAAAATAATTAAGATATTAATATATATTAATATCTTAATATTAGTAATATTAATATCTCAAAACACAAAAGCAACTCAAGAGCCATTTTCTTCTCTCATACAAAAAATCAACCAAGTTTTTTTCTAAAAAATATCGTTCGTTGCCACTCGCAACTTACAGGAAAAAATAATAAAATAAAAAAGATAATATGCTGTTAGAACATCAATTTTAACAGACTATGTGACATAGGATTCAAAGATGTACACCCTACCTATTTGTGCTTATGCTCTTTAAATGTTTAAATTTTTATTAAAAATATATACCAGAAATTTTCGCAAATAATTAAAAATTGAGTTATGCTACAGTTTTCCACTTTTTAAAAATTAAATTCAGACGTAACCAGTGGTATTCTTGAGAGGGAGGGAAATCGATCGCTTACGTGTAAGATTTTTTGTACGTCTGTAATAAAACTTGAGTCAAAATAGTATTAAAAAAGCCAATAAGGTAATTTGTCGCAACGTCACGAACTACCATAATGCCATTCCCATTCATTTTCATGTTTACAACAGCCAATAGACAAACAATAAACTGCCTTTCCATTTGAAACTAATGACAGAATTGTCATAATTTGAAAATTTGCCCTACTGTGTGAAATCGCCTTATATAATAAACCGGCATATCATAGGGTCTTACTGCTTTAAAGCAGTCGACTCAAATTAGAGTGCTAGTCTAGGAATTTCTAGTCTAGGTTTTCAGAAAATAAGACAGGTTGTTTGATTTGGAACGCAATGGTACACCAATAAGGCAGAAATAGAATGTAATATTATTCATTAATAACAAATTTACAGGAAAGAGATAAAAATATGAAATGAAATGTTATAATATTGTGTTCGCTATGTCAGATAAAACGCACTGAACAATGTATAAATCCTTGCCCAGATCATTGCCTACTTTACAAATTACCTACTGAATTTGGCGTGTCTAAATTTTGCCTCCTTCGTGTGCAGCATTTACAGCATACTCAGCAAAAACGGCCCTGGACATGACCCTAAGAAATTTTCCATTCTGTCACGTGGTCAAAACTGTTTATTTAATTTAAAGAAATTTGCTATAGCAGAGATGTCATCTCAGATACGACTGAAACTTTTTATACGGTTCAAGACAGCAAATTTCGTTTGTTTTTCAGAATCTTTTTATGAAAGAAAAAATACGCAGAGGATAGGAAGACTGAAATGTACTAAAGTAAGCTGAATAGTTAGAAATTTGACTACACAAAATCTAAATTAAAAAAAAAAAGATAGTTCTTTCTATTTTTTTACGTACATTGAAAAAATTTCAGGATTGTTCTTGAATTTAAACATTTTGTATTCCAATAACTCTGAATTAAAAAAGCATTTCTTAGAACGTTAAAATACATTATTTTAAACATGTAAAAGTAATTTTAAATAATTATAAAAATAAAAGCAATATTTATAGGAAAAAATTTATCTTCTATAAACAAAAAATTATATATTTTTTATAAATATTGTAAATTATCTTTTCATAAAGAATTTAAAACTGTATTTGGGGCAATTTTTTTTCTAGTTTTTCAATTTTTCATTGATTTTTCAAACCTAAAGTTTATTTCAGTAGTTCTTCCTTGCGTGTAATCAGGCAATAAATGAACATGAAAAGTGAAGTTAGTGTCGGTATGTAGTACAAATGCTACAATTAAATTGTGTTAATTTCAGTGTTGCAGGAAAGCAACAAATATCAAAACAACTAACATACAGCCCTAAACGTCATATGCTTCTAAGAACCTGAGAAAATATTCTAAGCAAGACAATATTCCGTAAGGTTAAAATTTTGGTAGGATAATCTGAGAAGCTTGATTCACAACTAAAAACAGTTCTAGTAACCTAACTGGATAAAAACAAATCTGTAAGGTGGATTTATATTATGTAACGAAGTACTAAGTCCAAGGTCACATTTTTCTCGTCGTCTACAAGAAACTAAGGTAACGTGGACTAGTCATCGTTTATTATGAAGCCTATCTTAACTTTCTATCGAAGTTTCTGTCATCTATCAAATTGTAAGCTGTATACACACAAAATATATCTTCTCTTTTTTTAATTTTCATACATATATATATACTAGCATATACCCCGGCATATCACGGGATCAATAAAAGTTTTAATTTTCCAGAATTGTAAAGTATCCTATGAGGCAAGTAAAAAAAAAAGGTTTTTTTTTTTTGCAGACAATATTTAGTACACGCCCAATAATTTATTCATCTTTATATTCCTCTAAAGTCTCCCGATACCTGTGAATGCAGTTTAGAATCGTTGAATTTATTTAGACCACCGCGGAATGTAATTGGTTCAAAGATGTGGGTTCGGGGAAAAGCATCCGAAGCTTGCCGAAGTTCAACAGCGATATTCGGAAAGTGATGTCAAATAGCGAGGAGTACAGTTAAATTCCAAACAGCGAGCGAGCTAGATCAGTGATACAGCGATCAGCGATCAGCGATGGGGCTGTTTGAATGCCTCCTATAGTTCAATGTACATTGATTGAATCAACGAAATCTTTGAAATTCGAAATCCTTATTACAAGTCATTCACTGTTAAAAGACTGATTCAAACATAAAATTCAAAAGCGATCGAAATAAACACGCCCCAACTATTGGAACGACCATATGGGTAACCATTTCCCCTTTTATATTTAATAAATATGTTCCGTTTTATAATTATGCTGACTAAAAGTTATTCGTTTTACACTTTACTCGCTTGGAATTTTGCTAACCCTAACTCATCAAGAATCCAATATGGATGCCTCTATCCCTTCCAGGTCCAACCGCTTCATAAATTCGAGGACAGACGGACAGATAACTTAGGCTATTAGTATATATAGAAAATGCCTGTTTGTAAACAAATACGAGTGCTGACTACAACTCAACTTTTCGTTGGCAAAACATTGCTTGTTTCCATTGTATCTATATGGATCACGTTTACAACAAAACTAAATTTTATTTAAGGGAAGGGGAAGAAAACATCAGAAACTTGACAAGTCATTCAAAATAGATTTTTTTAGCACTTACAAAATTATATATATTTTTAAAAAATTAAACACTTTACAGTACTATTAAGTATCATAATCAAGTATAACTATTTTGATTATGTTAACAGGCACGATAAGCTATTACATAAATAAGAATTTAATAAAAATGGGCAAAACCTGATTATTTTAAGGACAAAAGATAATTACATTTATAGGTACAGTACTTCTCACAAAAGCATAGAAAATACACTAGAAATATGAAAAAAAAACTTAGTAATAATAAAAAAATCCTTAGGGCATAACAATTTTATATAATCTATTACATTACAGTAAAGTTAACGTTTTATTACCATTCCGAAAATGTTTGTCGCGAATTCTCGAAGAAGAACTTGGAGTCCAGTCTTGCTTTTTCAAAGCTTTTATCCAAAGCTTTCGCAATGTAGGATCTTTAGGAAACAGTAAAATCATACATTTTTACCTTTTTTAAACGCTTAGTATAGCCATACGTACAACAGCTGGTTACCATTTTCAGATAATTGACAAAATTAAAACCCCAATAACAAGCACAATCCGTAGGAAATTCAAATGTTTTGCCAACGAGGAAGTTGAGCTGCAGTTTTTGCTGCAGTGACGTCATGAGCACATTCTCTATAGGGAATATTTCAAATTTCGCTGTGCAAATGGCGTAGGTTTTTGAGAATGTTACAAATACGAGAAACTGAGATACAAAGAGTTAAATGAATTATGTTATATCTTTTTTTTTTAAGACGGAAATATTATTTTTTTACAGATTTTTTTCTTCTTTTTATTAAGAATTTTCAGAAAGCTTATTGAACATTAAGAATTTTAATGTGATTTAAATAGCTTTAAAATGTATTCGAGCAATGAAAGAAAATAAATATCTAGCTTCACTTTCTTGTATGAAGTAAATGAAGTATTGTTATCGCAAAAACTTTTGGTGTTCATGGGACAACGGAAATACCCATTCTGAAGCAATTTTGACTAGTTTCGACTTGACGTCTGCATGTACGCAGGTACGTCTGTCGCACAACACAAAAACAATTAGACGTTGAATGTTGAAATTAAATGAATAGGACTGCTGTAACATTTTGTTGTGCGCCTCCTTTTTTGATTTAAATCTGTTCTTTATACAACAAAAATCTCATTACAACGGATATTAATACTACTGGTCTATGCCAATAGCAGTACTTAAGCTTCGATAATAAATAGATCGTTATGTTTAGATTTAAAGCTTTATTAATGCATTGAAAATTATACAATCAATATTAATGCTCAACGTACAGATCTGGTCATTCATATAAAATATTTAATTATTTGAAAACAGTCTTTACCTGTTTCAGTTAAACGAAGGAGTTAAGAAAAGGAACTACGAGCTGCGAATGAACTTTCTTTAAAGAATGGAACTTTTTCTATGCCTCAGAGAAGATATTTTATGTAAAATAATTATTGCTGTCATTTATGTCTTAGAATATAAATAATGCACAAGAGACTTTTAAAATTGTGCTGTAAGAACACACGTTTCCATACATACTTTTTACTAGGGATTTAACACTGAGGAGTTCAAGATTTCAAATATAGATGGCAGCACCAGGCTCAAGAAATGAAATTTACAAAAGGTCTAATTTTATTAAGATAATAAATTATACTGAGTTGTTATTATATTAATTATAGTGTAAGCCTATAAAAAGTTACATTTTAGTTATAAGATTTTTTTGCTTTTTTCCACTGTTGTACATTGTTCATTTACATAAAGTTTGAAAGAAAAGTAAATTGAATACAAAAATATACTTTCACTTACAGGAGTAGAGCGTGTGGATTTAGCAGAATAATAAAAGTTATATTGATTTAAATAAAATACTGTCTAAAATAACCTAATTTTTCATAGACATTTTGTTAGATTTTCCTTCTGTTTATGACCATTTGCATCCATACCATAGTGGGATATGAACCCACGAACTTTGGTACCGGAGGCCAGCACCCTAACCATTCTGGAATCGTTCGGCCCCAGAAAGTAGGAGGACATTAAGAAAAAATAAAGAATTTGGAACATTTCGAACAAACTGCAATTTTTTTTTGTTTCCAGTAGCACATTGCAAGAAAACTTTAGACAAAACCAGACTTCAAGCACCAAAAATTTTTAACAAATGTAATTGAAAGTGGAAAAGTAAAAAATAATCTATGGTAAAATCTAATTAAAAAGGATTTTTGAGTTTTTAACACAAGGATGCAAAGCAGAAGAACGGTTTCAATAAATTAAAATGATCATTTGATTGTGACTTGATTGTTAAAGTGTACCTATAACTGGACAGTTTAAAAAAGAAAAAAAAATCATTTTTTGTAGTCAAATTTTCCCATATTGAAGAGAAAAGAAGAGTAAGAATGTGGATATTTTCTTACTCTTCAGACTTATAGCAATGCACGTTGATTGAACAAAAACATGATAAAAATGAAACTGAAAGAAATAAAAATTCTTAAGGGCATACAGGATTTACGACAAAAATATTTAATGAAATAAAATAATATTCGACTGCAAAAACTTTGACTTGATTATGAAAGTGTATCCGTAACTTGACTATTTTGCGAGGATTTTTACTTAAAATTTTTTTAAGACCCATAAATGAGTAAAATGAATTTGGCACTGAATATCTTGTCTTGTTACCAAACTTAATAACGTTAAATTTTATCAGCTCTTTCCTTCTTAGATAGACAGAGAATTTTAAAACTTGATTTTTAAAGCAAGTTTTAACTGTGTTGTTAATATAAATATAAATAACAGTATTGCATAAAATATGCAACACACTAAAATTTACAACAAAATAAATTTTGAGAAATATAATATTTTTTTTTTCATAAAAACTGAACCATCCATTTATATTTTTCAAATATTTCTAGTTCATTGTAAATTAGCTAATTTACTTCTATTTTACAGTTTAGTATTTATATAGAAACATAAATGGGTATCGATTATAACATACGTCAAAACTCAATCATCTATATAAGAACAATTGTCTATATTTGGACAATTTTTGTTTTGGTGAACTTTTTCATTGATTTGTGGTATACCTCAATCTACTAGTCTGTAAAATACTGAACATTAAAAAACAAACATACCATATTTTATGCCAAAGCAAATCCCAGAAAGTAGGATCGGTTTGGTTTTAATTGCTACTATCTACTTTTTGTATCACGAGGGCTAATGAGACCGGGACCTACTGCTTAACCCTTAATTTGGCTAAGTCCGGTACACCTGACATGTATATTTATTATTACTATATAACATAATTGTCAGTGTTCGCCACAGAGGACATTAATTACCTCAAAAATGGAAAATGATATATTTTTTTGTTTATTTTGCAGAGGTCCTAATGTCTATACAGACATGGAAAGATAACAGAAATTAAAAAATATTTGAAAAAACTTCTCGTCAAATTAAGGGTTAAAGCCGATTCCGAACGGCTACGAACATCCATGCCTCAATGCGATTCGAACCAACTAGCTCAGGTACCGAAGGCCAACACCCTAACCATTCTTCCATGGTTTGACCCCAGAAAGTAGGAAGACATTCAGAAAAAAATAAAGCATTTGGAACATTTTAACAAACTGCAATTTTTTTTCTTTCCAGTAGCACATTGCAAGAAAATAATAGACAAAACCACACTTCAATGGCCAAAATTTTTTAACAAATGTAATTGAACGTGGACGAGTAAAACAAAAGCTATGGAAAACGGTTTTTTTTTTGGTTTGGAGCTCTACGGTATACTTTTTGCAACACGACGGCTAATGAGACCGGGGCCTACTGCTTAAATCCGATTCCGAACGGCTACGAACATCTATGCCATGGTGGGATTCGAACCCACGAACCCCGGTACCGAAGGCCAGCACCCTAACCAATCGGCCATCGTTCGGCAAAGAAAAAGGATTTTTAAGTTTTTAACACAAGGATGCACGGCAGTAGAATGGTTTTAATAAATTAAAATGATCATTCGATTGTGACTTGATTGTTAAAGTGTACCTATAACTTGACAGTGATTTGACTAATAAAACCCGATTTTTTTAGTCAAATTTTCCCATTTAGAAGAGAAAAAAAAAGAGTAAAAAAGTAGATACTTTCTTACTCGCCAGACTTACAGCAAAATACGTTGATGTAACAATAGTACAGTGGAACTTGTTTATAACAAGCACAAAGGGACCGTAACATTTACTCGTTAAATCCGATTGCTCGTAATAAACGGGTTCTTATGGCAGGCATGCAACCAGAAAGGGGGGGAGTGCTTGAGAGGTCAAATGATTGAGTTTACAAATTGAATTAATGCTTACTTTAATTACATTAATTAATTTAATTAAGTATTTTTCTTAATTTAATGACAATTAATCCTCCCCAACCAGCGAAAAATTTATAGTTGTGCTACAGTCTTAAAGGAAGGAAACAATAAACGGAAAGAAAAGTAAAGAAAAAGATTCTTACCAAAACATTTATTTTTTTTATTCATCTACATATTTAAAATTTTAGTCTGTTAGCTTTCACTGAACTGGTTCCCTGTCTTTTTCCTGTACTATTATTCTTCGGAGAAGACTCATCGCCCGGAAAACATCATCACTGTCATCCCTCGCTTCAAAAAAGCTCTGCATTTTTTCATCGAACTCCAACATCTTAGAACAAGTTGGGGGGGGGGGGTTCCCTTTCTTTATATTCATCAGTGTTTAAGCTTTCGTCATGTTTTTCCGCTGAATTCGCTAGTACGTCAGCTACAATATCTTCGGTGGTCAGTACATCTGAGGTCATCAGTTCATCGTCGATGGATACATAGTTTTGAAATTCTTCTTTGGTCATTTCCAAATTTGCATCTTGTATGAAATTGTCAACCTTTTCTTCCTCAATGGATTGACCGTATTGATAACTCTCCAATCCAGCCTTATGGAAACACTTGATGATGCATGTTGACGAGACATTTTCCTATTCATCGTTCATCAAACGTATTTCTTCCAGTACGTTGACATTGGTATTTGATGCTGTTCCAACTCTTCGGTCCAGAATCATCAAAATCAGTTGCTTACGGAAGTGGCACTTGAAACTTTTTATGACTCCTTGACCCATAGGCTTGATAACAGATGTAGAATTTGGAGGCAAAAATTCAATTGCACCGGATTTGCAAGACCTCTCAATTGACATTAGAATGCTGGAGGAATTTTTCTACAAAAGTATTAAAACGCTGAGAAGAAAAAAAAAAGATAAGACAGAAAGACAAGAAAGATGAGAAAAAAGATTGCAAGACAGAAAAATATTGCTCGCTAAATCCAGGTCTTGCTCGTTAAAAGCGACTTCTGTTCCATAGACTTCACATTGATCAAACCAAATATTCTCGCTTCCCTCGGTAAATCTGAGTTCTCGTTAAATCCGAGCTCGTTATAAACGAGTTCGACTGTATGATACACATGAAATTGAAAGAAAACAAGATGCTTAAGGGAATACAGGATTTACGACAAAGCAAAGTTAAATGAAATAAAATAATATTCGATTGCTAAAACTTTGATTATGAAAGTGTATCCTTAACTTGACTATTTTGCAAGGATTTTTACTTGAAATTTTTGACACAATTTTGCCATTGGGTTTGTGAATATCCTCTTCCCTCCGCGTTAAATATACATTTTATACACACTGATACAACATAAAAAAATGGTCCTTAAAGGTAGAAAATCGTGTTCGAGTAACACGTTTTGAGATATAACTGTGGATAACGGCACATAATCCGGTATCTTGAGGTAAATTCTTCAGATGCTATTCCTTCTATCTCCCCCCCCCCTCCACCAATCATAAAAAGTAAACTATGTTACGCAGACACGCAATAGCAAACGTAGGGAGGAGTAAAATCCCAAGTGTTTAATTTTAGAAATGAAATTCCAGTGATATTACTCAGTTACGAAACAAATGAAACAAATGATAAAATCCACTTTTTTTTCGTGACTTATGAAAAAGAACGAAATAAAAATAGAAATGTAATTAGGGTTTGAAAATGGCTAAACACACTTTTTTGATCCGAATCTACACATTAATGGAGGTTTTTTTTTTATTTTTTAAAGAAACAAGCCAAATAATATTCTTACTGTATGATTAACTGATCATATCTATGACAACTTGTTCCAATAAATATTTCTTGCCATTTTAAGGTGTGTACCGCAAAATAAAAGTCATGTAATTTCGCTTTCTAATCAAGTGGATGTTTTAGTATTCATTGTACACTAGCTAAAGCATTTGACTCTGCCCAAGTATATATATATATATATATATATATATATATATATATATATATATATATATATATATATATGTATATGTATATATATATATATATATATATATATACATATATATACATATACATATATATACATATAATATATATACATATATATATAGATATATATACATATATATATACATACATATACATATATATATATACATACATATATATACATAATATATATATAATATATATATATATATATATATATATATATATATATATATATACATATATATATATATATACATATATATATATATATATAATATATATATATATATATATATATATATATATATATATATATATATATATATATATATATATATATATATATATATATATATAATATATATATATATATATATATATATATATATATATATATACAGTAGAACCTCCATAAGTTGACCACCTAAGGGACTGTAACTAAGTGGTCAACATACGGAGGTGGTCAACTTAGGGAAATTTTTAAAAATATTTACTATAGTACAATATTAGAAAAAAAGTAAGCTTTTTTGGCATTTTTTAAGGAAAAATTTAGAAAAAAGTTAGCACATACTCATTTTTATTTTTGCTGAAAGTACAGCACATTTTTACAAATTTTGAAAGAATGATTAAAGTTTTGTTTGAGTCCTCTTTTTGTTCATTTGGTAAGTGCAAAAAGCAATTTCACAGTTTACCATTAAGCATGCTTGGGCATTTTTCTGCAGCGAAATCTTTAAGTTGCTCCATCATGCGCTTTACATCGTCTTCCTTCAGAGTTGGATAGTTTTCAGTCCCATCGTCACTTGGATCATCATCCTCTTCGTCGTCCGTTTCTCGTACCTTAGAGTCCTCGCTGTGCTTAGTCCCAGAGAGTATCTCATTGAAGATTGCCTCTGGGTCTGGTTCAACACATGTTACTAACTCATCGTCCATGGTAACATAATCTTCAAAATTAACTCCATCAAAAACTGGCAAGGGAGATAGAGGAAGCTCATCCTCTTGCACCAATGTTGCAGCTGTAACAAATCCAGCTTTCTTGTAGCAGTTCTTAATCGTGGCTTGAGTAACTTTATTCCAAGCAGAATTAATCCAATGAACAGCATTCAAAGCATTTACTGACTCAGCTGTTGATGATGCCAACGCAGAAGGACCACAGGCTTGTGCTTTCGTTATCACCCATTCCAGAAGTTGAGCTCTGTAGTGCACTTTAAAGGACTGAATAATGCCTTGATCTAAAGGTTGGGTTTTAGAAGTTGTGTTTGGAGGCAAAAATTTTAGCTTCACATTTGTGAGATTGTTCACTTTTGGGTGGCTGGGGCAGTTATCCACGTCAAGTAGAACAGACCGCTTCTTTTTCCTCATTTCTGCGTTAATTCCTCTAACCCACTCTTCGAATAAAACACTGGTCATCAGGAAGGTCATCAGGTTTTACATTTTTAAATGCCCGAGTTTTTGCGGTTTTGCCGATCACCATAGGGTTCAATTTTTCTCCTGTCATACTAGCACATAGAAGAACAGTAAAACACTGTTTTGAAAGTTTTCCTCTTTTGCAAGAGTCACCTTTCATTACTAGACTTCTACAGGCATTGCTTTAAAGAATAGACTGCATTCATCAGCATTAAAGATGTCCTCATCTTTAAAACCTTTAGCAAACTCTGGGAATTTTTCAATAAACTTCTCCACTACTTCAGCTGAAACCTCATTCGATTCCCCACACAAAACTTTTTGAGAAATCTCGTATCGTAGTTTGAATTTTTCAAGCCAACCTGCTGACGCTTGGAAGTCCTCAATTTCGAATTCTTTTGCAATTTTTTTTGTTACTTCCTGAAGCATAGGCCCCGATATTCTTGCATTAATTGATCTCATCTCTGTAAACCAACGAAATGTGGCTTCATTCACAGCGTCGAGAAACGTTTTTCTCCTTTTTCTTTGAAGTTCCCCGTTTTCGGAAGAATATCTTTCCAGATATTCTTCTTTGCGTTTTAAAATGTTGATCACAGTTGTCTTACTCACACCAAATTTTTCTGTTGTCTTTCTTTGGCTGCTGCTTTCCAGAAAATTAAGAAGATCCACCTTCTCCTTTAATTTAAGTTCTGTTAGAGCTTTTCTTTGGCCCATTTTTAATAAAAATTCGCAAATAAACGACTGGTACTGCCACGACGCGATGTCCAGAAAAAAAGAACAGAATGTGTTTCACATTTGAGCGATACACGCTGTTTTCCAATTCTGCGTAGTTCATTCAATGCTACACCGCTACACACATACCCCACTCTCTTGACCTTTTTAGACATATTTCAGTAATTACAGCCAATCCAAGAAATAAAAGCATGCAAAGGGATTTACTATCTTTTCTCTTTAACAAAAGGCTAGGTACTCTGGTATTTCCCTCTCATAGTACCATACTGGAAGTGAACAATGAATGAAGCTCCAAAGAGGGGGGGAGGGATCGCGAATGTTGCTCAGATAATCCGATTGACTGGTAAAGAAATTCCTGGAAACCAGTTGGAGAGCAGCCGGAGGAAAAATCTAATTCAAGAAAAGATCAGTGGTCAAATTACAGAGAGTAAAACCTACTAAAAATTGGTCAACATGCAACTTACGGAGGTGGTCAACATAGAGAGGTAAATCGCCATTGAAAATGCATTTTGACCATTCAAACTAATAAATTTCGGTCAACATAGAGAGGTGGTCAACATACAGAGGTGGTCAACTGTGGAGGTTTTACTGTATATATATACACACACACACACACACACACACATGTATATATATATATATATATATATATATATATATATATATATAATTTTATTTATATATATATATATATATATATATATATATATATATATATATACATATATATATATATACATATATATATATATATACATATATATACATATATATATATATATATATATATATATATATATACATATATATATATATATACATATATATACATATATATATATATACATATATATATATATATATATATATATATATATATATATATATATATATATATACATACACACACACACACACACACATATATATATATATATATATATATATATATATACATATATATACACATACACACACACACACACACATATATATATATATATATATATTCTCTCTGAAAATTCTCAGATGTTTTCAAATCTGAAGTCAAGGGCTAAAAATTCCCGCGTCCTTTTGCATTCCCCTTTTTAACCCCTAACCTAAATTGACTACTAGGGCTATCGTTTAAGCCCTCAGAGAAGGGGTCTGACCAATTATAATTCTACTTGACCCTAGCAGACAATTTAGGAAATTTCCAAACAAAAAGGAGATGCACGCTGTCGGAGGCAGATTTTTCTAGAGATTTTCCCACAGATGTTGACCAGGTGTTAAAGGCCTTTTTACATATAACTTCATGCTAGCTGACCCCTCAGTTTGTCCTGTCCCTATGATGAAGTGGGAACCCATCCTCCAACGTTATCTTAATAAAGGTCTTTAGCTAAAACGGTGTCATTTTTATGGACCATGACTGCAACCACCCATCGTGAAGTCCGTCTTATTACATATACATACCAACTGATTTTATAAAACTTCTTCAAGTAACGTAACATCGATTCTTAACGTCATCATGCGATTAATTCATAATATTCTCATTGGTTGGCTCACTAGCGCAGCACATCACTATAAAACCCAATGTACACTTTTGGGCTTGAAAACCACCATAGACGTTATGTCTCAATAAACTGTATTATTTTTAATTTCAAATTTGGATTTTTTTTTTGTGGCCATCTAAAAAATTCATTACATACACACACGTACACTGAAGAGCGAAAACATTATGACCATCCTTTCAGTTTGAAATGAACTAGCCTGGATGACGCAGAAGGCACGTGATCAGGTGGAAGTGGTATTTGACTGCTGCTGGAGAGTCTAAAGAATCATTCTTTCACTTACTTCTGCGTGCGATAGGAAAGGCTGCAGATTTAAGCGATTTTGATGTAGGGCAGATTGTAATGGTTTGAAGGCTCGGAACAAGTATTTCCAAAACTGCACGACTCGTGGGTTGTTCGCGATCTATTTTTGTTAGTACTTATGCAAAGTGGATGAATGACGGTGAAACCAGCAGTAGACAACGTGGTGTTTGACGTTCACACGCTATCAAAGAAAAAGGTCGTCGGAGACTGTCTCACATGGTGAAGCAAAACCGGAGCCAGACTGTGGCTTAGCTGACAACCCAATACAATGCAGGGCCAAGTAGAATAGTATCGGAGCACACTGTTCAACGGAACACATTTGGGATGTCATGGGACTGCAGCTCAGAGTCCAAAGACCACCAATTTGCAATATCTCGGATTTGCGTAACTGTTGCTTAAACATCTGGTACAATCTGTCTCCTGCCATCTACCAAGGACTTGTGGCATCCATGCCAAAGCGGGTTGAAGCTGTGTTTCGCTCCAAAGGTGGGCCAACTCGTTATTGAC
This sequence comes from Pardosa pseudoannulata, assembly GCA_032207245.1. Lineage (NCBI taxonomy): Eukaryota > Metazoa > Arthropoda > Arachnida > Araneae > Lycosidae > Pardosa > Pardosa pseudoannulata. Next base: position 11,251,198 of record CM063506.1, read on the forward strand.
AGGTGGTCATAGTGTTTTGGTTCTTGAGTGTATATAACTATGTAAATAACCGGATTTTAGACGATGTTTCACCATTATATTATATTGAATCCAGAAGGCATGAAGAATGGTATCAAGGAGGCAAACGATGAAACATTTTTTAAACGGCATAGCAATTTTGCTTAAGAGTTGACCATCGTAAATATTCACATAACTGATAGAGCTAAAAAATAAAAGCTCTAGATATCACACGGTAATTCAATTTGTATACCTTAAAAATAATAATGTGCACAATCATCTCTCAGTTTTGTACAAGTGTATTTCACAGGCGAAACCCGTAACTCATGCGTATGTTTGCGTTATCTTTAGCTCAAGGATACATTTAACCGTTAACCAATTTAGAGAAAAAGGAGATTTGATTTTAATAATTGAGCTCACTTTATTTTTTGCCATTATATGTGTATATATATGTCAGTAAGGAGCACATAATTATAATTAACCAAAATATAATCCAAAAACATTTTCGATACAGTCAGGACCAATGCTTAATACGTTGATATGGGGCACATTCACTCCAAAATTGCTTTTTTATCCAATAGAAAATGCCGAACGATGAACGACTGGCTAGAGCGCTGCTCTTCGTACCGGAGTTAGCAGGTTTGAATTCCACTGATGGTATGAATATTCGAAGCCGTTCTGAATAGGCTTTTAGCAGTAGGTCCCTATCTCATTAGCAGTTGTGTAGCAAAAAAGTAGACCGTGGCACTCCTAACCAAATTAAACCCTTCACTTGAAAACAGCGTGCAATATCTAACATTAGAAAATGGTGTCTGCTCCATTTTTACTTAGTTATTAGTTTTTATAATATGATCATTTCTAATACAGTAGAAGTTTTAGTCTTCAGAATAAAACTTAGCTGCTTCCATAATAATTTACATAGAATGTTAAAAGTATAATGGTAAAATCATTCCCTTTCTTGTATAAAGTGTCTTTTTTATAAGTTCTGTTTTAGTACAGGAATGACAGATTTTTAATCTTGTAGTACTTTAGTTTTTAACTCTTACTTTATATTATGTAATATTTTTGCATGTATAAATTCACGGATTTCTCAGAAGCTGTGAACAACAATTTTATGATTTTTTCCGAAATTGCCGACGATATTGCCACATACAGAAGCTCTGTCAACGAGCTCAGTGTCCGAATGGTCAAAGTACGAGATCCAGGCCCGAAGTTTGTGGGTTCGATGTTCGTCATGGCGGTTGATACAAAGTATGGATTTTTAATTTAAAAATGCTATTTATTGTTGCCTTATGTTTTCGAACATTCTAGATCTTCCTTTAATATGTAAACTAGTTATTTCTGGAATATTCTGTTCTGGTGTAAAAACTGATACCCACTAGTTGTAGGCAACTTCTCGATGTTGTAAAATTGCGAGTTGCTTTTTTCCTTCTATAAATTCGTCTGTTAAGCTAAATGGTGTGTTCATTCGAATCTTCGGGACAAATTTGGTGGAGGCGCCGGGTACCGATTTCGCCATTGTGAATAACTCTGACAGTGTTAGCAGAAGTCTTCGTTTAAGAGGATTACCTCCGGAATTTGGTCTTTAAGATACAAAAACAAGAAAGAAGCAGATAATGCTCGAAGATACGAAGCCTGTCGTGGTAACTCCTACCTATCTGCCCCTAAGGAACCCATCAACCTTCCGTGGGGAGCCTGGAGATGACCCTCGAAAATGGCTTGCGTAATACGATAGAGTGGCCAAGTTCAACAAATGGGATGAAATGATGTGTCTCGCAAACGTCTATTTTTTCCTAGACGGTACGGCCAAGCAATGGTACATCAATAATGAAGATACCTTGACTCCTGGGACGCATTCAAGAAGGGTTTAAATGAACTTTTGAGCGATCACCACAAGTACACAAAAAAGGCCGAAAAGCAACTGAAATGTAAAGCTCAAAGGGCAGGAGAGAGTACGCAGTCCTACATTCAGAGTGTATTAGGACTTTGTCAAGAAGTCAATCCTTCAATGTCCGACGACGAGAAAGTGTCTCATTTAATGAAAGGCGTTGTTGAAGATATGTACCAAGTGCTCCTAATGAAAGAATAACTGATAAATACAAAGGTAAAAGTTTAAGAGCACCGAATATGAAATATTATGAATATATGAAACACTAAAAATGGTAATGAAAATAGCAAAGAGAGCTAAAAGAAAGAAAAAAAATAAAATGAAAAAATGAAGCCTTCATCTAATATGTAATGTGATCTCTCTTGACGTGTACATACAAGTCGCAACGTGTTCTCATTGTCGTGGCTGGTTGGTTCGAACAAGTGCAAAATTTCAAAACAAAACAATAACAAAACTTTATTTAACGAATGAGCTGCCCTACGCGGCAGATGCGTCCTTACTCGACGCTGTCTCTACACAGACTCTCCGTCCCTCAACAAACATCGCACCTCTGCAAGCAGCGCCATCTATTTACAATATTTACATTTACATTACAATATTAGCATTTTAAAACCAAATCAAAATCTAAACACTACACTCATGCTAGTGGTAAACCGCAACTCGAGGAGTTAAAAACTCCACTGTACCAGCAATGACGTCTCCAGAACATTACTCTAGAAGGATGTTTATGTGAAATTGCTCTGCTGACTACGGTATTCACTCAACGTCTTCCCTTTTAAAGCATTCGCCAATGAGGTTTGCTCGATGTGGAAGTGCATTGTCGTCCATAAATAAAAAGTCAGATCCATATGCACCTCTGAAAAGTCTTATATAAGGATCTAAAGGTATCATTCCAATATCTCTTGGTGGCCACAGATCCGCTTCTGAAAACGTGTAGGGGTGTATGTAAATCAATGAATATTACTCCTCATACTATCATGTTTACTCTAACGAAATGGTTACTTCCATAATTTTCAGGTGATAAGTCCGTGTTCCTGACTCCCTCCAGATGTGGACACGTCTAGAATCCTCTTTTAAACTAAACTTTATATCATGTGTAAAGAAAACATAGGACATAACATCCACATAACATAGGACTATTTAGTTTTGATGTTCTTTGCACAAAATTGAAATTATTCCTCTCTTTCGTTAAGATATTGAAACACACACCCTTAGCTTTCTGGTATAAACGCCTCTTCTATTGCTTTTTGTAAAGCTTTTGCCCTGATACAGCAGTTCCAGTGGCTGCTGCAAGCTCTAAACTTAACTGGAGAGCATTAGACTTCCTATTACGACAGACTGTTATTGCCAGATATCATTCCTTAGGAGCAGTTCTCATTCTTTTACGATCTTGTCCAGGTCTTATAATATATGTATAGCTCTGAAGTTGTTTCTATAATGTAGATATTGTCTATTGTGAAATATTCAGATTCTGGCTGCTTCCATGATTTTCTACCCTACTCCTAAAGGGTGTATGCGTCACCCATTCACAGATTCTTCCAAATGTTACTTCGGAGATATAACAAAGCAATTTGAATCCTAATTTGAGCCGAAATCAAACACAGTGTTGCAGAAATTCACTCATATTGTCGTTTCACAAACGGCTTCATTCATCTACAAATGACGTAAGATTAAATTTGCATATCAGAAACCATTCAATTACTTTTGATTAGATAATGCTAATGAGGCCTGGTTTTCACACTTTTCTTGCACAAATGGATCACATTGATTGGATATTTCCTTGTACATCATTTTTGAGTACGTAAAGATAATTTTGGACATAATGTAGTTTTTTTAAATTCAAATACTAAATTTTGTTGAATTTTTTCAATCTTCATCTCTTATAATGATATGTTTTCAGAAATCAATAATTATAACAACTATACATTAAGACAAATTCTGTTTAGAATTATAACATAATAAAACAGACTTTTAAGGAATTTTAACAACCACAGAATTCATGCTAGACAAAAGAGATTTGGAATTTCTTATTAAGGCTTTAAAACTTAGATTGTCTGGGCATAATGTTCCGGAAAGCTTACAAGGAAAAAATGGCATATTTTAAGCTTCTGAGCTTCCATATTTCCTAAAATTAAAAAGAAAATAGCAATTGATAAAACTCGCCGATAAATTCATGTTCATGGTCAGCAACAACAATGAAAAACGTTTAAAGAATTATTTTTTGTGAGAACCGTAATATCAACATTTTCGCAACAACGCCTGGCGATTGAGCAAGAAATCAAATAATTCAAGTCAAAAAAAAGAAAACTGATATTATCAAATGCTGCATATAAAATAAAAGTTATCAAATTAAAAGCAGATAAATGCATTTTATCGACGTTTGTTCCAGACTTTTCCCAGACAATGACCATAAACATTTCCCAACTTTTGTGAAATGACGATAATGATACGAAAAGTTTCAATCTCAGATTCCAGCTGCTCCAGAGAGATAATTGCCGTTTCTTATTATATTAATCCAGAAAGCCCCATTGAACTCCACACAGAAGAGGAATGAATGCGGTTATTACACAAATGAATAGGTCCCAAAGTAATTGTGGTTGACGTACATGCATAATATATTTTAGAAGACTTTCTTACCTTGAAGGACCTCAATGGCTCGATGATTCTGCATTGCAGACGCGATAACCTTGGAGGAAATCTCATAATCATTAACGAGTTGCGGATCTACCGGTGGCATCAGCCGTATTATTGCAGTAATACACTTTTTCTTATGCTATATCGATATTCCTTACGTGATGGGCGAACTGCAAAGTCAAGGTTTTGGGGGACTCAAGGACATTAAAGTTACGTGTATGAATATTTAATCACATGTCTGTCACTATGCACAAATATCAAACGATTCGGAAAGATAATTTCTAATTCTTTGATGCCTAGAAAAAAATTTGATATCCGGGTAAAAAATAAGATTTTTTTATGAATTCAAACAAACTATGCTTTTGAAAGTCAGAATTAACTAATTTTCTTGATAATAAATTTCTTTTTTTATCAATAAATTAAAAATACCATAATGAAATTGATAACAGTGCATTTTGAAACATTAAAATCTGAACAAATCTAATATTTGCTTCTATTGCTTCTATTGCTACTAAATATTTTCGAAGAAATTGCTTTCGATAATTGAATTTCAAATTTTGAATAATGCTTTTATCACATGGTTGTAAAACACTAGTAGTATTAGAAGGTAAAAATACAAGCTTTATAGCTTTTAATTCAATGTGAGGGTGTGCTGGGCAGTTATCAATAATAAGTACGACTTTACGCTTTTCTCGTGAAAATCGCTTATCCAAATTGATCAACCAATCACTGAACACAGAGGCCATCATCCATGCTTTTTTGTTAGCTGTGTATTCAACAGGTAAGGTTCGCACATTTTTAAAACACCGCGGTTTTAAACTTTTTCGATTACGAACAACGGTATTTTTTCAGACCCATCCGAATTGCATCCAATCAAGACAGTGATTATTTCTTTCACGATTTTTCCTCCAGAGCACGACTGTCCTTTAAACGATAAAGTTTTATTGGGTAAGCAGCGGTAAAACAAGCCAGTTTCATCGGCATTAAAGACATTTTTTGGGTCATATTCTGCGAGAATTGAAGGCAACGTAGAATGTAACCAATTTACGGTCATAGTCGGCAAAACGTCATTTGCTTCACCACAAACATTTTTTAACACAATGCCGTTTTTTTTTTGAAACGCTCAAACCAGCCTGGATTTGCCGAAAATTCGATATTCATTTGTTTTGCTAGTTCATCTGCTTTTTCAAGAAATAAAGGTCCAGATATAGAAGCATTCTGCGATCTAGCTTGTTTAAACCAAATAAGAACAGCCTTTTCTAAATCTTCGTGCTTAGTTGTTCTCATTCGCAGTAAATTAAAAATACCATAATGAAATTGATAACAGTGCATTTTAAAACATTAAAATCTGAACAAATCTAAAAAAAGTAAAGGTCATATTATATGCTCTAAGCAATATTTTACAAGAAAATAAACAAATTGTTTTCTGTTATTTTAAAAATAAATGAAACAGATGAAGTTTATATTTAAAGCAATTTATTAAAACTATCATATTTATTAAATATTATTGTAGCTGGAGTGAAAACAATCATGTTGTCGTAAAATACTGGGAAAGTAGTCAAATGTCATAATAAAAAATGCAAACCATACAGAATGATATTTTTGCAGGAACGACATCGAGTTCCTTGTGTCACCTGTCACAGCTTTTAGAACACGTAACTTTTGATCTAGACCTAATGCCTTTGCTTTCGTGCAACACACTTCATGGTTTCATTCTCTTATTGCAGGTAGATACGCAAGTCACAAACGATGATTTGTTGATTAGGGGTTACTTGGAGTCAAATCCGAATGGATACAATATGATTCGAATTTATTCTTGTTTCAAAAATTAATCTCTTACATAACATTTGGGTTCATCTGATTATAATCTGGAGTATTTGAAAAACGTAGATAAAGGTTTGAGAAAACTGTAACATTAAGAATTAATTGTTAGACAGGAATGAAGTTTGCATAAATACAGGGAAAATTGTGTTATGGAAAGGATCAGAAATGTAGAATGAATATGTTTTTAACAGACGTAGATCACCGTATAAATATCGAGCTATCTAGCTTCTGAATAAGCATTTATGTTATTTTTTTTTAGCTTAAGTACTGTCTGTTGGAGACTTTATGCTGCATAGACGATAAAAAATTTGTACGTGAAAACAGAAACAGTCCGTAAATTGGACATTCTTATCAGAAAATTTTGCCTGTGAGATATATGCCAAGACGATTGTGCAGTGAATGGAAGAGTGTTACAGTTTCTCGAGATTGTAAGCACCCTAATCACAGTATACTGATAGATTCTTAGCTACTTCTTGAGTGATTACGCGGGAATAAGATATAATTATCCCATTAGTTCCTTTATGAACTGATATGCAAATATTAAACTATAATGGGGTAATGTCTGTTTTAATGTTTTGGCAGTGTTTAGTACCAAGTGAACGACTAGTACTTGTACACTTTTCTTTAGAGAGATTATTGTTGGAAAAAATTTTACTAAACGAAAGATAATTTCTACGAGCTACTAATCTTCTGTTTTCAATTAGGAGAAGTAAAAATTAACATTAATGAAAGTATAAAATTAAAATGAATTAAGAATGTATAATAGCTAAGGAAATGCACAATATTTTAAAAGGAGATTACGAGATAAATAAAGTGTAAGGAACAATTTTGTTCATCCTTATACATTTAGCAAGGTAATGTATTACAAAATTTTTGATTTCAAATGATGGTCAGTATTGCTAGTTTTTTAAAGTCATACAGCATGTTGTGATGTATGCAAAAGAAGATACCGTAAGAGTTTCAAAAATAGGGTATTGCCTTTTTTGAGAGGCTCTACCAAAAGTTTCGAGGTGCTAAATCTGTTATCTATATCTTCTCATCCTCTGATGATTTTATATTAAGAGATAAGAAATTTGATTCTGAGGAAAGGTGCCTTATTACACTGGTATTTCTGAGCCCCACGTTGAGGGTCGCACTAATCTCCATATCATTCGAAATGGAGCTCTGACCGGTCACCGATATAGAAATGGTATTCTCAGACCTATTGTAGTACCTTATGCTTCAGGAAATGAATTGGAAAAGACTTCTTGTGAATGAACGATAATTGTAGGCTAAATCGTGATAACTTGGGGAATGATTTCAATTTGAAGGAAGGAATCAGACGAAGGGAATAACCAGCGTGTTTTCTGGACAGGAATCAAACAGAGCATGTTTGGGACATTTTAGGCAGACTAGTTGCTATCCGCCAACCTCCTCCCCAAACTATCCTCGAATTGGAAGACGTTTTTCTGGAGAAGTTAGAATAACATTGCTTCTCATTAATAGCTTCATTGACTCTATGCCTTAGAGGAGTTCAACAATGCTTGCCACCTAGGGAAACCATACCCCCTACTGGAAACGATTTTCTTTCAAGAAAAACCTTTTTAAATTCGTATTTCTCCATCTTCATAATTTTTGTTTTTTTCTTTTGTATCCGAATGGTGAACAAATTGCATTTTTTTTCTGCCAAACATGTGTAATTTTTTTCTTATATAGCCTAACACGTTTGTCGATCATGGATCAATTATCTACACAATACCACATCCTCAAGATACACCCACAACATAAATATCCTTTAACTGTTTTGAGCAGTGTTGATACGGTCTTTTTTTCCTTTTGTCCTGTCTCTAAAAATTCGTAGCTGGTTGTCCTTCCTGGGGCATATCTCTATTTAGATCTCCCTCATTAATTGTTGGTCTGTCAGTAGTAACATCTTAAAAATACTGATTGTCTTTTCATTTACGTTTGCACTCCTGCTCTCTTGCAGGTATGGTGACAATTGTTTAATGGATATGAAGAATCGAGAGGGGCGAAGTCTCCCAGAAGAACTTGGGGAAATTGCCCAATAATTACTATGGAAATATTGAATGATAGAAAAGAGTGATTGAAGAAATGAAAGATATATTTAACCATTGTTGCGCAATCAAAGAAAAAGCAACGTCTTTGGTTTTTCTCAATTAATTATGTAAGTAAAGTGTATTTTTTCATATCGAGAACTGCTATGTACTCATTAATCCACCCATGGTAAACTGGAATCATTTTTTCAGAACGTTAACGACACCTAAAAAGAGCATCATTAGAGTTGCCTCTTAATGTTTTAATTATATTTTATTCTAATGATAATTTTCTAATTATATTTTATTACATGCTACTACTTTTTTGTTAATCATATTCTAAGCTAAGAGAAGATTTTATGATCTATCATTACTAAGTCAAGCCTCCAATGAAGTGACCTTATTTTGTATTTAGAAGCTTGATAAGATTCAAGCATGTAACAGGTTGATTTCTTAAATGTATATTCGCATAATATGTTCTAATGAAACTATCTTGGTATATTTCAAATTAATTATCAGCTATATTTTCATACTTATTTAAAAATATCACAAAAATCACAACAGCTTACGAAGAATTGGAATAAAGAAAGATATGTAATAAAAGATGTCAGTAATTAAATATATTAAAATTTAGTACCAACAATAATTTACTATATAATCCTTATAAGCAAATATTTATTTCATTAAACATTAAAAAATTGCAAATAATTTTTTTATTGTATAGTAATAAATATTGGCCTACCAGATTGGGGGGTTGGGAGCAGGGCTGACAGTTCTGCCCTGTAAAAACTAATTGTTTCGATGTCAAAAGAAGGTACTACTAGGCTGCCCTATAAAAACTGCCTTGTATCGAATTTTGTAGAAGGCTAGGGCCCAACAAGGGCTGTCATGCCTAAAGAAGAAGAAGAAGAAGAAATAAATATTATCAAATAGGGCAATTAAGTGATACACAGGATCAATTGAATTGGTAATTGAATTGGTATTATTAAAGTAATCCGCGGTATCTCGGTAATTAAAGGCGTCGAGCTCATAACTGGAGGTTTGTGGATTCGGTGCTCGAGTTGGCCAAAAATCAGCCTCGTGTTTTGATTAGTTTCGTCGTGATGTTTCTAAGCATGTATCTCGTACAGCATCAAAAGGGCAAACTGTAGAAGGTTGATATTTTGTATTTAGGACTGAAGTGACCCACAGTCACAACCAACTACGAAATTTAGGTATTTAAGTTACATTTAGGATGTCATAACATCTAGTTGTGCATCTCAACTTTGATTGTAATCTGTATTCTATGTAACGAGAAATTTCGATGTAACATATATTAATGCTGCCTGCTATAAACACAAAAACGGTTAATTGTAAAATGTTGAAATATTCCATTAAGGCTGTTATAGCATGCAGTTGTTCACCTCCATGTTTAATTGCAATCCGCACTTGTAACAATTAGTTACATTCGGTTCAGCTTTTTTTACCTCTTCCCGTGGGCCATCGTCAATGACATACAGTACAGGACCGGTTTGAACTAGAAGAAACTTCAAACTTCTCCCAACCAAAATAAGGGCCCGTTGGTTTGGCGTGATTCTGGCCCCTCAGTTCTTGAGTGGACCCCTGTGTTTTCTCAGCGGGGTAGTCTGATTTTTTTTAGAGGACAAGGTTGTTACTAGAGGAGAGAAGACGGTGAATGCTGCTGGTATCCGCTGCTTGCGGGATAGACATTTTTTGGAGCGACGCGATTGTCCATGTGTTTTTAATGAGTTTTAATTTTTTCTTTCCCAAACACTAGGCCAACGTAACATTATTTTTACAGCACTTTACATAGCGAATAATCTTAATATAACGGTATTTAACCCCTTATCACCACTGAAATGTTTCTAATTAAGTAATTTGTAATTTAAATATAACTAAAGTTCAAATAATTTTTAATTTACTTTGTACAGGACTCACTATTTTTAGATTATGTTTTTAATTATCTACACCTTTTTTGAATCCCATAATTACTACTTGGAGAACAAAAATATAATACCCATCTGTCTGATGAAGCTATTAAAACCAATTAGCTTAAAAATGTTTTTTGGCCACCTAAATTGTTAAAACAATTTCCAACTAAAGGCAAAATTTCTTTTTATATTCACTTATTGAATTCTCTAAAACTGTTCCTACAGCAATGCAAATTTTTTTAACAGAATTATTATTTGCGTCAAATAAAACTCATTATATGAAAAAAAGTGTCATTGACAGTAAAGTATTCATCTTCAAATCACCTACTACTATTTAGTTTTACTTTTGTTTTCAATGTAGATAAAAACTACATATTCTCAAGCACCGAAACCTATTATCAAAGGATTACAAAATAGAACCACTAATTATTAGCTTTCAGAATGATTTGAACTAATCCTCTCTAAAAGTGAGATTATAGATGTGTATAGAATAGAGCAATATGATTACTGGAACAGTAATTTCACAGTAATCGGAGTGAGATGAATATCGACGAAATGATGTTTCCACGAGGACATAAATCAAACAAAACCTTTTACTCTTTTCTTCTTTCTGTCACAGATCATGATGGCTTTGGTGACCTTCCCGGTGTGTTGGACAGATTAGACACACCTCAAGGGCAGATGAAGGAAGATGCGGTTCATGGAGAACTTTCCAATTGTTGCATACTTGATCAATATCAAAATATCACAATCCTTTTGGGTGACCCAAGGTAAACTATGGTTAGTCACGTGCGTTGAAAATCTATAGCTGCAGTTTCAGCTGTAGCAGAAAGCAATTTCAAGCCAAATAATAGATAAAAATAATTCTCTTATCAACTTATTGCAACCAGATTCTAAGATTATCACTGGACGGACCCTGGGAAAGTAGAATCACCAATTTTGTTTTCAGCAGTTCGAACTCCTCCAGGCACCACGTCACTACTCTTTTTAGGTGTTTGACCTTATGACTGCAGTTGCAATATATTAATCAAGAAAACTGTAGAATATACCGGGTGATCCAAAAGTCAGGACGAACTTTAAAAATGGTTGGTTGGTTGGTGTTTACTGGCTCAAGATCCATGTAAGGATATGCTGCGCCAAACAAATGAGCACATAAAACAAAGAAATTCAATTTAAAAGTAAGAGAAATTACTAATCAAAAATTAAGAAAAAACAAGAGATAAACGATGAATTATAAAAATTAAATTTAAAAATTTTAAAGCATTAAATAAGATTTAAAACATTGATGCAGATGAGAAATTCAAAGAGTTTGGGATGAGGAGTTTTGCCTAAAAGTTCATTCAATGTAGGATGATAAGTTTTAAGATATACATAATAAAAACGTTTTAAAGCAGTACATGAAGTTAAAATATAATGAACAGTGAGAAGAGTATGACAAAAGGAACATTTTGGAGCAGGCTCAGACAGTAGTAAATGTTTATGGGTTAGTCTGCTGTGACCGATATGAAGACGGGATACTATAATATCGAAAAAAATTGTTGTATTAGCGACGAACAGGTGGCGCTGTAGTGTTTTATAGTACCAAGAGATGATTTGCAAATGAAGAAATGTTGAAAACTTACAAGTCAGCTTAATTACAGTTAATTAGTATTACAGTAAATGTTCAATATTCTGTGAATCATTCAGAACTACAGCTGTGAGACGAGTCACTGTTCACAGCATTTAGTAGCATTTCTGGAGTTATGGCAGACACATTTTGGTGGATGGCATCTTTAGTGCTGCTAGTGTTGCCGGACCTACATCAGAAATTAGACAGCGCCATCTGTTGTTCTTCAACGGAACTATTTTCATTGCTTTGCCCCACAAAACCTGGCTTCTTCTCCATTCGTTTGGTGCAAAGTGCATCCTTTTATCTTTATTAGCTTTCGAATTATTCATTTTTAAAGTTTGTCCTGACTTTAGGATCACCCGGTATTTAACCAAAAGAATATAAAGTGTAAATATATTTGCAATGGATTTTCAATTAAGGATTTGTCAAAATAGTAAGTCTTGATTTTGCTTGCATCGTATTTTCCTCAATAAACCTGGGTTAACTGCTTCATGTTGCTATTTTTGAATTGCATTATTTTCATTTAATTAGCCATTCCCACAGTATAGTTTAATGTACTATAAAGTAAAAGAGTAATATGAGAAATATATAAAAGAATCTTAGAAATTTATTACTGTATATTTATACAATATTAACTTCTTCGATATCAAGACATTTGCTGATATTTACTAAGTTTGTACAAGTGTTTCTGTAAATGCGTGTAAATATGTATGTATGAATAAATCATGGTCGTTGTATTATTTTATGGTTCAACTTTCTTCCTAATGTTCTGAGAATCAATCAAAAATGCTATACTGCTTTATAACGATATTTACAATGATTATTTTAGAGCAAAATCATTCCTTCCTAATAGCATTTCTCTAGATTTGAGACAGCTTCATCGTTCTTAACTCGAATACATGCGCAGGGTATGACATACCCATCGCTTTGCTTAATTTAACACTCCCCTCCTCTTATTTTTTATTCCGAAAGTAAGGGAATGATTCTCCGTTTAGCTGGCTTTGAGCTTATTTAATTGGAGGGGAAAGGTCAGTTGAAAAATTCTTTGAATGCATATTTTTGTACAGCCTCAGGATATTACTCGCCTGCTGTGTCATACCTTGCGAATGTATTTTATGTTACAGTTCTAGGTAAGGAAGAACGTTCCTAAATTATTTTATCATTATGATACGTTACTGTAAGTATGATGAGGAAATGAAATGTTTAAGAAATTCATTGGATACTGTTTCTTCGGATGAAGAAATCTTAAATAATGATTGTAGAATTATGATGTTGTTGAATATAATAATCTTGTTATTCATGGAGGATGTAGGATAATAGTGGCACTTCTCCGTTAAGCCGCAATAACCTTTCACCGGTTCTTTAGTGGCGGCAGACACAATTCAGAATATTCAAATGGTAGCTTTTACGTCGATTTTCAAACAGTGATTAATGAAAATTGAGGAATAGAAAAGAGTTCCATTCCTTAGCTTAAATGAACATTTATTAGTTTTTGTTACTTGTGAAAAAATACTCGTCCCTCGACATGACGCCAAAAGCAAAATGGCTATAAAAAGATAATTTTTCTCAAAAACAAATGCTGGTGACCTCTCTCCAATTTTGGCCAAGATAATACCCACTCAACACAGCGCATGGCGAGGTCAGTAGAGAAATCCCACCAGCGGGAACCTAAGACGATCGCCAAAATGTAGCTTGAGTAGGAAGAAAAGCCTAGGAATTTTATGGCGCCAAGCAACGCTCAAGATGAACAAATGGTGAAAGATGGGGAGAGCAAAACGGCAACACATGGATGGTCAGCGTGGAAAGATAGAAGGTGACTTGGACATGGACAAGCCCCATTCCATAAAATAAGAGGTCTGGAAGCCGGCAATTCCTGGTATTCCCTTTTAGAAAGAATTTGGCTATACCACAATGATGATGAAGAACCAGATGATGAGGAATGTAACAGAAATCAAATTTCAACAATTGGAATACAAACAGATAAAAAAATTGAAGATGATAATGATTCAAATGAAAAAGATTATTTCTTACGAAAGGACAATATTTTGTTCAATGGTAAAAATTGCTCCAATAAATGTATGCGATATTTTGCTGTACTTTAAGAAATAACCAATCAGAATCATTACTAAGCATTCATTTTTGAAGTTCTCGGTATTCAACTTGAAGAATATTACAAGAAATGTAGGAGCCATCAAGAAATGCTCTAAGAAATTAAAAAATAATTTGTCACCCAGTGAAGTCATAGCTCTAATTGCTAATAAGAATAAAGAAATACACTCCCTTCCCAAAAGTTAAACACAAAGATGTAAAATGAAAAAAAAATACTGCTTTGATTGACACAAAATTCGGAAGGAAAGTAGCATATATATTTATGCATAAAACAAAATCAATAATTATATACAGAAATGAAAACAAAATTAAATTTTTGTAAGTTATCAGATAACGACATACTGGAGACTTAAACAGAATTATGTATAAAGTGAAAATAAACAGCATAAAATGAAAAAAAGGACATTAATAGGGTATGTGATCCCTCCTCATTTGTATACAAAGTTTACACTTTGTGACCATGCTTTCACTTAGGTGGTCAACCACCACAGATTTAAGCAATCACCATTCTTCTTGTAGAGCAGTTTCCAGCTCAGTAACAGAGGTTGGAGGTGGGAATCGTGAAGATACAGCACGGCCAAGAGCATCCCAAAGATTTTCAATGGGATTAAGGTCGGGCGAATATTCTGGCCACGCCATACGCGCCTTACCTTCATTGTCCAGGTAGTCATCGACGATGTCAGCTCTAAAGGGATGTGCGTTATCGTTCATTAAAACAAAATCAGGGCCTACTGCTGCAGCGTAAAATCTCACAATGGGTTCTAGGACTTCATCTCGATACCGGACAGCCGTCACAAAACCCCGTTTAAAGATTTACAGGTCGGTGTGGTATCCTAATAAAATTCTTGCCCACATCATAATGCTTCCGCCTCGAAATGCGTGATGTTCTGTGATGTTTTGGGGCTGATTTCGTGTTCCTCGTTTACGTCATACCCTTTTACGCTTGTCATCTGGCTCCAGAGAAAATCTTGATTCATCAGTAAACAAGACATTGCCCCACTCAGACACAGTTCAGTTGACATGTTCCTAGTACCACTTTAATTGCGCCTCTCTTGATTGGGCGGAGAGAAAACCACAAACTCGAGGTACCCGAGCGTACAGTCCATTCATATGTAATTTTCGGAGTACAGTAGCTGCAGATATCGCTTTACCAATGGACGCTGTAACCATAGATGTCACACGTGTGGAGGTCGCTCTGTGATTCTTCTTGGCTAAAATAGCCATATATCGATCTTCCGCGGGGGTTGTAACCCTTGGGTGGCCGGCTGCGGGCCTTCGGACAACTGTCTGCGGGGCTTGGAATTGTTTCCATAAACGTGAAATTACAGAATGATGAACTCTGAAGAAAAGAGCAACCTCTGTGATCGACTGTCCTGCTTCACTGCGCCCCACAGCACGTCAGAACTCAGAATCTTCCACTCATCTTCTGGAAGTCATAGAAACACGTATGTCTTGAAAACAAATTGTACGAAAGTTTTAAACACCTATCAGCATTTACAATCCACTTCTGTAAGTCTTCATAAAGCTGGCATCTTATAGGACTGACCTTTTTGCATATTTCTTGAGATGAAAGCGCGATTGGCTGTTAACTAACATATTTGCATACTTCCATCTACCTCTACAGTGAATTCCATTCTCTTCAATTCTGATTGACTTCCGGAAATTAGCATTTTCATCTTCGTGCTTAACTTTTGGAAGTGAGTGTATATAAAAAATGTGCCGAATGCTCAAATAAAAAGGACAGTAATAAGCTTATGAAAAATAGGATAAAAACATGTGCATAGCACACAAAACAGGCACTTGTAGAAAATGGGTAAATGAACTTAATTAGTTATTTTAAATATAAGTTCATAAGTATATTTTTCTCTCTTTTTCCATTTTTAATCTTTAGTATACTGATTTTATTCTAGAAAGTAGAGATAAAAAACTCTGGGTATAGAATATTTTATTGTGTAATCCCGTTCGTATTTTTTTCTAGCGTGTAATACCTGGTTCATTAATAGTTATTTCAGAATATTCTATTATTATCGGTTCTATTTTAAAAGAAAATTTTCCCAGATATATCATCAGAGTAAATTATTGATTTTATCTTTAAATTTTCGCTCAAGGAAACAAAAAGTGGATAACACATGCTATTTGGCGTTTCATCACGAAGGTAGAAATTTTGCTATTTTGTACAAACAATACACGTTTTATTTCCCCCTATGTCCTTCAGTATTATAAATTTAGCATACGTTTGTACATTACTGCCTGAGAAATACTTTGCAAGGAACCATTATGAAAATAAATAGTAGCACGATGTGATAAAGGAATTATGCAAATAATAAAATCTGCTTGTTAATGGCGCTTAAGCTCTCAGGAGACTTTTTGATATCTATGTATCATTTCTAAATTGATTTCGAATTGCAGCTTAATGCAAATGCAGTCAGATCACAGATTATTTTCTTGTTAAAGTTTTACGAAATAGTGATTGCTGATAGGCGTAAAGATGTAGGCTTGATACAACTTTGTAGTAGTGATGAAATCACACAGGACATGGAGACCTTTACACGTGTTTCTAGATCCAATAACAAGAATAAAGATAAAAGTAAAATATAAGAGAATATTTCTTATAGAATTTTCTTACAGAAAAAGTGTGTGTATCATGTACTCCGTGATTCTAGAAGCGTTGTTAAACATATTACTTTGATATTAAAGGTAGTTATTTGACTGAATATTTGCTTGCAATACAGGAGTAGCTAATTAATTAAAAATTATATATACATATATCCCTAAGCTATAACATAATTTATTTAACTCCTTGTATCTCAGTTTCGCATATTTGTAACATACACAAAAAACTACGCTATTTGCACAGTTATATTTGAAATATCCCTTATATAATAATAGCCTAAGCTATCTGTCAGTCTGTCCCCGAATTTATGAAGCGGTTGGGCCTGGAATGGATAGAGGCATCCATATTGGATTTTGATGAGTTAGGGTTAAAAACATTCGAAATCCACCCTTTGCCCCCTTTTTTTTAGCATTTAATGCCATTATTTCAAGTCATTTTTTCCCGGTTAAAAGCAGGCAATTAAATTTATCAATTTGACGCATAAATAGGTAAAAATAAAATTTGTTTCTAGAACTATGACGTCATTCCTTTAACCATCTCATTTAATCATTTCTTATTTTAAATTACTTAAAAGTATTCTACATTATTTTCATACATTTTATAAATGATTTTAGATACTACGTAAATAACTTTCTTTTATATTCGGCTTCAATAATAGATTAGGTACATATGTGATAATTTTAAATATAATCATCGATTATTTTTTGTTGCAAAGAAAATTTTATCCCCAAACATTATTAACAACAAATTCTATCAGGTATTAACAACAAATTCTATCGATCTCCAGGGTGTAGTGGAAATAATAGTTTCATTCCTTTATTTTCATTAATTATTGGGGCAAAAAATTGTGAAGAACTTAACAATAATTTCGACGTAGCTAAGAAGACTTTGAATTATCTTTCTAAGTGAATTGACCATGATTCTAGACTTCATTTACAGTATCGAGATACTTTAGAGGAGTATGAATATAAACAAATTATTGAACGTGTACCATATAATTCTCAGCCAAAAAACAAACCATTTTTTTTACCTGCCTCATTACTTTACAATTCTTTAAAATTAAAAATTTTACTGATCCCGTCATAGGATGGGATATATGATAGTATATATATATATATATATACATATATATATATATATATATATATATATATACACACACATATATACACACACACACACGCACACACACACACACACACACGCACACACACACACACACACACACACACACACACACACATATATATATATGAAAACTAAAGATTGAGATGATACATTTTGTGTGTATTCAGCATATAATTTGATGGATGGCAGAAACTTCGACAGAAAATTAAGATAGGCTTCATAATAAACGATGACTAGTCCAGGTCAACTTAGCTTCTGTATACTACGAGGAAAATGTGACCTTGGACTTAGTGCTTCGTTACATAATATAAATCCACCTTACAGATATGTTTTTATCCATTTAGGTTACTGAAATTGTTTTTAATTCTGAATCAAGCTTCTCAGATTATCCTACCAAAATTTTAACCTTACGGAATATTGCCTTAGTCAGAATTTTTTCTCAGTGTTCTCAAAAGCAGATGACGTGTAGAGATATATCTGCTCAGCCTTATTAATTATATAGCTCACAACATTTTTGAAGCCTTTTACGACAGCTAGAAACATATAAACGTTCATGGGAATGCAACCCTCTCCCCTCTCTCCCCCCTTCCCTCCAAACTACAATCAAGCCATTACTGGCACATGCTCTATCAGATATATTTGTATGAAAGATAAAAGTTTTGATAGCTATCAACGAGAAGTTACATAAATCCTGGTTTATTAGAACAGCTAACTCTGCACAACTATTTTATAGTCCTGTTACTATGCCCAGATTTTTAGCACGTATCCGTTTGTAATGATGACTGTGCAACACAACATTTCATGTCGTCATTTCAGAAATTCACAAATTTATATGCGGTCAGTGTCTAACGTGGAGTAAAATCTAATAAACTATAATTTGGTATTAACACGTATAAAAACACGTATAATTTGAATTACATTATAATCAATTGTACATTAAAAGAAATTGCCATTTATCTTGCTTTAGAAAAATGTAATAATTTTAATGTCTACATATTTTGATAAGGAGTCGATTGTTAGAGTTTACTTGTTTAAAATTACAAGTCTACTTATTAGAGATGCTTTGACAAGCTTTGCCTATATATTCCTATATATTCTCTATATATTCCTATATATTCTATACAAGCTTCCTATATATTCTCGTACAGATTCATGGGTCATGAAAAAAAAGCAATTACTAGAGTCAAAATAACGTAAATTAGCAGCATTCGTTTGACAGAATGACAGACATCTTTATTCACAGAGTCTTCTGTAAACTTTTATTTTTTTCCATGTGTAATTTATGAAGTTTAATAAGCTAAACGATAAACTGTCATATTGTAAATAAATATGAAAAAGTGTTCTTAGATAAAGGAATAAAATTGCGAGTAAATGCGAATGTATGTTTTTAGATGCTATATACAGGGTGTTTCAAAAATGACCGGTATATGTGAAAAATTAATAAAAACTAAACGAACAATGATAAAAATACACAGCTTATTGCAATACACTTGGGACAATATTAAATTTTCAGGCAGACAAACTTTCAAAATTAGTTACAATGTTACACAACAGATGACGCTGCAGTCTGGAAAAATTTAAACTACGATATTTTTCATATATCCACCAGGCTCAGCAATAATATGGCGTATTCTCAGAACGAAATTATCAGAAACCCATGTAAACAGATGTACTGTTCCAGTTATTCAATTGTTTCTGGATAGTGGCGGTACACCTGGTCTTTTAAAAGTCCCCACAGAATAATATTATAGTTTAGATTTTACCAGTCTGTAGTGCCATCTGTTGTGGATTATTGCAACTAATTTTCAAAGTTTGTCTGCCTGAAAATTTACTATTGTCCCAAGTATATTGCAATAAACTGTGTATTTCTTTCAATATCCGTTTAGTTTTTATTGATTTTTGAGATATACCGATCATTTTTGAAACACCCTGTATATATATATATATATATATATATATATATATATATATATATATATATATATATTGTATAAAATACCTAATTTCTCCTACCATTGCTGATGCTTTACATGAAGACGATTTAAAACAGCTGATTTAAAGAAAATGAAGAAGTTCAGCTTCGAAAGGTTTATCTTATAAGACAGATATTTGAAGGGATTTTTTTCAGTTTAAAAGTATGCAGAAAGATGTTTAAGTTTTAGATCAGTTTTATAGATCATTTAAGTTAAAAACATTGATGAGAAAATAAAATTTTTTCACAGCTTTATGATTTTTTATTTAGAATACCTGTCATAGTAATTATTATATGGAATAGAAACAAGCTGAACTTTTTTCTTAAAACATGTATATTTGGAATTTTAACTATAGTCTTTTTATGAAAAACCATAATGATACATTGGCTCAGAAAACAAATTTGTTACAGACCATAGTTTCTAAGAAAGTTTTCTCTTTTCCCATAAAAACGAGATAGTTGTATTTAAAATGTTGGAAACATAACCAACACATTTAAAAAGCGAATTTACATACAAAAATACGGTCTGTAAATCATGGGAGCAAATTACTCTCCTGTATCATGGATATAATTACTCAGCATGTCCGTCTACAAAATGAGGGAGTCATTGAGCTTCAGGATTGGAATTTAAATTATTTATAATCCTTAAAATCAAGCGTAAACACCGAATCACAAAAAACAATATCCTTGGATATATATGAATAATATTTAAAAATATGTTCTTCATTTTTGTTATATTTGCTTGAAATTCTCACTATTTTAGCGTGTTTCACTCAGCCTTGTCCGTGGCATAGACCTTTAATCCCCCCGTTTGATCTCCAAAGAAATCCTTGAGCGACATCCAGGAACACAGGAGAATGTTGCACATTTTTAGAGAAATTCAAATTCGGAAGATCGTGAAGTTAACAAAAAAGAATAAACTAATGCTGTGCTTAAAGATTACATGGAATTATGATCATTTTCTTCTCTAGCTTGCCTTGCTGTCATCTTTAGAATTTATTTCTTCCTCTGAATAAAGGTCATAGGTTCGTGACATTTGACTCAAGCAACAAGCTTTCTCTGAATTAACTAGAAACGTTGGAGATAGTTTAAGCTGTTAGGATTCGTTAAGTAATTGTAAAATATAGCTTCAAAAAATAGTACATATGACAGTATATAAATGTGTACTTAAAATGCAAGTTTTTGAGAGTATATGCTTATATGTCGTTCCTAATTGGTTTATACGTATTTCTGCTTATGTACTATTTTTACTCCTTTTTCAAAACTTCCTTATTATTTGTCGAGACAATCGTGTTTTGATGGGTAAACCTGCATATGGTCTATATGCTTAAACTAGAAACAACTATTCTTCGCTGTTAAATTTAGAAGTCTTTAAAATACTTTAATCTTTTTTTAACAGTGGTAAAATATGAAGAGCTGTTTAAATAAACTCTAAAAATAGTTTTAAAAAATATAGATAAAACATTTCCACAAAGTGACTTTTAGGAAGTTTTTTTTTAAGATTATCAATCATAAAATGAACAAACGTAGGTATTTAGTACCTTGGTACAAATTTAATGTTCATTAATTTTTACATTATTTTCAAGAAAATATTAACTAAATTAATAAAAATAATTTTGTAACCAAAATGTGCTATTTTTAAGAGAATTATAATTATTAAAATTATTTCGGGTATTTACTCTCATACTACATTAATACTAACATACTGGCATATTAATACTAGCATATATGATGGGATCAGTAAAATGCTTTATTTTCTAGAATTGTAAAGTACCCTATAAAGAAGATGAAAAAAAAATGGTTTGTTTTTTGCCTGAGAATTATCTAGTACACTCTCAATAATTTGTTTATTTGTTGACAGACCTTCATGTTAGTTGCCAACTTTAATTTATCTTGTCATATTACGTGGATAGGATGGACAGCAGAGGTTTTTATATTGACAGCGATTATTTGGCGGTATATATAATGTCCAAAATTTAACGAATCAATTGCAAACCGTGTGGTTATGTATAAAAAACAAACACACAAACGAACAAAACTTTTTAATTTTCAAAGATATATATCTAAACGCTAAATATTTATTAGTCCGTGAAATAGACTCCTAGACTTTTATGAAAAGAATTTGTTGTTAATACCGGCGATAAAATTTTCATTGTAATAAAAAATAATCCATGATTAAATTTAAAATTTACACATATGTACCTAATCTATTGTTTAATACAAATATAAAAGACAATTATTTACGTAATATCTAAGTTTAGTGATAATAGACGTCAAAAAAATATGTAATGCCGTATAATTTAAATATTTAGGTATATGATGGGTATTTTTGTAAATTTTCATAACGTTCGAAAAATGTTATTTTTCCCTTTTTTATTTTTGTCATATTAATTTATTTTCGTTTTTAACGAAACGGTAAAGTTTTTAATTTTCGCTTATTGAAACAACTATTTTCGCAATGTGGATACTATAATTTTTTAACATTTCAGGTAAAACAGAGATTAAAATGTTCAATTATACATAATATACAAAATGATATTTTTTATCATTATGTCATTCATTAATTTTCATTATTCTTTCTTATTTTATTTTATTTAAAATGTCTTTAGTATCATTATTTAACTGAAATTTGAATATAAATGATTGAACTTTATTTCTAATTCCAAAATTTATAGCATTTTTTTAAGAGAAATTTTAAATTTAATTTGTTTATTTAGCTTTAAATGAAATGATAACATAAAAGTACAAAAATACAAATTTGTGGCGTTCATGGCCTAGTAAAAATTCATTATAGTTTCTTAGATATATGGTTGTGATAGATGTGTTTGTTTCATACCAAACTATGTTGTTTGTCATAAATCATTTTTAAAGTAAATTTATTTAAAAAATAATTACAATTTTAAAATTTCCTATTTATAAATTTCAAGTGATTTAACTCTACATTACTGTAGAAATATAATCAATTTCGACTTATATACTTAAATTTAATTTGACAAACTTTAATTTAGACAAAACATTATAAAAATAATTTTTATAATTACTTATATTAAAATATAAAATAAATAATTAATTAAATTAATATTCACAAAAATAAAATTTTTTTTTTTTTTGTTTAAAAATTATTTTAAGTTTACCGTACAAATAAATATTATACAAATATAAAAGACAATTATTTACGTAATATCTAAGTTTAGTGATAAAACGTATGAAAATAATGCAGACGGTATTTAAGTAATTTAAAATAAGATATGATTAAAGAAGATGGTTAAATGAATGACTTCATAAGGCTAGAAAAAATGTTATTTTTACCTATTTATTGTGTGATAAATTGATAAATTTAATGTTCTGATGAGCTTGAAATAATGGCATTAAACACTGGAAAAAGAGGGAAGGGGTGGGTTTCGAACGTTTTCGAACTCGCTTTGAATTTTTCTAACCCTTACTCATCAAAAATACAATATGGATGCCTTTATCCATTCCAGGTACAACCACTTCATCAATTCGCGGACAGATGGACAGACAACTTAGGCTATTACTATATAGAGATAAAAGATCAATATACGCGTGCATTCTAGGGTTATGTACATTTCAAAACTTGAAAGTTATCAAAATTTCTTTCTTTTTCATTATTATCTCTATAATTATTAAATTGTTGAGTTTGAGATAAGTAGTTTTATTTCATAACTCAACACTACCATTGATAAGTTTTTTCTGAAGTATAAAGATGCTTGAAACTTTAAATCGTACTAATTTCAAAATTTTGACATAGGCAGTAGTTTTAAAAGAGAAATTTAAAAAGGAATTTCCGTTTTTTAGCTTTTAACTCCAGAGCTGTGGTAACTCAGTGGGAAAAGACATCAAACTCATAAACGGAGGGTTGTGCGTTCAAGGCTCGTGCCTAGTAGAAATTCGTAGTGTTCTATAAAGATGGCTGGGAGGGGCTGGGATACGTAAAATAGATTTGTGTTCTCAATGTCCTCCAAGTTACCAAACAATAAAAGTGTAACATTAAAAAAATCATTACAATTATAAAGTAAATTATATTTTAAAGAAATAATTACCTAGCTTTTAATTTTCCGGTATTTCATTTTTATTATTTTAAAGGATCTCAAGTGATTTAAACTCCTACATTACTGTAGAAATGTAATCTAATTTCGACTTCCAATAACTTAACATTACTACATTTGACGAAAACTTTTTTTTAGATTTTCAAAACATTTTCAGAATTAATATTCTTATAAAAATAAATACTTTTGGTATTAAAATAAAAAAATATATAGGGCATATATATTTTTAAATTAATATAACATCACTCAAAAGTTTGCAAGATCGTTTGTTTTCCGTAAAATATTTCAAGTTCTAATTAATATTTAATTTTTGTTTTATCTTGGATTTGAAGCGTTTACAAGCCAAAAAATATTGTGAAAAATCATTTTTCTCTAATTAATTTTCAACATATTAACAAAATCCTTTGAAAAATTCCTTGTAGAAGAAGTTACAGAGCACGTTAATATAAGTCACTTCCGCGTTAATTAAATTTATTAGGGTTTTTCCCTCAAATTTACAATTTTCACCTCTATCCGTAAGTTTAAAAACAATTTAAGGGGAAAGTGTTTAAAAATTTCTATATTTTAATATATGCTCGTTGTCTTTAGTATGAATCAATATAATAAAGATATTTTTCAATTCCTGCTATTAGTTAATTATATATATATATTATTTATTTTTATATATATATATATTTATATATCTTCTTCAAATTTTCAATCGTTAATAAAATATATTTTATTCATCCACTCAAGTTCAAATACATTTTTTTTTAAGTTTGTAGTGGACGACACTTGATGTTAATACAGTTTTTTCAAATATTAATTCATTAATTAGATTTAATTAATTAAATTCCATCAGTCACTGATATCTTTGGCAATAATGGCGTTCACAGAATCGAGCCAAAATCAGAGCAATTCTCCGCCAAACAGCAACAACGTCAATGCGGAACGAAGAATGCTACCATTAATACTATCATGGGCATCAACAGTAGATTAGATGCAAGGTAGAACTGTAGATATGCAGCAATATATCTAGAACGAAAACTTTCGCAGAAAGCCAAGCATATGTCTCCCTGAGTCATGTGAAATCATTAGATGGACTATCAATTGAAGAACTGGACTGCTCAAAACTCACTGGAAAGGTTCCTTGCAATAATGAAGAGGTGGATAGAATGAAACCACCATCAGCTTTTTAAATTAGAAACGAAAAACAGAATAGAAAATGAATAAATAGTAACAAACAAAAATAATAGTCCAACAACATAAATAGAAAGGAAAATAGAAAATTGCAAGGAAATTCGCTTTCTATTTTGCCACTTAATGTTGTGATTCTGTTATATGTATATACATATTTATATTAATGGTAATTATTTAATAAAAAGTAACTAAAATAATATTTTTCTTTCTTGACCTAAGTAGGAATTTAAATTTTTTATATATGTTACTTGTTATATTTTCATTATTTCCTAAAAATAAAGTAAAATTAAATGCAATTTATTTCTTTTTCAATTTTAATTAATATCAGAAAAAAATAGTTGATGAAACATTTATTATTTAGTTAATTCATTATATAGACCTTTTACATTTGTGATGATTTTAATGAAAATTACCTGTTAATTAGAACGTGAAATATTTTAAGGAGAACAAACGATCTTGCACATTTTTGAGTAATGTTATATTAAATGCCTTATATATTTTTTATTTTAATACCAAAAGTATCTATTTTTATAAGAATATTAATTCTGAAATGTTTTGAAAATCTAAAAAAAATTTTCGTCAAACGTACTAATATTAAGTTACTGGAAGTCGAAATTAGATTACATTTCTACAGTAACGTAGGAGTTTAAATAACTAGAGATCCTTTAAAATAATAAAAATTAAATAACGAAAAATTAAAAGTCTAGGTAATTCTTTCTTTAAAATATAATTTACTTTATAATTGTAAAAGTATTTAAAACAAACTGTAGATTATTCAGTAATATATCTAGAACGAAAACTTTCGCAGCAGGTCAAGCATATGTCTCCTTGAGTCGTGTGAAATCTTTAGATGGACTATTAATTGAAGAACTGGACTGCTCGAAAATCACTGAAAAGGTTCCTTGCAATAATGAAGCATTTCAAGAGGTGGATAGAATGAGACCACCATCAGCTTTTTAAATTAGAAAGGAAAAACAAAATAGAAAGTGAATAAATAGTAGCAAACAAAAATAATAGTCCAACACCATACGTAGAAAAGAAAATGAAAATTGCAAGTAAATTTGCTTTCTATTTTGCCACTTAATATTGTGATTCTGTCACATGTATATCCATATTTATATTAATTGTAATTATTTAATAAAAAAGTAACTAAAATCAAATTTTTCTTTGTTGACCTAAATAGAAATTCACTTTAAATTTTAATATATTACTTCCTATATTTCCATTATTTCCTAAAAATAAAATAAAATTAAATGCAATTTATTTCTTTTTTCAATTTAAATTAAATTAAAGAAAAGTAGTTGATGAAACATTTATTATTTATATTAATATTTATATTAATTGTAATTATTTAATAAAAAGTAACTAAAATAAAATTTTTCTTTGTTGACCTAAATAGGAATTCACTTTAAATTTTTTTTATATATATTACTTGTTATATTTTCATTATTTCCTAAAAATAAAGTAAAATTAAATGCAATTTATTTCTTTTTCAATTAAATATAAAAAAAAAAAGTTTTCATTAAATGCAGTAATGTTAAGTTATTGGAAGTCGAAATTAAATTACATTTCTACAGTAATGTAGGAGTTTAAATTCTTGAGATCCATTAAAAAATGAAATAACGAAAAATTAAAGTCTAGGTAATTCTTTCTTTAAAATATAATTTACTTTATTTTTGTATTTTAAACCAAAATTCTATTTTTATTTGAATTTTTCTCTAAAAATATGATCTAAAAAGTATAAAATTTTCTATTCTTATGTTAGTTATTGAAATCTGAATTAAATTTAATTATCTACATGTTATGTAAAAATTCATGAGATATTAAAAAATGAATTCGAAAATTAACATATTCTTATTTAAAAAAGTAATTTTTTAAAGCAAATGTTTTTAAAATTAAATATTAAAAAATTTTCTGTTGTTCTAAATTTTTTTTCTTTAATAGATTAGTATTAAATGTTAATTTGCCCCAAATCCTTACTGATGTTACACTTTGAAACGAAATCTGAATTAAATTTAATTGATTCTAAAAATGGTATGAAAAATATGATAGTATAAGAAGCATGACAATTTCGAATGGAAAAAAATTCAAAATTCTTGTAAAGTTATAGTTACAAAGTTACATTTTTGAAGAGCAAATGTGTTGTAATACCCCTTAAATATTAAGAAAAAATTAAATTTTCTGTTGTTCTAAAAGTCTAAAAGAAATTTTGGTTGGTTGTAGATTAATTGTATCTATAATGAGTGTATAGTTTTTGCCCCAAATCCTTACTGATGTTACACTTTGAAGCGAAATCTGAATTAAATTTAATTAAATATCTAAAAATGGTATGAAAAATATGATAGTATAAGAAGAATAATAATTTCGAATGGAAAAAAGTTTCAAAATTTTTGTAAAGTTATAGTTACAGAGTCTGGAGGTTTTTTGAAGTTCAAATGTGTGGTAATATCACTAAAATATTAAGAAAAAATTATATTTTCGTTTGTTCTAAAGGTTTAAAAGCAATTTTGGTTGCTTGTTGATTAATGGTATCTATAATGAGTGCATAGTTTTTGTCCCAAATCCTTACTGATATTACACTTTGAAGCGAAATCTGAATTAAATTTAATTAAATGTCTAAAAATGGTATGAAAAATATGATAGTATAAGAAGCATGACCATTTCGAATGGGAAAAATTTTCAAAATTCTTGTAAAGTTATAGTTACAAAGTCTCGAGGTGTTTTGAAGAGCAAATGTGTGGTAATAGCACTAAAATATTAAGAAAAAATTAAATTTTCTGTTGTCCTAAAGGTTTAAAAGAAATTTTGTTTGGATGTTGATTAATTGTATTTATAATGAGTGCATAGTTTTTGAGTATTTATTGAAAGGATATTAAGTTTTCGAATTCTTTCAATAAGGTATAAGGGTTTCATACATAGGTTGAAACATGCCTTTATCTGTACTTTTATTGTATTACTTCAAATGTTTAAAAGTGTATTTAATTTAAAAACATTCTTAAAAGTTTTTTCTTCGTATATCATTAGTTAAAGCATTATGAATTCTATTTACGTGAAAATAACAAATTTATCGTGTATCTTAAATTTTTTTTGTGAGAATTACTAAAAAAAGTAAAAAAAAAAAAATTGTTTATTGAACACACTCATAATTTTAAAATTACTTCTCTCCAGGGTTACAGAAATTCTAATCACAATCATTTTAAATTATACAGAGAAAAAATTGATATATACTTATGCAAAGCCGCAGAACAAAATTCCGTTTTCCATATTTCTCAGCTTGTAGGAAATATCTCAAAGTCAAAACATGCCTACGTGACGTACCTCACGCGCTTCGCTTTTCCGCACGGGTAGTTTGGCAGCACGACTGCATTGTGTTTCATGGACGCCATTTTCCCAAGATGGCCGAAGCATCTTCTTTTTTTCCCATTCAACTCAAAGCACCCACCGTAACGCGTTATTTTCTTATTTTCTCATTATTACTTTTACTGTTACGCGGATGGCTTTCTCTTGCTTTACTTCTTTACGTTTTCTCTTATGAAAAGCAGAAAGAAAAATAAACTAAAAACACGGCAAGGAGATATACGGCTATTTATTTAACATGTACGATTTCCTATTAGATGAAAGTTGATTTTACTACCATTTTTTTTCTTCTTTTTTTGGCGATAGTGGATGAACATTCCAGAAATGCAACAGAACATAAAAAAGTGGTGTTGATCAAATGTTGCTCTGAGTAAATAACTTTTTTTTTGCATTGTTCGTATAGAGGTTAATTTCTTTTAAATGATGCTTGATACAAGCTATAAAACTGAAAGATTATCACGAATCCACGCGAACAAAAGTATGAAACTACAGCTTTATCGTATGTATAAAATAAATGAGTTTGTTTAGAGGTCTTATTTTATGGAACTATAATAGATGCTAGCATTTTAATGGTAAGTTATGATTAAAAAGTTACGAGGAACAGGAAATGGGAAATGGTTACGAAGCATATTTCCATTTTAATTCTTGCATCAAATTTTGATTTCTACCCTGAATTTAAATTCAGATTATACTGAATTATGGCCAAACATTTTGCCACATATGATAAATATAAATGCACAGGAAATTAAGCAAGTACGTTATTCTCGTAAGAAATAAAAGAAACTTTTTGTAAAATGTTTTAAAGCATAGAAAGAAAAATTAATATTGAAATTTTAGATTAAAAAAAATTTTTGGTCGATAGAATATTGAAAGATTATTTGACAGTGCCCTTAAAATTAACTCATCTTAAGGCAAATGATAACTATACGATTTTCATAATTTTCGATTATCAATTGTTTTATATTAAACTGTAAACATTTCTGTCCTTTTTGATGACACTAGTTTTGTTTCATTTAAAATGAAACAAAAGTCATACTAAATTAAAATATTTGCATCGTATGTCACGTTAATGCATCAATTATACTTTAAAATTACTTTTTCTTATTACTCCTATTGCTCCTAATATTTACTTTGGGCACATGTCTTAAAAAGTAATCATAATAACTTCATAAAATTACCATTCACTTATATATATGACAGGACTTATACATCTAATAATTTGAAACATTTTCACATTTAGAAATTTTAATATTAAGATTTTACACTAGTTTCCTATTTAAATGCAAACAGGATTTTACTTATAAATAATGTATATATGAGTTTTTAAGAATATATAATAAAGGCAGAGTATTGCCAACTACATTTGTGGAGGCATTTGTATTATGAATATAAAATAATTTCTGATATCTTGCGTGCAAACATTTTGTTAATTTTTTAATTCCAATTCTCATGACTAAAACAAATTCATACAGACTAACATCGATTCTCTATGAATCTTTTAAAGATCTAGATATAGTACAATATATAAAGATTCTGAGAATTAAATGGGCAGGACACCTGTGCAGAATGGACGAAGATCGTGTAACAAAAAAGATCTTCTCGGCCAGACCATCGATTATTAATCGATTATTTTTGTTGAAAGATAATTCTCAGCCAAAAAGCAAACCATTTTTTACCTGCCTCATAGGGTACTTTACAATTCTGGAAAATTAAAAATTTTACTCATCCCGTCTCATGACGGGCTACATGCTAGTAACACCAATAATAACCAAATGTCAGAGAACATCTGAAAAATCTTCAATGAATACACAGGGATTGCAAACATGCATTTCTTGATTTTCAACTTCACGTTTCACCCATTAACTACAGGTTTTTCAGTAATTTTACCATGCAAATATTTATCAGGTATATTTAAATTGTTGTTTAAGTAAAAAAAGAGTATAAGACTTTCAACTTAAATAAGATTGGAATCCGAAGTATATGGTAACAGTCGTAGATACAAACCACAGTACAATGTGTGTAGATAAAAGACTGCTTTCACAATAACTAAATTTCGAGTATTCCTAAACTAATATAAAGACAAGCAAGATGACTATTTATTAAATATATGCAGCTGCTTGTCACGGAAATTATTTTGTTGGTAGGCCACCAGTCTTTATTTGCTGAATGAAAAGCACAATGAATTCTCATAAAAGGTAGATGATGTTTCACGACGTCATAAAAAATGAAAACAATCTGAGAACAAGTAAAAAAAAATTCTAACGACTACTTATCAGAGAATTATTATGTAATAACACGATGAAATGCAAAAATAAAAAATAGGAAGATTTATAATTTTAATGAAAGCAAAATTCTAAAATTAATTTTATTCCTGACCTCTTTTAAAAGCTTTCTTCAATCAAAAGATGCTACTGACTAATAATTGTTATTCCAAAAAGGTATTTTGTTATTACGCTACACTTCACGAATTGTAAAAAGCAATAAAGTTTAACTTATTATCTCGAAAAGCTTTAAAAACTTTTTAATAGATATTTTGTAAATTGTCA
Source organism: Pardosa pseudoannulata (assembly GCA_032207245.1). Taxonomy (NCBI): domain Eukaryota; kingdom Metazoa; phylum Arthropoda; class Arachnida; order Araneae; family Lycosidae; genus Pardosa; species Pardosa pseudoannulata. The sequence goes on from CM063506.1 coordinate 11,282,086, forward strand.
TTGTATTATTGCATTACCATTTTTAAACATCTGACACTTTGAAATTCTAAAGTTTAATATGAACCTCTTTCAGGTGAAATATACAGTTTGTTCCATAAGAGCGTGTCTCTCATAACTTCGTCAATAGATAGCTCGCAGATACTGTCATAACGTTCCATTTCCTTAATTTTAATTCTGTTCCATTTAGTTTCCATTAATTCTATAAAATTCCCTGTTTGTAATTTTCCTGCCATGCTCCCAATTATCACGTTGGTGAGTTAAAAAACATTTTTTTTATCGCATAAGCCGCTCTGGATATTCAATCAGATGACATCACACATACCAGGAGCGTTCCTTGACGTCCTCCTTGGCGAGTGCTGCATTGCAATAGTTTTATAAATTCACCCTTTTCATGATATGACATATCCCCACTCCACACATTGGCATGTTTTAGTCCTGCGCTTGGCGGTTTTCCACCGTGTCACCAGGCAAAAAAATTTTTGATGAGCTTTCCAGACTGGCGGTTCTCATCCGAACAGACAGGATGGAAGAGAGAGAGAGACCTGGATCCCGAAACGAGAAGAGGAGCTCAGAGTTCCATCCTCCTTAATCGCCTTACTTTTTTTAGTCCATTTTTGTTTTCTCCTTTTTTATTAATTTTTATCTTTAAAAAAATTCAACTGTCTTCTATTAATTTTTTAAAAATTTTATATTAATATCAATAAATTCCTTAATTCAGTAACTTCTCCTCCCCTTTATTTTTAATGCCTATTGTGTTTTTTTTGTTTTAAGATTTAAACTTAAGTTGGCGAAAAGCCAAATTCAATTTATATATTAAATATGGGGTTAAGGACATAACGCGTATTACTACTATACATCACCCACGCAAATAACATTTTTTTATTGTCTTTTCTATGGATTTCTTTTTCAGGTACAAACCTTTTTATGTTTCGCTCGACTCCTAGTTCCCCATAGAAACCCCACTTCCACAGAAAACATCATATCAGAGATACCGGCTTAATTGCATGTGTTCTTCAAATATTAGAGAAGAATGCTTTATGGTTATATTAATTATTCGATTTGCTTCGGTGTGTTTAAATCAACAATTCCAAAATGAGTGCCGCGTATGAGAGCCGTTTTGAGGTAGTGTTTCTGTGTAACCATCGAAAAGGACGAAAAATGTCTTGTGCAACTGCAGCCCGATACATGAGAAAGTCGGAGTCGTTTGTCAAGAAGTGGGTAGCACGTTATAAAGTGGTACAAAATGTTGACGACCTACCGGAACTGGGTAAACGCCGCTCAACGTCAAAATCGAATGATAAAGTGATTTTTTGAATAATAGATAATAATGGGAACTGAATAACTTATTAGGTGAAATGTATTTCAGTTTAATATGTATGCTACACGGTAAAAATGTATTTTTAACTAATTCATTTTTATTTTCAAAGAAATAAATAACACGTTCTTATGGAACAGACTGTACTCTCTATAACTTTTGTATTTTTAAAAATGTGTGAAAAGATCACTGTGACATCTCAGATCTTCAGATCTGTTAACTATAGTTATATCGATAAAGGTTAGCTCAAATATTTAATAATATATAATAATATATGTCGCGCCTCGCGCTTCTCCGGCTGCACTTTCTGATGTCTGCACGCCTCGTTTCTATACCTGCTCACCTATTGCTACTGGAGCAGGTACCTTGGGTTTGATTAAAGCCTATATTGCCGACAATTAAGCACTGTAGTGACAAAATTCTTAACTAAACATTTATTTTCAAAATCTGTTAAGACATATGTACACAACGTCTTCCGCCTAAACATGGCTGAAATAAGACAGAGAAAAAAAAATTGTGCCTAGCGGAAAACACCTCTCTCGGTCTCAGCTCCTTTCAGAAGAATTGTCCGTTCTCCGTCGTTCCGACCGGGCATCTCTCCACTCCGCTTCGCGAGGTCCGGGGTGGAATCCCCCCTCTTGGTCAAGCTTTCGCCACCACGGGAAAAATGTCTTTCTCCGCAGCTGGAGCGGGTGGTGGTGGCATCCCTCGCCCCCTCCTGTTGAACCTCCCTGGAACAGGGCCAGTCCACCCTCTCTCGGGGTGTCCGTCTTCGGCCGCCGAAAAAAAAACAGGAGCCCATGTAACACCAACTCGTGTCTTGAGTCTAGTATTACAATATATTTAATATTTAACAATATATTTAATAATAACATAGTATTTAACTTCACACCAGATATCTTATGTCTGTCTCATTATGTTGCACAAACATTTGGAATCTAAGCAATCATTATAATGGGCTTAATATTTGACAGTTAATTCATTTAACTTTTTGTTCTTATGATTTCTGTTAGAACAATGCTATTTTGTTTACCAGACAAAAAAATATTTGCTTAAATACAGCCTTGTTTTTGATTAATATAAAAAGACACAAATTGCATGCTTGAGATTTTATCAAAAACATTCTCGCCAAGGTCAGATATGCTTACTATTGTAAAAATATATTTCTAGAGGATTTCCTGTTATTCAGGAATTAATGAAATTCAATCAATATCTACGTCCACATTGTACGTTTATGCTAATAAATACTAATCTGAATATAATTCCCAATGAATAATCATTGATGCATGGAAAATATCAAAGAGCAAAATGAAAATGCAATGGTACTTTTAAAAGAGTAATTTCATATTTACATTTCTCTACAATCGAAGCTGATATCTTGGTATTTGCCAACTATTTATTAGTTAATGCAGGATGAAGCCTTTGTAAATGTATAATTGGTTAATATAGAAACTTGACAGTTCATTCCAGTGTATGAATTCTTAAGCGTGTTGTATGCAAATAAAACAACTTCCTAAAATGTTTTCCGAATTAGTTTTTAAGAGAGATTTTTTTCGTATTTTTTCATTGCCCATTGAACAATTTAATTACATAAAGACTGTCTTTCTCCTGATTGCTTTCCTTCCTTTTCAAACGAAGCATGTTACATCTCTAAATTGAATTGTTTTGGAAAAACAATTTCAGATAAAAATATGCCTTTAGAGCTGGAATAAACGACAACGACGTCTCTGTATAACAAAAGTAACAAATACTAGCACTCATTAATGAAAACGTTAAACTAATAATATGTGCTATAAAATATTCATTATAACAATCTTTCTTTATGATCATCCTAAAATAAAATATTGTGCTATTTTACAATGATCGCATTCATCCTCAACAATATTTCAGTTATTATGCGCCTTTAAGTTTAAAAGTTCTTTAATAATGCTCTCACTTTACAAATAATATTTAATGATTGTATTAAGTTTCGTGATGTAAAATTTTTATTATAACAGCCTGTTTTACGATTCAACATATAATAAAATTTTGTGCTCCTCTACGATAATTGTGTTCATCCTCATCGATAATTGCGCTATTGTGCTCCTTTAAGATTTCAAGTTATTTAACAATGTGAACATTATAAATATTACTTAGTTTTGTCATTTCAAGTAGTAATATTTTTAAAAATAACACAACGAGTATATGTATAAATAAAATTAAATTTATTTGCATACAATAACGTCTGGAATATATATTAGAAAAATTAAATGTCTATACTAAATTGAAGATAAATACATTTTTTTTTTTCAATTTGTAAACCCAAAGCATAAAAAGTATTCAACATTTTAATATTTAAAAAATCAAAAACTGTTAAAAATTTGAAAACTAAAGAAATTTTGTAACATACTATAAAATAATATTTATCATTTTTATTAATATAATTGAAGTTTATGCAATAAGAATGAAAACTACTTCTATTTGATTTAAATAAATTTCTAATTAGCATATTTCAAAAGTCATTTTATGGGTAAATGTATTATTTTTTGCATTTATATGTTATATATTTTTAAATATATTAATTCATATGGCAAAACTCAATAGTTTTTATTAAGTTACTCTTATTAATGATCTAGGAAAGATTTTATTTAAAAGAAAGCAGAACTTTTTATTTTATAATGAATCAAAATGTAGTTGATAATGAAGCCTTTACTACTCGAAAAGATCTATGTTCTATTAAGTACAATTTCGCCGACAATTGTTATCTAATAAGTGAATGTCTGATAAAATAATATTTATCATTTTTATTAATATAATTGAAGTTTATGCAATAAGAATGAAAACTACTTCTATTTGATTTAAATAAATTTCTAATTAGCATATTTCAAAAGTCATTTTATGGGTAAATGTATTATTTTTTGCATTTATATGTTATATATTTTTAAATATATTAATTCATATGGCAAAACTCAATAGTTTTTATTAAGTTACTCTTATTAATGATCTAGGAAAGATTTTATTTAAAAGAAAGCAGAACTTTTTATTTTATAATGAATCAAAACTTAGTTGATATAATGAAGCCTTTACTGCTCGAAAAGATCTATGTTCTATTAAGTATAATTTCGCCCACAAATTGTTATCTAATAAGGTGAATGTCTGATAAAATAATATTTATCATTTTTATTAATATAATTGTTTACGTAATACGACTAAAAACTAGCTTCTATTTGATGCCTCTATTTGATTTAAATAAATTTCTAATTAGCATATTTCAAAAGTCATTTTATGGGTAAATGTATTATTTTTTGCATTTATATGTTATATATTTTTAAATATATTAATTCATATGGCAAAACTCAATAGTTTTTATTAAGTTACTCTTATTAATGATCTAGGAAAGATTTTATTTAAAAGAAAGCAGAACTTTTTATTTTATAATGAATCAAAACTTAGTTGATATAATGAAGCCTTTACTGCTCGAAAAGATCTATGTTCTATTAAGTATAATTTCGCCCACAAATTGTCATCTAATAAGGTGAATGTCTGATTTTATCTAATTAAATAAGACTTATAGGTAACTGTTATTGTGCTTGTTAAAGCAGAATAAGAGTAAAATATTTATCTATCTCGCTTAAAGGATGTGAGCTAATACATAGAACATAATCTCCGACACCATTATTTGATAAGGAGTTTGTATGAGCTATAACAATACTTCAAGCTAATTAAAGCCATTTTGTCTAATTAAATGGTGATGTTTAAGTCCCTTTTGTATGTGTGTGTTCTTAACATGAAACGGCATCACAGTGCAATTGTCTAAAAGTAACTTTCCTTACGAAAATACACGAAAATATATTGGATTATAGTGGAATGTGAATTCTGTGGAATTAAATTTGATTATCGCTAGAGATTAATTCTTACTTATTATAAAAAGGGAATTTATTGAAATTCAGACTTGCTTTTAGTTATCATTTCAGAATGAATATTACTATAATAGTTTGTAAGATCAAAAATAAATAACAAAGACTCAAAGAAAAAATAAAATAAATGATTATATATGTGATTATGATTGTGTATTATGATTGGGAGGCATATTAAGAAAATTAAAAGACACTCAGGAGCAAGACATATTGTATGTGGTATAAAAACGTGGTGTAAGCGGCATTTTATCCTCAAACAATCGACACATTCATGGATATTGAACAGTACGGTTGGTTTACTGTGAAACTCAGACCAAAGTCGTCATGTTTTGATTCAAAATGCGACTTGTAACTAAATCTATTTTCTTTATGCCACTTACAGTGTCATACTATTGATACATTGTGGAACTTTTTTGTGCCTTATAGTTCCTCCCTTCTTCCAGTATATTCAATTCAAATTTGAAGTCTATCTGACCAGTGGTTCTTTTTTACAGCCTAATGAAAGTTGGACTGTAATTGTGATCACCTTATAAATATATACTTTACCATTAAACTACTCTTATGTATTAAAAAACTTGTACAGTATTGTTTTAATGTTTTCATAGGCGGAAACGACTATTATACACTAATACAAAAATTACCAAATCCCCTCGTCTTTGTAATAAGGGAGGTTTCACAGTAATTCAATAGGGAATAGTTGGATGGTTGAGTACAAGACTTATCAATCTATGCAGAAGGTACATGAATAAGTAAGGACATGGCAAAACATCATAAAAAAATGTAAAAGTATTATAAGGAAGACAGTTTTCGGACTGATAATAAGTAAAAAGAATTCATCACTCGACTTAACGGAATCCTTACAGTGATAAATTACTGATGACCTGAACACCACAACAGCGATTCATAACAGCAACCAAACCTCTGCTGACCTATGAGAGGTCCATTACGGTCCGATTTTGTTTTTGTCCAACCCAGTAAGGATCAAACTGTACGAAGGTAAGTTCGAGACTACTAGGAAGAATGGAGAGAGAAAGAGTCACTAAGGCATCCCGGGTTTGTGAGACACGTGTATACATAAACAAGGTGTGCCCATATGGTTGTCACTTACTTAGTACCATGCGGGAGGCACATATGGCTTAAGGAATGCTACGGGTGCGAGTAAAGTTACCTCCTCCCTAATAATTAATCAAATTTAGATATTACTTTCATTGAATAACAGGAAAAGTTACTCTAAAATGACTATGAGTAATTTTTAGCTTCTCTAAGAACTGGTTTCGCCAAAGTCGTTTAACGCTAAACGTGATTAATCTCTGTTTAAACGGAGAATTGCGTCCTACCATTGGTTGGCGAGATGTGTTAATCGTGGTTAGCCGTTAAACGACTTTGGTGATACCGGCCCTTAGTCGCAAATCATTTCAGTAGTAATTAAAAATCACCTAATTTTGACAAATAGTTTAGTTACAAAGAAAAATATATGAACCTTTATCTTAATGTAATTAAAATATATGCAAAATCTCGATGACTTCTTTGTGTACTTAATTGTTGAGAAACTATATATTTAAGTCCATATCCATATTTTTTGTTGCTAGTTGAATATTTATATTTTCCAGTGCAAAGTCTTTAGTTGACTATCTATATTTTG
>CM063506.1:11296438-11393938 GCA_032207245.1 Pardosa pseudoannulata
AAAAATATATTATTTATTAAGAGTATCTGTATGAAATTTCAACCATGTAGTTAAAGTAGAATTTGAGATATATCAATTTGAATTTGGTGTGGCATCGCGAAATATGCATAAATGGACCGAAGACTGGGAGCAAAGAGGCTAGTTTGAAATATTTATCATGTTTTAAACGGGCACTTTTGCATTAATTGAATAAAAAGTTGAGTCTCTAAATATTTCAAAATATTTAAAATGAAATCCGCAATATTTAATTACGCAATAATTTAATTGCGGAATATTTTAAAATGAAAATTGGGGAGAATATTTTGAAAACAATTGTTTTTTAATAAAGTCTCCAATAAATTCAAAGAAAATATATTATTTATTAAGAATATCTTTATATAATTTCAACCATGTAGTTTAAGTAGAATTTGAGATATATCAATTTGAATTTGTTGTAGCATCACGAAATATGCATAACTGGACTGAAGACTGGGCTAGTTGTAAATATTTAAGATTTTTAATGTTTAGTTGTTTAAAACATTAATGCATCATAACCAAGAACAATACACATTTAAATTATTAACTATATTTAAACTTAGTGAGGCAGTCATTACGCCATCTTATACAGATCATGGCAAAAGTTTGAGACGTGTGTTACAGGCAGCACGCTACGTGATTTTGCGTAACACGCGAATGTTTCATTTTGACTAAAATACGCAGCAATTTAAATATTTTGCTAGATAATTTCTTCCTATTGTATATTGCAATACTGAAAATTGATAATAATGAGTGCTTTCTTTGACATTTAATATCGTTTTTATAAATAGTTTTTACTTAAGGATGCGCAAACAAAAAGGGTAAAAAAAAAAAAGAAAATTACGTTGTAAGTGCTACTTTAGGAAGGAATTATTTCGTAAAACCTCTATAATATGACACTTTGTAATAAATGAAATTTTGCTCTCAGCCACTTAAGCTTGTCCAAAACTTTAGAACTTTTACTACAAAATAGTTGCTAAAATACGAATACTGCAGAAATAAGACTTTGTACAGTATCCTGATAAGTAAAGTCTCAAATTCGAAATGTTTAGAGAGCAGGGTTAAAAATTTGAAGAGAAATACAAAGGCAAACAAAACTGCGAGATTTACTGAAAGATAGGGCAGTATTTAAATAACAGACGAGAAAATTATATCAAAATATACAGTCGGTAATAATGAAACTGATACGCTAAATATTTTTTGTTTAAATTGAGGCTTTAAAAGGGAAAATTGACAAATTTTTTATTTAAATAACGTATAATATAATAAATGTTTTTACACAAGCATTCCGCTTTAAGCTTTTTACAATATTTAAACAGAGTAACACTTTTTTTGGTGGATATGGAAAAAACAGGAGCAAAGAAAAAAGTGTACACTATACAAAATTCTCAATTTTAAGGGAATACGTAGAACTGAGATTTTTATTTTGCACATTCTTGGGTGTCCTATATATCTACAAACATATTTTTTTATGTTCTTAACTTTTAAGATATAAAGTTCAACAGAAAAATATATTATACTAGTTTGACTATCCATAAAGTTTGAGATCCATAAATATGTAAGATATTAATTCATTATGTTTTCATAATGAATTAATATCTTACATACTTATGGATTGAGTGAAATCAGATATTAACTAAATAATACGAATTAACCTGAACTATATATAACACAAATTTTGTTTCGGTAGTATAATGTGCATATAAATGACAAATATATCAGTGATATACACTTTGATAACATGAATTAGATTTTATGAACAACAACTTGCATTGTTCATAAACTAAACTGTTGTTCGTGTAAAATATTTTAAAATACGCCATTTTTAACAGGAGTGACAACTGAATGCTTTAAGTAGGTTAACTGAAAAACAAATCATGAAAGACAATGTAAAGAAACACAGAAGGAGAGATGTAAACAACTTTTAAGGATCTATTATTCAGATTTAGGGCATTTTATTAAAAAAGAAAACTTGGTTAAACAGTAGACTGTACACAACATTCAAAATTCTTCCGTACTTAGAATTTGTTTAGAAAAAGATTTGACCTTCGGAAATGAAAAATTCTGAAGAAGAATCCTTGAAATTTCTTTGTTACCCATTTTTAATGAACATCCTAATTTTTAAGTTTCTGTTTGAATAACTGGATGGCGATAATAATTTGCTATAAGGCGTTTACTGGAGAGGTAAACTATTACAGAGATTGTCTGAGACAAAGTCAAAGGATTTCAAGCCATTAATTTTAAGCGAAAAAAGCTACAATGCGCAATATAATCAATGCCATTTCAGCAATACATCATCTTCTTATTCCTGTCTTTAGTATTATTAACCTTTTTTCCTTTTATACGTATACAGATATTTTAATAGAAAATATTTTGTCTTTAGTTATGAACTTCATACTAATTGAAAAAGGAAAAAAAAAAGCTATGTTTATTGGCTGGTTTATTGCTCAACCTCAATATATTTTTATTGATTTTACAGACTTAATGCTTCGATTAAAGTAAGTGAATACGGTCTTTTCATTTTCCTAAATGTTGTTCTATGCAGCGATACGTTTTTTAATTATCAGGTTAAAAGTAATAGTTTAAAAGTAATAGTTTATTTAAAGTATAAATGGAGTAAATATTTTAAGAAAATATCTGTATATTAAATTATCTGAGTTGTTATTACTGTGACGTATTGAGTAAGGGTAGGCGAGGCCGTCAAAGATACAGGCTAAAACTTGATTTACTCTTGAGTAAATGCTTTATTCATGGGAATAATCATATACATTTATGTACATGAATTCATTAATTCGATTTATTTTGAAATCTCGTGCTGAGATAAACATTATAAAAATACCTTATGTGGGTACAGTGAAGCTAGTAACACAAGAACAATTAGCTACAGAGTGCCGGTACGGGACTCGGACACTGTAATTTCCTGGTCTGATGATCCGAACAGTTAACTGAGGTTCGAAACGCTCAGAGTACGTATATCGCTCTAGTTCGTGGAGAATTGGCGGATTCAGGATGATCCAAAATGAGAGGAAGTGTCACTCTCTGCCATCTACTTCTAAGCACGAAGTAAAAAATTATTACATGTGGCGGGAATGAGATTCCTAAGTCGAAGGTCGACTTCTTAGCAGAAACTAGAGACGCTGGCGGTCTCTGAAAGAAAGCAAGCTTTGGCAATGCGGAGAGACAGGTGGACTCTTCTCGAGATCCACCAAAACCAATATAACTCCAAAAAATCCTCTCTCTTGGCTCAGCCAATCTCTTTATCTAGGGGTCCCGGTTGCCCCTAGCATGATTCTTCCGGAACCTTCCAGAACCCCGGGTGACGCAAGATTGCGGTCAACAGGCCGCCTGGATCAGCTGACCTTTCCTGATGTGGCCGAAGTTCTTTAAGTTCATCGAGCAAGCATCCTAAATCTATTAGCGGCACCGTTAACTTGGAGACCTACCGTCACTCGATTTATAATTATTTAAGTCTTTTTACTGCAGTAGACATCATAAAGACGTAGGCACACTGGCTCCGGCGGACTGAGAGTTCTTAATTTACCTCCGCTTAAGCGACTGCCTCGGCTTTGTTTTGGATACCTAGTACACAAACGGCAAAGCCGGACCACGCCTACCGCTATCCATAAATTTCCGCTGAGAAAGGTCACCTTCCGTTCTTCTTTCACTCGGGTCATGTAACGTATCGTTACATTACTCCTTCTCTTGGTGTAGGAATGCCAACATCAGGTTCAACAGATCCTATTGCAGTTTGCAAATGGTTCATTGTAAGTGTCATATGCGCTTTACTTGAGAGAGAAACTCCGAGGGCTGAACACTCGCTAAACCTTTGGTAGGTTTGATTTTAATTTGGAGCGCTACTGTCTACTTTTTTGCAACATAAGTGCTAATGAGACCGGGACTTACTGCTTAAAGCCAGTTCCAAGTGGCTACGAACATCCATACCACTGTGGGATTCGAACCCACGAATTCCAGTACCAAAGATTAGTGGTCTAACTATTCGGCCATTGTTCGGATAAACCTCCAGTAGGGGTGAGCCTTTCGTTTAATGAGCACCGATAGGGGGAAAGAATGATTTTGTTCAAGTGGCTCCTCGTAATTTAGAAGCAGGTACTAAGCAGATGATCCCCCTGCCACTTCCAGAAGTATCCTACTAAATTACAAATATTTATTTCTATTGTATACTAAGTCATAATTATCATTTGCACATTTCTCCAAGTTTCAAAGTTGGTTTCTCAAAGCAATGGTGGGTTTCAGTAGATATAAACTGCTGCCACCTGTTGGCGACCGGTAGAATCAATATCCAATTTACTGAGAGCATACATTTACTGAGAGCTACATAGATAACTCATTTACATTGAAAATTTTAGCCAGAAATTACTATATTGCTCATATCAGGAAATTATAAATGATAAAAAGCTATTCTTAGTTAATAATAGATTTTTATATTTGTTCCTTACGATGAATTTCAAATCCTTGTTTCAATTGCTTAAAAAATATTTTACGACTGCATATAAATACGTCGAGATATTTCTATTGTATATCTGTTGCGCGTTGGAATTTGGCAGTGATTAAAAGTGTTAATTTCCATTATATTGAGATTTGGCGTTGTATAGATATTTCTTTTTGAATGGAAAATTCTCACGATTATAATACTAACTTTATTAACCAGGAACACACTTTAAAAAACCTTGTTTCCAAAGATAAAAAATAATTGTTATGACAGCATATCAATATATCGATATCTTTCAACTATGCAGTTTTAGTCGGTGTTCGACATAGTTAAAAATGGAAATTACAGCATTTTTTTGAATAGTTTATAAAAATTAATAATCTCTTATAGTTGTAAATTTTGCTTGTAAGGCAATGATAATGATATACAAATAAAAAAGTGATAACATAATAGGATAAATAAATAAATAATTAAATTACTAATATTCTAAAAATAGAATTAAAATTCAACAACAATGAAAAATACATCATGGATTATTCTTTTCTAAAATACCTTAGGTATAACAAGTAATAACTAAATTAATTGGTATTGACACCATCTGGGTTTGAAGGATATGGGAAAAGGTAGAACTTTTATTTCCTTCTTCAGATATCTACACTGTTACAACAAAATCCTTAATTTGAAAATGGAATTACTTTCAGAATGTGTACTTGAACAATTTTGGGAAAAGTAATATTTTACAGTAATTTTCATATCTCTAACACTCACTTATGTAAAAATACTAATTATATAATCAGGCTAATTAGAAATTTTTAGTTCATTTTTGTAGGTCATTTCGTGCGTGAAAAAGACAATTATTTACGGAGAGTAGAGTGAAGTAGAATACTCAGTGAAAACTGTGAAGAAATTATTTCTTTTCTATTGGTTTCTTCTTGAATTAGTCAACTTAGAATCCAGTTACAGAGGCTATGCCAACATGTCTTTATTCAACTTTGAGGTATTTAAACTCTCGCAAGAAAACTCTCGTTAAAAGCATACGGAGCAACGGAATTACGATCTTCCGCAAGAGCTTAATTATGTAGCATGATTAGACGAAATTTCACCACAGGATACATAATAAACACAGAACTCCATAAACTTCTCAGTGTGTAGAAAATCTTCCGCGAAGTTCTGGCCTAATTCTTGAAAAATGGTACCATAGAATTTAAGCTTTTAGGTTAGCAAGGACATTTATGTATGAATGCTCATTTAAATACGTTGGAGTAATTTCAAGAAGAATAATGCTATGGTGACATTGAAACAAGATCAAATGTACAAATACGTGACCCAAATAGTCCTGTTTTTTTATCCTTCTGACAGTCGAATATATTTTTGAAAATTAAGAAGTTTGTTTGTGTGTTTGATTTTTATACATACCCACATGGTATGCAATCGATTAGCCAAATTTTGGACATCATTCATATATACCTTCAAATAATCACTCTCAATATTAAAACTTCTGCTGTCCATCCTATCATGTAATGTGACAAGATAAATTCAAGTTTGCAACTACCAGACGGCCAATAAATTTTTTTTACTGATCCCATCATTTGACGGGCTTAATGCTAGTATTAACAATATAAATACAAGATTATTTCAAGAGATCTATTATATAAAATATCAGTAGTTTGAGTGTTTTGAACACAAGTTAGAATTTATAAAAAAATATTCATATTAATGAATATATATGCAATAATATCAATATCTAAGCCCTGAAGTCTATCCAAAACTATCCCTTTTTCCCATTCATTATTCTAAATTTTAATTTCTCCTCTTTATATTAACCATACCCCAACCATCGATTTTAAACGAGGATTTTTTTTATTCCTTCAGCATAATCCCGAAATTTTTTCTTTGATTCTCAAAGCAAAAAATGATATTGCTGACATTTTAATGAGGATGCAATAACTCTCCCAGGAAAATCTGTAACGATCAGCATTAATAGTCATCTGAAACGCCACACTTTTGCAGATGTCTCTAATCAAAGGTTACTCTCTATAAGCAATTAACAGTTGACTCAGCATTTTCCCACGACACTAAACCACACGTGGTATTTAGTCGTCTCTTGCTAAAGGTTGTCGTTGATACATGTACTTAGAGAGGGGCGTTCTAACACCGTCTGGTTCAGATGCCTCTGGATTTTGTGCGATTTTGAGAAGATGAAATAAAGATTATGTTCGGCCACGACGACTGATGTGTTTTTTCGAACAGACGTTTAGCGGGACTCTTGGCAGCCCAGCATGCCCGGGCTGAGGAAAATAATAGGGGCAATTTTAGAATAGTTTTCAAGTGTAAATTTGGGGCCAGTTAGTCCCATGGCCTTACATATATATGCTATATTAATGTGCATGCTAAATGTATTAATTTGTCAGAGGTTAATTAAATGCTTTAAACGTTTCATCCTGCTTTTTATGCTTTGGGGATAAATAGATTTGTAACGAAATATAACTCTTTTATTGAAGAGCCTCGGAAATTTAACATTTTAGACGATTTTTTAATGTTGTCTTACATTTTAAAGGATCATCCAAAAGTGGTTCCGAAATTTCAACCATATGAAAGTGGATTTACATTCAATTTCACTTCCATAAAAACATTCATACATTAAAAAAAATTAAATAAACATTCTTATGTTCTCTTATTTTAATTAAAAATTAAGTTAATTAACACTAGATTTATGGATGTTGATCAAATACCTATTTTTGCTGAAGTGAGCCAATTTGACTCATACAAGAAAATGGAAGTTTTTTCCAAAAAAATAGTTCCAAATTAATTTAAATAAAATGTTTATTATCAAAAAATTCATGGAAAACATTTTTTACATATAAAATCTGTTTTTGAACCACACTTTCCGCAAACATTTCTATTACGTTTAGTACAATGGTTTCTACATCTGTTTCTTTTGCATGATTGTTGAACTTGACAATTCTTCCGTGAGTCAGTAGCATGAATTTCTGTCATTGAAATGGAGGTGTTCTCGACTTCTTCTCTATATTTACTTTATACCATACTTTATATACTTTATACTTTATATTTACTTTATACTATATTTATTACTATATTTATTTTCATATACATTCTATGAGTTAAATTGGCTCATAACCATGAAAATAGGTATACCATATTTGATATATATATATATATATATATAATATATATATATATATATATATATATATATATATATATATATATATATATATATATATATATATATATATATATATATATATATATATATATATATATATATATATATATATATATATATATATAGTGATAAAATTTTTAATGAGTCAAATTGGCTCAGTCCGTAAATCTAGTGTTAAGTTTAAGAATTTTAAAGTTAGCTGGATTAGAAACATCTCAAAAGTTTCTTTTTACCTAGAAAGTGATTAGAATATATTAATCATTATTAGAAGGGATATGTTCAGTATTAAAAAAATTAAATTTGAAAGATTTTACAATTTTTATAAAAAGAATGGAGGCTTTGTTATAAGAAAAGTATAAATTATCCCTGATTAGCTGAGAAAAACCACAAACTCGTTTAACGGAAGCAAATTCGTACAGAAAAAGGTCATGAATCTCTAATCTGACGATTATTTCCCTTTGTAACAAATTGCATTAAATGCGAACAATATTTAAATACCAGATCATTTGTCTGATTAAAGCGCGCATGACCTATTTAATTCTTACGTACTAAGATGACAAAAAAGGTTTGTATAACCTATATTTACGAAAAACTTAGACCGCACACTTTTAAAATGCTAACTGAAGCAAGCGTTATTTTATCTGCATCAGAAGTTGAATGAAGACTGCCGACATATCAGATCTCGGATCCGGTATACTTTCCAAAAAGGGCAACAACCGTACCAACCCACAGAAAAAGAAAGGGAAAGGGGCCGCCAACCTTTCATCTTCATATCATCTCTAGGCAATCTTCGATCTCGAGGCCATTTACCACTGTCTAATTATGTGTCCATCTGTTTCACTGCGTCGATAGTTCACAAAGAGGTCAATACCACGCCCTAGATCGAATGCCCTAGAGCCACAGAGCTGAATCCTATTTCTTCTCAAAGAACAGTCTATGGCTCTCTTCATGAAATTTAATCACAAACAAGTAAGTGCCACGCTAGAATTAAGGTGTCGTTATGCGTTCAGAAAAGTTAGTGGGTTGATGACAAATTGGATAGATGGGCAGATGTTATTAAACTTCAGCATCAAGGATGCGCCTTTCAAAAACTTTCTCTCTATATTTATGGGCTCAAACAAGAGTGAAATAAAATTAGGAAATACACAACTTGGAAATAAATAAAATAATATAACCCACTCACACAGAACATTTATCCATGAGATGTGCTGCAGATAAATTTTGAAATGCATCGTGAAGACAAAGTAGTATGTATTTATGAAAATCATAGTGTATTGTAAATGTAATCACATTTCCCCCATTATTTTCTGACCACATAAAAGAAAATCATATTTTTTTATTAATCCCTTTATTTTGCCCTTTGCGGCATCTGATAAATACTGGAAGGTGTTTAAAAATCTGAGAGCGTATTGTATATCCCGAAATTAAAAAAAAAGGTAGATTAATCTTTACGACGTACCATAATATTGATTAAATAATATTCTACAGAAATATTAATGATTCCTATATTTGTAGATACTTTGGTATTTTAAAAGAATAATTAATTTGGTGTAATTTTTAATTTAGGTAAATACTTTAAAAAATATATCTGAAATTTTATTACATAGAACAAGTTGTTAAGGGGATTTAGACAATTTTATGGTGATAACTATTTACTATACCTGTATAGATTATAGAAATAGCCAGAACGATGATACAAGATCAGTTAAAGGTTCATTCAAGCATATTGAGATAGTAAGGGTTAACATTTTTCAGGAGTAGCTGTTTTCAAACATAATATAATTTTTAATACGTACTGTTTAATATATATATAATGGTCGAGTGTTAAGGCAAATGGAATAATTAGTCCTTTTTAGTAATGGTAAGTATATTAAATCATAGTTTCATTTTAAAGCAAAACTTGCTCCATTTTCATTTATTCATGGCGAAACTACGAATAGAAAGGTCCTGACAGCTCCATGTCTAAGCGATAACTGAACATCAACTTCCTGTGAATTATCTCTGCATTTGACCGCATTACTCCAAAAGGTTACGTAAGCGTAGGTCTTTTTCATTTATTTTATTATTATAAAGGAGTTCCGTTTTTAAAATCTTTTATCACTTACGTAATTTCCAACTACCCCCTTTTTAGACCTGACATATATATTTTTAATCTTTAAACCTCCTTGCATAAAACGAGTTTTTAAGGCAGCTTATACCATTTTATTATAACTATTCACTATAAATAGTTGGATTACGGTCGAATAGCCTGAACTATGATGAAAGAGCAATTAAAGGTTAATTCAAAGATGTCGATATTCAAAGTGTTAACCCCCTTCATGACTAGCTGTTTTTTAATACTACTAATAAACCAATACCAATTTACTAATATTACGATATCATTTTGGAATCATCATTCATCTCACCGTTCATCACATTTTAACTTCATGTGCGGCCTTTACACGTTTTTACAACATATATTTTGAAACTTTTCATCCCAGTTTCAGCGAAATTTTGGGTAAGACCCCCATCCAAAACTATTTGAATTTCTCATCCGCATTGGCGTTTTTAACCTTGTTTAATTTAAAATGTTTTAATATCAACCTTTACGTCGTTTTCTACTTATGTTTATTCTTTTAATAATTTGACTCATAGTCACTATATATTATATATATATATATATATATATATATAATATATATATATATATATATATATATATATATATATATATATATATATATATATATATATATATATATATATATATATGTATATATATATATATATATATATATATATATATATATATATATACATATATATATATATATACATATATATATATATACATATATATACATACATATATATACATATATATATACATATATATATATATATATATATATATATATATATATATATATATATATATATATATATATATATATATATATATATATATATATATATATATATATATATATATATATATATATATATATACATATATATATATATATACATATATATACATATATATATATAATATATATAAAACATATATATATATATATATATATATATATATATATATATATATATATTATATATATATATATATAATATATATATATATATATTATATAATATATATATATATATATATATATATTCATATTTTGGTTAAAACTTCAATCTTTGATTGGCGCAGCATATCCTAGCATGAATTTTGCCCCAAGAAACCCCAACCAACCAACCAACCAATATCATTTTGAATATGATCTGTTTTAGTGTTGTTTTAGGTAGCTGTTTCAGATAAGTTTGTATCGCAAAATAGATATCGAGAAAGATTGTGACTAACAGATTGTTAAGTGTAAGGAAACCCACTACTGGAGGCAAGTGCCTGTAACAAATACAGTTAAGTACAAAGAAGGAAGTTTTATATCATTAATAGTCAACAGTAATAATAGTGTATTGTAAGAATCTTTTCTTCAAGACAATCTGAATTAAAAAATACTATCTAGTGTGTAGTGATTTATCTCCTTTATGATATCGAATGATGATCTCTGTCGTAAATCTTTCCATTAATTCAAAACTGTAAAAGATAAAAAATAAATGATAAAAGCAGTCATCAAAACATAATTATTGAATTAAAAATGAAAATTTTCTTACGATTTATTTCTAAAAGAATTATTTTTTCTTGGTTACTAATTTCTCTCATATAATCCCATTGACACTGGTGAACAAAATGATAAGTTGATCTGATAGAAAAAATTAATATTATTTAAAAAAAAAATCCTCGGCGCAACAGTTCGTATTTGATATATATCTTATAATTTCTATTTCCGAGACCAAATAAGCATATGTTTCGGTTATGGTATACGCGGAATATGTTTAGTTTTAAGCATAATCAGTTTCTCTAACATGAAGGAAATATAAAATTTAATCGACCCTTATATATATACGCGAATATAAACGCCATTTCAATATATTACATATATATAAATTAATTTATATATAAATTTCCTAATATATATAAAAATATTTATATGTGTGTCTGTCTGTCTGTCTGTCTGTACTCAATAGACTCAAAAATATGCATCCAATCGCCATGAAAATTTGGGAAATGTTTAGTACATCCCTGGGAAGGTTTTTGTAAATTTTCAACGTTCGAAATCTATTCCTTCCCCCTTTTTCGAGCATTTCATGTCATTATTCCAAGCATTATTTTCCAAGGTTAAACGCAATCGATTAAGTTTTTAATTTATCGCATCATAATTAAGTGAAAGAAGCAATATTTCTAGCAATGTGACGTCATCCCAAGTAATTGTTTTAAACGCAGTTTTTCTCGGTTAAAAGCAGGAGATTAAAATGTTCAATTCATCACATAATAAATAGGCGAAAATGATATTTTCTATCATTATGACGTCATTACTTTAAATATCATTTATTCATTCTTATTATTATTATTTAAAATCGTCTGCGAAGTATCAATTCGATTTGACCTGGAAATTGAGATATAAAGTGATTCACTTTCATTTCTATGTGACGCAAATTATAGCATTTTTATATGAGAACTAATTTTAAATTTAATTCTTAGTTAATTTTTACGTTACAATAAAATGTTTATCAACAATATTTTAACAACAAAAAGTACAAATTTCAGTGACTCTCATGGGTAAATAAAAACCTATAATTTTGTATAGTTATCTTCATATTCATATGGTTGTCGGTATGAATGTGAGTTTCTGTTTCATACAAAACTATGTGATTTGTCATAAATTTCCTTAATTTTGGAAAACATTTATTACTACCAACAAAATTAGCACTGTTGCTGTCAAAACCTCTGTTTCCTGTTCTACCACGTAATATGGCAAGGTATATTAACGTTGCTAATCAACGTACAGTAGTAATACAGTAATGTAATTTAGGGTTAAACTTATATTTTATCATAATAAAGTTTAAGCAAATTTTTAATATAAGACACAAATTCGATGCAGATTTAATCGTACTAAAAGTCTAGAATGAATTATCCCATTCAAAACAGTACATATATATATTACTCTCCACAGTATTATGAAATTTGACTAATACATTAAAAAAGTCGTGGAATTGGGAATAATTATGCATCTGCTCACGGGCAAACAGTTCACTTACTGTACATTCAGTTATTAATAAACTGTTTTAATCGTCAACAATCTGAAACATACGAGATTTATTCAGCATTTCTATTAATACGCCTTATTATTTTTAATAGTCGTTCTAAATCTTTCATCGAAATATTTTAAAACTAAGACCGAAGGCTGGATAAGCTATTTTATATAAAAGTGATCGCTTAATTCATACTTCATCAAAACCTATTTTTATTATGATAAATTTTCTCTCCTAAATTATTACAATTGCTAGTCGCAAACTGTCTCAAATAAGGACTTATTCTCTATCAAAGAGTAGAAGTGAGATCAAATGACACATGCAAAGCAATCTCTTCTGAGTGAATCCCGTGACAACTTCTGAATTAAATAGTAAATACTCTGCAAATGCATGAATCTAAATTTTTGAGGGGGAAGTTTTGAAGTAAGAGATTTCAAATTTCATACACCAACAACAACGATACGATAACTTTTAACTAAAAATATGTAAGGAACAAATCTATAAACAAAGCCTGTAAATTTTTAGCAAATAAACACACAGGCAAATTAAATCTAAAATTTGGAAGGACATTTTTTAATACTGGATGTAAGCACTGTTAATGTAACCAGACGAATAGATTTGGTTTGATTGGGAGCGCTACGGTCTACTGTTTTGCACACGAGGGCTAATGAGACCGGGAGCTACAGTTTAAAGCCGATTCCGAACGGCTACAAACATCCATGCCAGCAGCGGGATTCGAACCCGCGAACTCCGGTTCGGAAGAGCAGCGCTCTACCATTCGGCCATCGTTCGGCCAAGACGAATAGAAGAAAATTTCTCTGGATTATTTCAAACAATAATTAAAATTTGCTTTTAATAAAAAAAAATTTAAAATGTAATTATAAGAAGCTACGGCATTGTTATAATTGTTATTATAATTATATGAATCATAGTTGTAACAACTTACTACAATTCTAATTCAGGCCCTGCTGTCAACTTCAAACGAAACCACATTTGATCTTTCCAAGAAAATAACTTTCAATATAATAGAATTATTTTCGTCTCTTTGGCTGGCTTTAGAGATTAAGAAAGACACAGATATAGATCTCACTCTATCATAAGATTATTTTTCACAATAAGAATGTCCACTTGCGGTCAATGATCTTTCAATGATAAAATCATTGAACAAACTTCGTAGCCATAAATTAAATCTCCTGCCTTCAAGGATAATGAAATTGTAGAATCTTAATAGATCTTGAGTCGATAAGTGTTCTAGAGTTTTATAAATATATTTAGGTAAAGATAATATATTGAAATGGAAAGTATTACTCATTAGATATTGACATTCCAGAATTTGGAAAAGAGATAGGAATGGCATATATTTAAATTCATTTGGTTTTAACTTAATATCAGCATGATCAATTTAAGATAAATAATTTTATTTTTAATAACTGATTTTATAAAAAGAAATAGATAGTTTTTACTTTTAAAATAGATATCTTTTCAAATTTTATATTTTAAAAAAATTATTTTTTATCATACTTTTGTGATCTGTCTTTAGTTGTATTCCGTATGAAAATTAAACTGAATTTCTCCAGGGCACAATTGTAAAATTATTTTTATTTTTTTTAATGAATTTCTCAAAGTCACTAAGACGCAGAGAAGAGATATATGTTATTTAATAGTACTACAGTGGACTCCACTTAATGTGATCGCAGTTAATGTTATCAATCGCTTAGTGTTATCGAAATGACTTGGTTCCGATCTTCTCTATTCACTTGTATGTTAAAATTATCACTTTATGTGATCGTTATATTCGTTAATGTTATCAGTTTCCGAACTTCATTTTAACTGGCAAAGGAATATTCACAATGTATTCAAAACGAACCCGTTTTTTTCTTTTCCTTCATTCTTGTTTTAATTTTCGAGAATTCTCCCTCTTCCTACCAGGGACAAGGAGAAAAAACAAAGGAGTGGGGTAAAACACGTTCCTGGAATTTTTCAGAAATACGCACACCCTGACAGTGGTCAGATAAGCAAAAGGCATCAAATTCTATTCGAAACTGAGAAGGAGCGTATTCAAATTTTATACCTTGCTCTCTTACTTGCAATTTGTTGATATGGAAGCCAGAAATCGAAATGATTTAACATTAAAACTAAATATCGAAATTTTAAATCATTATGACAGGTTACCATATATGAGTCAGCGCAATTCTGGAGCTCAGTTAAACATTTCTCAGCTTCTGAATTGCATTGAAAGTGTTGGACAGTGGAGTACAACACCCCTCCGTTGATTTTAAAAGACATTATGATTACGAACGATTTATCAATGAGCTTCTTAGAAAGAATTATAGACAATCAACAATTGATGAATTATTTTTATTATGTAAACAATTCTTGTGTCTTAAAGGATAATATACAGTATATAAATATAAGGTGAGTTTTTTCATTTTATTTTGAAATGTAGTACTTGTGATTTAAAGGGGGGGGGGTAAATTTATCTAATTTTAAATATCATTTATTGTTATCAATCGGTATTGTTATCAATCAAAATCCCGGTGTCCCAAACTGATCACATTAAGCGGAGCCAACTGTAATAATATATTTTATGTAACTGAGATCGTATGTATGTATATTTATTTTTTATGATACACTATATCATTTGTAGTTGATTCCAAATTTTGTACAATATTTTTTAATACTATGAAAAAATACTATCGATATTAAAACCTCCACCTTTCACCTGGATACATGATATTACTTCTCAATGTGTATTACTGTAGTCAATTGACAATAGATGGCAGCACAGGAGTGTTTTTTTAGGAGTGTGTCACATTAAGTCATGGGAATATAATTTAATATATATGCTAATATAACTTAATATACTTACATGTATTTATTCATACATTCATACATGCGTAAACTTCTACTAGTCTACTAAAAGGATGGCTTAATCTGTACAGCATAAAGCAAGATCAAATAATAATCTTCACGAATATGACTGATTTTTAAAGTTGTGAATACCTTGATATATTTAACATGTTAGTGGTTTTTCTCATAAAAATGAAGGTTACGTATTTATGTCCCACTGCCAACAAGGTAATAGACTATTTTCTTTTTTAGAAATAAATTTAAAAAAGCCAGAAACTTTTATTATTTTTCTTATTATTTTGTATATGTTAACTATACATTTAAAAAGTTCAAAAGAGGGGAAAATGTTAATTCCTGGAAAGGGCTTGAGCCTCCTGTGCGTACACTACTTATTTGGTGTGCATTTTTAATTTAAGATTCTGCTTATTTTGATCTGAAAATGTCTTACTAGAACATTTAAATTTTAAGATATTTAAGCCTATTGAAAATATGTTCTTGATGGGGTTTAGACAGTTTTATTACCATAACCATCCCTATACCTAGTTGGTTGGTTTAAAGTGCCAAAGGGCTACTTCTTTGCTACACGAGGACTAATGGGACCAGGACCTACTATTTAAAGCAGATTCCGAATGGCTACTAATATCCATGTCTACTGCGAAGTTCAAACCCACAGACTCAGGTACTGAACAGTAGCGACCTACTTAGACCATTATCTGGCACACCTAATTGATTATAACCTATATGACAGAATAAGGATGCCCAAAATTAAATTGTATGGATTGGATTCCTGTTGTCAGCGTGGGATCTAGGTCATAAATTCCTATAGACAAATGTCAAAATTCAATTGATGAATTTAGATTAATACAACTGAGTCAAATAGTACATAATTCAAATTGATAATTTAATTGTTAATATGTAAATTATATAAATGAAATCTCTACTTAAATCGATTTGGTAAATTGAAATGATAGGGAAAGTTATATGGCGGAATGAGGATGACCAAAATTAAATTGTATGGATTGGATTCTTGTTGTCAGCGTGGGATCTAGGTCATAAATTCCTATAGACCCATGTCAAAATTTAGTTGATGAATTTAGCTTAATTAAATACCATTTTGAGTCAAATAGTACATAATCCAAACTGATAATTTAATTGTTAATATGTAAATTATATAAATGAAGTCTCTACTTAAATCGATTTTGATAAATTGAAATGATAGTGAAAGATTAAAACAAATATTTAAATATTAGATTTTATCAAAAAGAAAAAAAGAAAAATTATTTATTTCTGTACAGATTTAATTCTTTAAAGTATACATTAATTTTGCTACATGGTTATTAGATAACGACATATAAACTGATAAATATGAACTAATCATAAAGTTTTTCCATATGAACTAGTATCATACATTCAGCTTTATTAGCAATACAATCTAAGATAGCTACCCAAAGCAGCAACAAAACAGTACAAATTCAAAACAATATTCGTGTTATTCGAACACATATAGTTCTGAAAGGGGTTAACCCTTTGTATTCCAGCATTTCCGAATAAAAAAAAAACATAGCCTCTTTTTATTATTCTGTCACTTGTTCAGGCACAAATAATATTGCTTAGCGTATACTTTTAAGGCATTATTCAAAACAACTGGTTTGGGAAATGCTATTTTTAGTAACATGTTTAATATCCGTCTGCTAAAGATTATGTTGACCTAATTACCGAGTAAGAAGAGCTAGTTTTTAATACAGGAGTTTGAAGGTCAGTAACTTCGCAGTAAATTTTCTACCACTAATTTAATACCATTGTTAATCATTTATAAAATTTATACATACTGTTGGATTTAGCAAAGTGGGACAGTTCTATGGAGACTCATGAAAAGACACACAACAATATTTATTAAAGGAAAATGATAACATTAGATCACGTTACATACAGAGTAAAAAATATTATTGGTGATAATACACATAAAATAACCGGTTCAGGTTGAGAGAAAATAAATATTGTATTTCCCTACACATATGCTAATCTGTAAAATGTTAACAAAAACTGTTGAAAGACAGAGTATTCTGCTCATTGATCAATGATCAAATCCGCCCTACTCTTTTCCTCTTTATATATATAAGCATGGAAAAGTAAACTAAATAGGGAAACTAATGTAGGCATTTTGTATGAAACCTCACAGATTACCCTCATTAAAGCCCGAGAAAATTCTCAAGGGTTTTCAAATATTAAGTCAAGGGCAAAAAAAACCCACATCCCTTTGCTTTCCCCTTTTTAAACCCTAGTCTAAATTCATCATTGGGGCTACAGTTCAGGACCACAGGGGAAGGTCTAACCAGTTAAAACCTTATACTGCCCTAGCGGCCAATTTAAGAAATTCCAAAACAAAAAGGAAATGGACGTTCTGGGAGGCAGGTTTTTCCAGAGATTTTGTCTGAGGCTTTTACACGGATGTTGACCCAGGTGTTGCTTATCCTTTTAAACGCAACTTCATGCTCTCTCAGTTTGTCCCGAAGAGGATGAAGTGGTATCCCATCCATAGACCAACGTTCTCCTAATAAAGGTCTTTGACTAAAACGGTGTCCTGTTTATGGCCATTACTGCAACCACCCATCGTGAAGTACGTCTTGATTAAATACCCCCACTCTCTCTCTCTTTACATACACACACACACACACACACACACACATATATATATATATATATATGTATATATTTGTATGCATATATATGTATGTATATACAGAGTCCAGTCACATTAATGTGGCCACCGTTTACTTTTAATGTCCACGTTAAATAACCAATCGCAGAAATCATGTGTCCCCAAAAGATTTAGTTATTGTATAAAATAAGGTACATATATAATTAAAACATTCTGGTATTCGGGGGAAACTTTTACTATCCTGATGATGAAAATAAAACCATTTTAATGTTACTAGACGCTCTACGAGCTTCCTACTCGAAGCAACACCATAGACAAGCAGATAAGGAAAAGAAGACGCTCTCACAACCTTCAATTTATACAATTCTAAAGAATTCGATGATGACACAATAAACCTATATGTTGCATGTGTGTGAAATCTTACAGGTGAAGTCTAGTTTTTTCTTGGAAATCTGTCCTTGATTCGAATATATGTCATAGAATTAGAATGGAATATAATTTTCAAAAAATTAGAATAAAGTTTAATAATTCATCGCCTTCTTTTTCTATCATTGCTTATATATATATATATATATATATATATATATATATATATATATATATATATATATATATATATATATATATATATATATATATATGTATATGTATAAAGAATGTGTACATGTGCATTAAGAATATGACTGCAGACAATTTATATATGTTTAGAGTTAAATATGCTGTTTACTGCACATGTTCCTTTATGTTAATTAATTGATGCACACCATAATAATGTAAAAACATTATTCCTTATTCATCAATTGTTTCATTCAATATTTGTTTTTGATTTTTAAAAATTTCCCATGGGAAGAGCAAAACAATTTCTTTTAAAACGTGACAACTTTTACTCATTTACATACCACTGAAACTAAAAAAACACCCTAGGTATTGCTTTTTGAAAGAACAAATCTTTGTAACTTCAGTTTGAAGGCCAATAACTTTTTAACAAACTCAACGTATTGAATAACTTTTTGAATTCCCTTTGTTGTTATTCTTCTTGAACGCGATTCTTCCCAGTTGATATACACTGCGGATGTCAATCAGTATGTCCTTATTCTCATATTTATCCCACGGAATTCTGTTCTTCGATAGTTGTTTATTAACTCTTTGTGCCACTCTATATTAACACATTGACTGCCAGCTACGAGATAACTCTTAGATTGAGTTCTTTTTTAGGACGCCAACTAAGAGTTATCTCGTACTGTGTTTACTTACCATTTTTGTGCAGCTACAAATAAAATTGTAGTATATCTAATATCGATGATGACTTATAGGAATAGAAAAAAAATCAATGCTGGCTTACATGAACAGAAAATTTATAAAAAGCAAACAAAAATTATAATTATTCCAAGAATAATATAATGTGATTAAATCAAATTGTTAATCAATTGTTAATCAATAAAGGAATTGATTCGATCTGTTAGGCTGTTACCTTGGTAGAAAGATGGAATTTTTCTACACCTCAATTTTTTTTTCTTAGCTAGGGATAAGTCGTGAAAGAGAAGTAAGTGTGCCCTGCATTTGAGCTACTTTTGGGCATATGTAAACGGGGCTGAAAAGAATCAAATGGACTTGGTAATGCAAGGGGGCATAATTCGAAAAACAGATTTCCTTTGAAATCTGAACATTTAAATATTTTTCGATTATAATACGTCTTTTCTTTTGTAAAAGAAAACAACAGGTTTTATTAAAATGAAGTAATCACTGTATTGTACAGATTCGAATTCATAATAAAAAAGTGTGCTTAGCCGAATTTTTGGAACACAAATAAAATTTGTAATTTTATTTATTTTCTTCAATTTTGAAAAGTATGCTTATTCCTTTTAACAGTTTCATTCTTTTAAAGAATTCAATCAAAAAATGTTACATATTTTTTGTTACATTTTCTTTAGTTAAAGAAAACAATAGGTTTTATTAAAATGAAGCAATCACTGTGTTACACACATTCGAATTTATAATAAAAAGTGTGCTTAGCTTAAGTTTTTGGAGAGAAATAAAATTTGTAATCTTGTTTGTTTGTTTCCCTCTATTTTAAAAAGGACACTTATTCTTTTCACCTTTTAACAACTTCATTTTTTTTCAGAATTCGATCAAAAAAAGTTACATATTTTTTTGTTGCATTTTCTTTTGTAAAAGAAAACAATAGGTTTTATTAAAAGGAAGCAATCACTGTGTAGCACACATTCGTATTTATTATAAAAAACTGTGTTTAGCTTAAATTTTTGGAGAAAAATAAAATTTGTAACTTTGTTTATTTTCTTTTATTTTAAAAAGGACACTTATTCCTTTCACCTCTTAACAGTTTCATTTTTTTAAGAATTCGATTAAAAACGTTACAAATCTTTTGTAAAAGAAGACAATAGCTTTTATTAAAATGAAGCAACCACTCTGTTGCACACATTCGAATTTTTTATAAAAAAGTGTGCTAAGCTTAATTGTTTGGAGACAAAATTTGTAATTTTATTTGTTCGTTTTCTTCAATTTTAAAAAGTTTGCTTATTCCCTTCACCTTTTAACAGTTTCATTCTTTTAAAAAATTCGATCGTAAAATGTTACATATTTTTTGTTGCATTTTCTTTTGTAAAAGAAAACAATAGGTTTTATTAAAATGAAGCAATCACTGTATAGCACACATTCGAATTTATTATAAAAAAGTGTGCTTAGCTTAAATTTTTGGAGACAAAATTTGTAACTTTGTTTATTTTCTTTTATTTTAAAAAGGACACTTATTCCTTTCACCTTTTAACAGTTTCATTTTTTTAAGAATTCGATTAAAAAATGTTACATATCTTTTGTAAAAGGAAACAATAGCTTTTATTAAGATGAAGCAATCACTGTGTTCAAACATTCAAATTTTTTATAAAAAAGTGTGCTAAGCGTAATTTTTTGAAGACAAATAAAATTTGTAATTTTATTTGTTTGTTTTCTTCAATTTTAAAAAGTATGCTTATTCTTTTCACCTTTTAACAGTTTGATTTTTTTTTCAGAATTTGATCAAAAGATGTTACATATTTTTTGTTGCATTGTCTTTTGTAAAAGAAAACAATAGGTTTTATTAAAATGAAGCAACCACTCTGTTGAACATATTCAAATTTATTATAAAAAAGTGTGCTTAGCTTAATTTTTTGGAGAAAAATAAAATTTGTAATTTTATTTGTTTATTTTATTCAATTTTAAAAAGTATGCTTATTCCCTTTACCTTTTAACTGTTTAATTTTTTTCAGAATTCGACATAAAAATGTTGCATATTTTTTGTTGCATTTTATAATTTCAAATAGGAAAATGTTATTAAAATTAACATTTCGAATATTTTTAAACGTTTAGGATAAATTTTACTTCCTTGAAAATAATAGTGTCTTCCTGCAAGTTATTTTTTTATTCCTATACCACTGCTCAACATTTACTCAAATTCTTATTTTTAATGTGCTCGTTTACAGATATTGTAGAATCTGTTTCCGCATCACAGTTCGAATTACAAGAAATTAGCTGCAAACGCTCTAAATCAGGCATTATTTAATTATTTGAAAGCAAAAATAGATTGAATGGCTGCAAATACTATGTATTTCGTAACATTCAATCAAAACGTTATTACTAAACAATAAAATTTCCTTTAATTATACAAAACATGTGAAAAAAGTCCACCAACCAGAAAATAAATCCCAATAGAAAGGGAATTATCATTTAGTAGCCATCTATAGTATAAATTTAATGTTAAAAATAGAAAGTTTTATTGGGTGAAACAGTATATGCAAGAAAGAAATGATATTGCAATTACGGCTTACTTGCAAATCAGTAGCAACCTGCACACAGTGCCCGTACGGCATACGGTCAAAACTGGGAAGGGGTTACGAAAATAAAGATCATCAAATTATTGATTGAATATCCTACTGCAGCAAAAATGACTTTAAAGGAAAAACTCATTAAAATGTAGGTACAAGTGAAAAAAATTATAAATAATAGAAAATACTCGTAAACTTGATCGATTGTTCATGAGATTACAATCTACCTTTACTGAAAAGTATTTCTAGGAATTCATAAAAATATATAAAACTATTTTTAATTGTCCGTAAACTGTAGTATTTTGTCACTTGAGGATGAAACAATTATTAAGATAATTAGACAATGGTATCACCACGAACTATATGGAATATTCAAGAAGTGACGGCAATGAGATATATCACGGAACTTCTGACTGAAAAGTTCCGAGTTCATAGAGAGTGCAGATGATGAAAATCTAAGCGAACATTTAATCTAAGCAAAAATTCATAGATATTTCCCCTCTACTAGCAAGTACAATATTTAGGAATTTCTAGAAAAATCTCTACGTTTACAGGATAGTGGTTATTCCATGGTGCTATTGAAAATCATGTAGTTTCACAAAAGTCAAGAGCTTGATTGCCGGAGTACAACCAAACATGGGTCTCTCCTCAAATCCAGTTGTTCATATTTACAATGCTTTTTATAAATTAGGCTGAATGCCTCCCTGTTGGCTAAGTTTCTGGCACATTCACCTGTCACCTTTGAAGGTACGAATTCAAATTATTCGTATGGATTTTATTTCTCCCATTGTTCCATTGACCATGACTATCTAATGTGTTTATGGTACCACTCTAAATGTTCTCCTCTTTTATAATCTTCCTCAGGAAGGGGAATTTCATCATCTAAACTTCTCTATTACCTTCGCATAAGGCTTTCTAGATAAGATACCGATTACCTTACTAAATGATTAAGGCTCTATCGAAAGGCATGGTTGTCACCTAGGAAGATACTTGTCTTTCCTTCGTGATGGACCACCATTTAGAAAGGAAAGCAGCACTATCTTTAAGTTCATTGCCGAAGTTATCTGTGTTTAAAATATATGTTTTGCGTCTTTTTTTTATTATCCTCGTATATGTTTCTTGTTCGAACTTCAGTCTAGGATTAGGTGGGACCTGCCTTAGGGTCATTTGTCGCAATAACAACAATTAAACTGGGTGAATTGAACTCAGTAATAAACTTATTGCATGTGAAGAGCTAATATCATTTTTTATTGGAAACAAAGTATATATAAATAGAATAGACTGTGAGTATAACAGGGAAAGTATTGATTGTTCAAAAAAAAATTAATGCTGCATAGGTTTTTTTGCATTTCCTTAAGTATGTGGTCGTAAAGACCGAGACGTATATATATCTTATAGTCCAAGTTGTGGTTGTTAGCAGAAATGCATATTCAGCTAAACGAAACACTTATTGCTAAGCATGAAGTAAGCTATTATCAAAGAGAATTAAGGAAAGTCTGTAGGTTGGACACGAATTAGATGGCATAATGATCCTCAGGCAGAATACTCTAAAGTAAAACAGAAGAAGTATGGCAATTATTTGTTCGCCCAATAAACAGTTATTCAAAGAGGAAAAAAATGTAGACTCTAATGTGTATGATTTATACGACAGCTATTAACATTTGATCAAGACATTTCGATTCATATCATAATGATAAAATGGATGGCAATTAGAGAGTTTTTATAATATGCTCTTTTTGATGAAAGGCTTTTTGGATTAGGTAGACATATAATTTTCATATCGATGATCTGACAAATATTTTTCCGAGAATTCCAAGAGTGTACATTGAATAATAATTTCTATATTAGCTTATGGAATGCAATTTATAATTATATATCCACTTAATAATATAATTATATGTAAGTTGAAAAATATTTTTAAACACCAGTTGCATGTTAGGATAGATATTGCACGGGTGGACAATTGATTATCCTACAAAAATTTATTAAAAAAGCTTTTAAATTTTTTATAGATAATGGAACACAATATCCAGAAAGTTCAGCAATTTAAAAAAAGTTATTTTTTCTATATTTTAATATTTAACTATTATGGAGAAATTTTTAGAATAAAATCTCCAGCTGTCTTAGACCTTAGTAAGTCAGACTTGTCAGAAAGCTGTGAGAAGATACTGAGTAGTATACTTAACAAATAAATTATTATTTAGAGGTAGACATGCTTAGAGAAAAAAATATCTCAGACAGCACATCAGTTAAAGGTTAATTTTAATACAAATAATTTTACTTATGATCCAAGTAAAACTATTCTATGTTATTTATTTTTTAAATTATTTTTTCTATGGATTATTTTAAATAATAATAATAAAATTTTCAATTTTAATACTCATTGCTAGAAAAGATGAAATTTTGAATAGCTATAATATAATGTTCAAAGAGAGATTCAAACTACAGATTCCGGTACTAAAAACAGATTTTATGTAACTAAAATATTAAAATTATAATTTTGTTTATATAATACATTAGTTGGTGGTATATAATAAATAAAATAATTCCAATCTAAAAGGAACGTATATAACGATTCATATCATTAACCTGTTCATTAACCCTTCACCTTTTAACAGTTTCAATATTTTTTCAGAATTCGATCAAGAGATGTTACATATTTTTTGTTGCATTTTCTTTTGTAAAAGAAAACAATAGGTTTTATTAAAATGAATCAACCACTCTGTTACACACATTAGAAATTTTTATAAAAAAGTATGCTAAGCTTAATTTTGAGCCATTTGTAATTTTATTTGTTTGTTTTCTTCAATTTTAAAAAGCATGCTTATTCCCTTCACTTTTTAACAATATCATATTTTTTTCAGAATTCGACCAAAAAATGTTACATATTTTTTATTGCAATTTATAATTTCACATAGGAAAATGTTATTAAAATTAATATTTCTAATATTTATAAACATTTAGGATAAATTTTACTTCAGTAAAAATAGTAGTTTTTTCCTGTAAATCATCTTTTTTTTTTCCTACATCACTACCTTACACGTATATTTACTCTTACTTTAATGTACTTGTTTACAGATATTATAGAATCTGATTCCGTATCACAATTCGAATCACAAGGAATTAGATCCTAAACCTCTCAATATCAGCCATTATTTAAAAGTAAAAATTAATACTCATTACTAGAAAAGATGAAATTTTGAATAGCTATAATATATTGTTAAAAGGGAGATTCAAATTCACATATTTCGGTACTAAAAAACAGATTTTATATAACTAAATTTTTAAAAGTATAATTATGTTAATATCATATCTTAATTGTTGGTATATAATACATGATTCCAAGCTAAAAGGAACGTATATAACGGTTGATATCATTAATCTGTTCGAGAATTTCAATGACTAATTATTATTCTATCAATATCAAATGAATTTTTGCATATTGAAAATACATGGAAAAATAAAAATATATATTTCAAAATTAGCCTTAAAATGATTTATCACGAGTCATTGAACATTTGTAACGACTGAAATATGTTTTGTATTATTAATCTGGTACAATAACACCTGAAATCGGCTTCTATCTGAATCTTTCGAATTTTATTTAATCTATTTACCTTTCAGCGACCCATTGCAATGAAAGGTAAACATTAATTACTACATTAATTTTCAGAGAGTAATCACAAATGTAAAGTTTTATTGGTTGTTTATTGCCAATCATGATTAAAACTGAGAATCATTTGCATAGCTGCAATGACTTTCCGTTATTGGTCTTTCTTCTAATCTGCCTAAAAGAAGAGCTATAAACACTGGAGAGTGATTCCATAAAAATGATATCGGATTAATATAGGATACAGGTTAATGATATCAACCGTTATATACTTTCCTTTTAGCTTGAAATCATTTTATTATATACCACCAAATAATGTATGATATAAACATAATTATACTTTTAAAATTTTGGTTATATAAAATCTGCTTTTTAGTAGAATCTGTGAGTTTGAATCTCTCTTCTAACATAACATTATAGCTATTCAAAATTTCATCTTTTCTAGCAATGTGTATAGAAATTGAAAATTTTATTATTATGATTTAAAATAATCCACGGAAAATATAATTTAGAAAATAAATAACATAGAATACTTTTACTTTGATCATAAGTAAAATTATTTGTATTAAATTTAACCTTTAACTGATGTGCTGTCTGAGATATTTTTTCTCTAAGCACCTCTCTAAATCATAATTGATTTGTAAAGTATGCTACTCAGTACCTTCGCACAGCTTTCTTACAAGTGTAACTTATCAAGTTGTAAGGCATATGGAGATTTTATTTTAAAAAATGTCTCGATAATAGTTAAATATTGAAATATTGAAAAAATAACTTTTTTTAAATCGTTGAACTTTTGATATCGTGTTTCATTATCTATAAAAAATTTAAAAGATTTTTTAATAAATTTATATAGCATAATCTATTGTCCACCCGTGCAACATCTGTTCTAACATATAACTGGTGTTTAAAAATATTTACTAATTAATAGTCTATCAATATCAATTGAATTTTTGTATGTTGGAAATACATAATAAAATATATATTGCAAAATAAGCCTTAAAATTATTTATCAGGAGTTTTTAACGGCTGAAATATGTTTTGTATTATTAATCTGGTACAATAACTCATGAAATCGGTTCTTATCTGAATCTTTCGAATTTTATTTATTCCATTTACCTTTCAGTGACCTATTACAATGAAATGTAAACATTAATTACTGCATTAATTTTCAGAAAGTAATCATACATGTATAGTTTTATTGGTTGTTTATTGCAAAGCATGATTAAAACTGAGCATCATTTGCATAGCTGCATGACTTTCCGTTATTGGTCTTTCTTCCAATCTGCCTGAAAGCACAGCTATAAACACTGAAAAGTGATTCCATAAAAATGATATCGAGTTAATATAGGATATATATCAAGCGAAAGGGTTATAAATACGCCGTTGAAAAACAAGTGCAGAGACACAGTACTACATAAGCATTTACTTTTATTATCTGCATAGTAATTAGAATAATGATCATACACCATTACCAACAGAGTCAACGTAAAACGCATGCAAATTTGCAATTAAGTCCGGATGCCTAATAGTTTAATAATTATAGGTGTGGGGTTCGAAAAAGGAGGAAAAGAACAGACGGCATTTGAATGTTCCACTGCTGAAAAGCCGATAAATCTAGGCGGGGTGCAAAAGCATGCTGCCAATAAACAGAATGATATTCAATATATTATCACCGAAATCAATATATTATGAATGGTGAGGAGTGTCATCGAATAAAGTTCTAAATGAAGAAAAATTAGGGTTATGGAATGACAATTTTTATGATGTTTAACGATGTAGTGGAACATTCAGAAACTTACTAAGTAGCTTTATAAAGTTTTGTGTACCATGATTATTGCACTGTGTTTGGACATTATCTATTCGAAGTGCATTTTATTTCTTTCAGAAATTAATAGTACAATAAATAAATTTAAGAGTGTAAATTAATTTACGAAATCTAAAATATCATTAAGGAATTTGAAAGCTGAAAATTTATATTCATCTTTAAAAATAATTTGGAGTGAAGATCTTTAGTTATCAATTTTATTCATTTATTGTTTTGAAATATGAAAGGTAATCCACTTTTTAACGGAAATGCAGAATCTCTACAAGTATCCAGGCCTGTTTCTATGTACTAATCTATGAATTTCAGTGCCTGAATTCAGTGCTCTATTTAATAGACATTATGTTGTTTTTAATTGGCCATAGATATTTTAAGAGTTATTGTATATGGAGGCATTATTTTGTTACATGAATTAGTTTCTTATTAATAGTTTTCTGTATTACAAATTAATCTAACACGTTTAGACTGGAGATGGCCGAACGGTTAGAGTACTAATCTTCGGTACAGAAGTTCGTGGGATCGAATTCCACTGGAGTATGTTTGTCTGTAGCTATTCGAAATCGGCTTTAAGCAGTAGGTACTGGTATCATTAACCTTTGTGCTGCAAAAAAGTAGACCATAGCTCTCCATACCAAACCTTTAACACATTAAACGCAATGCCAGCCTCTGAAGACTGACAGTAAATTTTATGTTTAGGTGGCGGCGTCTGCCCCAGGGGACTGATAGAGGACTTTTGAACGGAAAGTTTACTGTAAGTCTCTATGGACTTGTGCCACTCAAACAAGAATCCAGCCGAACGCTGGCCGATTGGTTAGGGCGATGATCGTCGGTACCAGAGTTCATGGGTTCGAATCCCACTATGGCATGAATGTTCGTAGCAGTTCGGAATCGGCTTTAAGCAGTAGGTCCCGGTTGTAGTCAACACTAGATGATGGCTGAATAACTAGGCCTAAAATGAATCCCGCTGACATGACCTACCATATAATATAACTGAATAAATAGGACAGGGATGTACAAATTTCTTAAAATCAAGAGCCACATACATCCACTGTGACTTATGAGAGGGCCGCAAAATATTTTAAATTTATGTGTCATATATTGCTTAATTTATTTATACCTATAACAATCACTCTAAAAAAGACAATAAAATGCAAGTAAATTTAATTTGATAAGTCATGCATGCGGTTCAAAGACCACAATGTCAGTATTGCTGAACTAGGATATATGATCATGTCTTAAGTTTGTGCGGTCAAGTTCAACTTTTTCAAGGGTATTTGCAGTTGTTTGGTATCAAATTTTAGCAGAATGTTCAGGTATGAGTGGTCTTTAAATAATAAATTATAAATCTAAGTGATATATTTTTATAAATCTTCCTTATCATTACACATGTTTTCTCAAAAATGTGTCGTCAAATTCAAGTTTTCAGGATATGCTTATAAATAGGAGTTGAATAGAGTAAAGAAAATGAGTAAGAATTAGAGACATATGATTAGTTAATGTATGTAATAATAAAAAGAAAATTTACTGTATGTTGTGTATATATATATATATATATATATATATATATATATATAAATTGGTTTTCAACTTAAGATCAAGTGTTATCCTAATACTTGGCAATTCTAGATTACTTAAGACGATAGCAGTAGTACAATTCAATCTGTGAAATATCTATGTGTATATTAAAGTTAAATATCGAGTCGCAGTAGCTCATTCGGTAAAGGTAGCGTTCTCGTAACTGGAGGATAGCAGAATTAAAGCTCGGGCAGACCAATGATCAGCCGTATACATTAATAGCGGCTGGAGCACGTAAAATAGATTCGTGGTAGCAATGTCCTGCACGTTTCCAAACTATGCCTCTGGAGGTGACAAGCCAGGACTGGGTATCTTTTGCTTAGTCCCTGCTTCTAAATTACGAAGACCCACTTGAGCAAAGTTGATCTTTCACACTAGAGGTGTTCATCAAACGAAAGGTGTGCTCATTCTTGAGGTTAAATCGACTTCAGCCCTCTTGATTACTTACTCAAGTAAAAGAGCACATTACTCCATAGCCATGACTCCATAGCCTCCGACTAGCCATGGACTAGTCGCATATTGCGATGGGGTAATTGGATTTGTTTTAGACTTTTCTGCCCCAAGGGGATGAGTATCAACTGCAAGTTAAATATCGCTTTGAAAACATTAATGCTTATGTGTTAAATTTTAAATTCAAATTCTTTAAAATTTGAGAGGTAAGCTTCAATATAAAAAACTTTAGAAAAAAGCTGAGCTGTGTTATGTATGCATAGTTTTCAAACACATATTAGTTATTAGTATTCTTAGTATATTATGTATAAATATTATATTAAAACATTTCTTCTTTTCTTAGATAAAATTATTTTTATAGCAAAAGCTGTTGAAAATAAAAGGAATATTGATACTGCCACAATCCCTTCTCATATTCGAAATATTTTCGTATCTGTCTTCATAAGTATAAATGGAATATGAATTATTTATGGACCACCAGAAAGATTTTAAATGTAGAATTGTTCATCAGCAAAAATATTTCACAAGGAGTTTTAAAAAAATGTATAAATGAAAAACAGCTTTTGTTCTACTAATTGGTAACGTGTTTTGACTAATTTCGTAGAAAATGTGAATCAAAACAAATAAACGGTGAAATACATGAAAATTAAGAGATAAGATCTATGGAACTAATATATCACAACAAGTGTAAAGCGCTCAAATCATCTCAGAGGAATTTTTCTTTATGAATATTTTTTCATTCCTTCAAGGTTAAGATTAAAATACGATAAGGTTAGTCCGGGGTTCAGGGATAAAATCCCGAGGAATGCAGAATATTGAATAATTATTCCACCTTGTTCTTTTGACTGCAAACAGTGAACATTGTATGAATTTTTTTGAACAAAGATGATGGAGGAAGAGGATCTTTATCACGAATCTTTCGTGGATGTGCCTTAATTATGTTGGCTCTTATAGATTCAAGGTGCTGCTGAAAAATTGCTTGAGAAGTGATTACGGTTTAACTTAAAAGGAAAGCAACCTTCACAGTCATTATCAAATTTTCTAGAGAAAAGAGGGAAGAAATTCTGAAGGGGTCAGGTTGGTACAAGACAGCTTGCAACTATTAATACGCGTGAAAATAAAAGGACAAAGGGTTACAGCAATTCTTATCATGACTAAAATTCATAATTATATATAAAGGTTGTTTTCGAACCTTACGTGTAAGAGTCAATAATTATATAATCGGCAGATATACGCTTTCAATTTTATGTAATAAGAAACAGTTTCTACGAAGGTACATAAGTAACAATTTACATAATATAACACAGTTGTCTAAACTATCAAAATATAGATCAAAAATAGCTGTGGAGCTTAGCTATCTCGAATAGTGCATCATCCTTGGCAGTGAATAAGAAGGAGGTGAAGTAGCTCATGTCCATCATCTCTTTTAAAATACAAGGAAAATTTTCAGCACTCATAGGGGAAAATTTTCCATAAAGTTTTAAATTTTTAAAGGGTGAAATTTTAAAGAAGACTTCCAAATTTCACATAGCTATAACTTTTAAGAAAAAAATCGTATAAACTTTAAATAGTGTAAGTCATTTAAATATTGCAACTCTCATTTTGACTTAATTTTTATGATTATTAATAATCGTGGAAATAAAAAGAAAAAAGTTACAGCAATTTTTATCATGACTAAAATTTTCTTTGTCAAGAATTTTTCTAAATAGCATTTCCCATCGGTTTCTACTTGCTCATTAATTATTTTACGCCAACATTAAGGTATGGGATTACTTGAAGCTGTTTCAGCTTTAATGCAGAGAGATATGCTTTTGCTATACCAGCGCCTGTTTTCAATGTAGATAGTACTGCTTTAAATGTAAAAGGATGTAAAAAATACATACAGTTATGTCTTTTTGTTGTATCATTGCTGTGTGTATTTTTTACGATGATTTTGTCTATTAGGAGAACTCTGGGCTGTGAGGGACTCACTAAATATACCAAGAAGTCTTCAAAAATTCTCTTTTGATGCAGAATAAAATTGCTGCTCAAATGTGTCATGATATTTACTCCATATTTAATAGACAGTTTTGCAAATGAAAATTCCACTATTACTTCTTTTCTGATTTTTACAAATCTTTTCATTAGCTTTTTACCTCTAACATAAATTCTTTTAAAATTCCTCATCATTTCAAAATAATTTAATTATTTGAAATTATCATTTACAAGAGGTAAATTTTTACATTGTAACTACTTGCCCCTATGGTATTCTTTTATAGATTGATATAAGTAAGCGGTACCACACAATCGTATAGAACTTTTAAGTATTTAATCTCATGCACAAAATTCAGACTTTCACGTGATGTAGTAGTTTACAGGTATGTCCAATGTTTCTGTCACAGTAAAAAAATACAATTTAGAAGAAAAATTATTAATTGACCCAAATTTACCTTAACACATCCTATCTCCTTATATGTGAACTTCTACTGGTGGTTAAATTTGAATATATTTTTAACCGTTTTTCTTAGTATTTCAGTCCCAGGATCCGTGGTAGCTTAATTGGCAAAGGTAGCTGTATCTCGTACCCAGGATTCGTGGTAGCTTAATTGATATAGGTAGCTGTATCTCGTACCCAGGATTCGTGGCAGCTTAATTAGCAAAAGTAGCTATCTCGTACCCAGGATACGTGGTATCTTAATTGGAAAAGGTAGCTTTCTCGTAACTGGAGGTTTTGAAATTGAGTCTGTTGTAGGCCAAATATCCACTGTGTCCATTAATGCCTACTGTGGTACGTAAAATAGATTCGTTGTCATAATTTCTCCAATATTTCAAATGACATCTCTGGAGGTGGCAGGCTAAGCCTTGGTGAATCTTCTGCTTGGGACCTTGATCCTAATTATGAGAACCTACTTTGTTTGTGTTTCCTAGGGAGAAATGTTGGCTACCCTATAAGATGCTGCTATTATAAGAAAAATCAACAAAATCCGTTGGGTTGTATGGCGAATGCAAAACGGACAAGTATAGTCTACGTTTTATTAAAAAACTGTTTCATTATAAAAAAAACTCCCAGCTCCGGTATTCCTTATATTAATAACTTCAGCGTAAGAACTAATAATTAACTAATTGGCAAATATTCGTTCCCACTAACGCAATATAAAGTTTTTATGAAGGTATACGTTATGATTTGTATAATATAAAATAATTAGCAAAATAAACAAATTTTTACCACAATAAATTCAATACACTTTCTAATTGAGACACTTGAGAAGTAAATCAACATAAAACTACAAAATCTTTACATAGCTATATGATACTTCCTAAATACTTTCTGATAAGGATATGAATGAAATATATCTAATAACTACAAGTTTTCTGCATTTACAAGGCTAATATAGTAATATTTTTTAGCATATTTTCTAAAGAATATTTGAAATAGATGACGAGTGGAATGAACTAGATAAATGCATGGAAGTATAATATTTCCTACAGGAAATAAAAGCTAGAAAAGAAGTCGAGTATGATTTTCATTTAAGAAGTTGTAATTGAGGTCTTCTATAACCAAGGATTTTTAAAAATTTATTCCTTCTTAAAACAGGTCTCTTAGTTTTGAGTGTATCAGTGATTTTTCTTTCAGCATGATGTTGTAGGATTTCTTACTTATTGTTTGTTATAAATTATGTTACTGTTTTTTTTTGTTGGTAAAAATATATTTATATCAAGTCGAAATGATTATATGAGGCTACTTATTAAGATCAGTGATTGATTCGAAATTCTAACTTTAAACTTATATTTAAATAAGTTTTTAGTTAATTATCAGTTAAAAAGTATCATTATTTTGTAAAAATTCCATTAAGAATTAAGGAAAGATTCTAGCAAATGTTATCTATACATTTTAACTAAAATAATTTACTAAATTTTATTAGAACTCAGTGCTTTGTGTCTACTTGTTAAGTCTAATTGACTCAATAGGTAGACATAGATGTGTCAAATAATCTCAAACCACTGTATTATAGAATAAGAATACTATGTAAAGACTAAAATGCTGCAATAGGACTACAATTTTGTTAAATATATTTGCCAATTCTTTGCAGATTGTCATTTTTTTAAAAAATAATATTATTAGACATTCTTACTGAAGAATCAGAAACAGAACGTGAATAAAATTTTGTTGGTTTGTCAAACATACTTCAAGTAATCTGGTAAAACTTATATATTAGCAAGTATTATCAGAAGCTGAATCATTAGCTGAACTCTCATTCTACTATTGGCGTGTAGATCTCTATCTACACACCAATAGTAGAGTGAGACTTACCTTCAGATTTACTTACCAAACTTACTAATCCCAGACTACAATCCCAGACAATCTACTACTCAGATTTACTAATCAGAGTAATTTACTTACCCTCACGAGTTACGGATATTACTCTACTGTTACGTAGATAAATTCTGTTGCATAGCAAATTTCCAAATTAACCAACTAACCACAAGTATACACTTGGTGCCAACATAAGTTTTTTCCAGTAACTGCGTAATATTTATATAATTTTCATTCATCTTCAGTTCTATATTTGTAATTCTTATAACTAATTTCTCTCAATAGCTGTTTGATACATTTTTTTCACATTCGTCTATTTATTTGTGTTTTCATTACTCTATATCCTCTATGTAAGAACACTTTGTAACAATTTGTTTGACAAATTGCACAACAATTTGCTTGAAACATGTTTGACAAACTTTGTGAAAATTTTGTACAACTTGGTTACATATAATATGACAAATGAAAATAAAGGGAACCTGTAAGTTTAATGTAAGGAGAATTCCACCACTGGTCCGTCCTAAAGACATACAGCAAATGATAATATAGTCGCCACGACATCTATAAAGCTGCAGCTGACCTACGCGAGGCCCGTCATGGCTCGAGAATTAATTTGGTTAATTCCGGTAAGGAACAAGCGCTACAGAGCGAAGTTCTGGTCTACCAGAGAAGACGCTAGAAAAAGATCACTCGGGTGAACCCCGGGCTCGTGACACCCGTGTATACCTAAAGGAGGTATACCGCTGAGGTTGTCTCTCATTTAGCACTACCCAGAAGATATGTAAGGCTTGAAGCTCGTGCATAAATGACTTTATATTTCCGCTTGATCATGGTAGCTCATTGGTAAAATATAGCACATTTAGTGTCATAACTATATTGATAAGAATTTTTTAACACCAAAACCATCGGTAATGATGGATTATCAGCTACTGGTGGGCTGTCCCCGAGAAAAGAAGAATTGTTATACTGCTAATTTTACTAGTAAAACAAGCTCTAAAATTTTGTATTACTCATTTGTTGTAAAAAAAATTCAGTACGTGATTTTATCTGAGAACAAAACTCTATTCATTGGAATGAGCATACAAAATGTATTTTTCCTTATCTCTTCCAAGAAGAATATATTGTGGTTTTATAGAAAATGAATGGTTCCGACAATGTCGATAGTGAAATAAAAATATATCTCTGAAGAAATATTAAGGAAAGCTTTCAGTTGAAAAGGAAAGTACCAATTAACCTTTAAGATATATTTTACGCACTAAAAATGACGTAACATATATTCCTGAATACGTAAAGAGGAGATATTTTGAAAAAAATTAAAGGGTAGTTGGGAGATAAAAATGATGCGGGAAGTGATTCAAAGATAAAGGCTACTAAATAAAGTGATTTTGTTCTGAAAAGGGAAAGAAAGAAAATTGAAGTTGCATAAAATCTACGTGAGTGCTGTAATAATAAATGATATAGAAGGTAAAGGTTACATCATAATTGGCTAATTTTCTATACCTTTTTCAGTTGATATGAGTTGATATGTAAATTTGTGGCA
The DNA here is from genome assembly GCA_032207245.1 of Pardosa pseudoannulata. Classification (NCBI taxonomy): domain Eukaryota; kingdom Metazoa; phylum Arthropoda; class Arachnida; order Araneae; family Lycosidae; genus Pardosa; species Pardosa pseudoannulata. Next base: position 11,331,845 of record CM063506.1, read on the forward strand.
TTAAGTGTAGGAAATAAAACTTTTTAGTGCTATAAATGAAAGACTTTTGTTTAGGTTTAGGATACTGAATTTATTAAAATGTAAATTTCTACATTCTTTGAAAATGTCATAAACTGTGATTCCTATCACCTAATAGAGTTGATAGTTAACAGTACCTAAATTTATTATAACATAAGAATTAATAGACATTACTCCTAGCCAAGAAAAGTCTAAAATTAGTCAAAAATCAATCATTTAAAAGTTTACATTTTGAGTCTTTAAAAATTTTAAATACTTTGCGTAATATTTAAGAATAAGGTACCCCTTGGCTAGTTTGGTGAAAATATTTACGATTTGTATTCAAACACAAAGGTATTTTATACAAACATTCTATTACTTGCTTTTTTTCGGCGACTTTATGCGATACAAAGTGCATTTTAATAGAATTATATACTGTTATGTAATTAACCAAGGCCATTTAGAAACCGGGTATTTATATTTATGGGCAATTAATACCTCAACAGCTATAAAATATTAAAAATTAGCCATAGTATACCATTAATGGTTCACTATATCTAATTTTTTAAGCATTACGTGCATTTAATATATAAGAAAAGAATTAGATACCAATATAATATAAATCAAAATATAGATACAAATTTTGTGGATACAGCGAGATCAGGAGAAAATGTTAGGTTAACATGCTTAGAGCTTTACCGCTAAGTTGGCGGGGGTACCCTGAAACCTACTTTTCTGACAAATAAGACATTCTAGCAGTCATCAATGAACAGCCAACTAAGGTGTAAAAATGATGACTTTTGGAATGATATTTTTTTTCCAAGCCTATTTTATTGAACATGTTTTGGATCATATAAAGCTATTTTGCAGCTATAAATGATTTAGTATTTGTCTTATCATTAATTTTATTTCACATATTAGTTTAGTACTACAATATAGGATATTTTCCACAAAAATACAAGTCTAATAAATTTAAATTAATGTACTTTACTTTTCGAAATTTCAATATACTACTGAGGAAGCAGAAAATAAATAGTTTATTTCATGTAACACCACACTTAAGGGTGGGTTAAATGTGTAAAGCGTAAGAACATTCTAGAATGTACCCTGTCTTGTATTGCCTGTATATCTATAAAAAGATTTTTAGAATGATTTTAAATCAATTTTGAATGATTTAAGATATTAATAAAACATTTAAGTTTTATTATTGATATAAGGGATCTTATTTATAGTCAATAAAAACAGTTGACTGAAAGTAATGTTATATATGATTGGTTACTAGCCTTTACAAAAATGAAAATTTTCAAATATTTACGACATTCAAAGGTTTTTTTTTGTTTACATTTATCATTAGTGGCTATAATTCAATGTCCCACAGTAGTCCAGTTAACAAACTATTGACCTTTATTTGTACAAAATAAAATAATAGTTTCAATGTATTACACGTTGCATATTCTCAGTCTGTGAGTACAGAGACGTGATAAAGAGCACTAAGCACAAGAACAGAGCGTATAAGTGCCAGCTAGGACATGTAAATCTGTATTTTCTCCCACTATTTAATTTTTTTTATAAGCTGTGTTTTTAAAGCTCCTATGCTCGGCCTATCATGTTATTCACCTAATTTAAAAATGATATCTCGTGTTGGTTGGAAATTCAGAAAATGTTTACTGTAATATTAGATAAAATTGTTCTTGGTAAGGAAATAATTCAAAAATGATAAACCAAAACTTCTACAGAAACATGTACAAAGCAGCAAAAACAACTAAATTTTGTTTCAAGCAGCGTTACAACTTCTTTAATGGAAATTTAGATTTCGGATTTTCCCTTTCTAAAATCTAAAATTAAAGTGGGTTCTAGAATCACCATTACTCAAACTCTTTTAAGTATTCATAAGCAAACAGACTGTGGATACTTCCTTTATTGACGAATAGATCCAAATGAATCAAGTTGAAGAATCAGCGGGTTGAAAGGGGTAAAACCCAACAGGAAGTCTGGAAGCAAGACCTACGGAAACAAATAAAGATCCCGTCTAATGTCAACTAACTCTTTGGCCTTGTCTTTAAGTAGCTATTAGACTGACAGCATTGGCCATTAGCGTATTCCCTCTACAAATAGTTTACAATGGTATTCAGGTGTTCGTTGTGTCAGGGCCTTGACATTTTACTGGTTCTTTCAACCGCCCATCAACAATTACGGAAAGATTACGGTATTTTTGGGGAAGCACCGGTGCGGCACTGAATCCTCTTGGAGTCGGTAATACAGAGGAGCCGGCCTTTTCTTTTAATATATTGTTACATCATGTTTTAGATTTTATTTTCTCAAGTTACAGGTGGCAGAGAATCAGACTAACTGTTAACTAAAAAAGAGGTGGATAGACTTGCTTATTACATTATTTCTTGATTATCCGGGATGTTAGAAAGTTTCAATAATAGAGAGGTGAATTTAATGGTTTATGAGTAAAAGGGATACACATGTTTTACTTCTTCGAAGGTCATCGATAACCAGTTTCATATAACGTATGATTATCTACAAAAGTAGCCATTAGATTACAGTTTAACAGTAAGCGAATGATATCAGATACTATTGTATTTATCCGACCTTACAAACAGTAGCTATATTATGAATAAAAAAATATTCTCGCTTATTTGCTTTATCTCATGGCAACCCGAGAAGAATGAAGTTGGGGCTCAACAACATGCTGATTATATTAATTAAGAGCTTAATAAAGATTATAATATCTTTTATATATTTTAAATAGCATTTGTACGTATAATATACTCGGATTTATTTCTCGGTGTCTATGCAATAGTAGTTTTTCAATTAAAGGAAAAAGACAGAGTATCTTTTCCTCTTACAAATCAATATGCGAATACTTCTTCGTTTATAATTCTTCGAATGTTGCTTCATGTATGCTTTTTTATTTCCTGCAAATATTAATATTTTTTTGATAAATTTTAGAATTCTTAACTGAAGATATTTTGTTTATAGATTTCTAGATGTTCATCATTATCATCTGTATGGCTTACACATTGACACTATCTGCCGGGATTTGAGCTAAGGTGTCCTATTAATGAAGCACATTCAAAGTTATCCAGGTTTTTCGATGATCTCTATTTATAATTATTTTATTGACAAAAGAATTATTTTGGGAGGCACAAAAAGTAATAATACTCGAAGAAGAAGAACAAACTCGGAAATTTATAAATTATACAAAGAACTAGATTGTAAGGAAAATGGATCCTAAGACCAGTGTTTCAAATGTATATGCCTTTCTTGTTTTCGGCTAAATCGCCACATTGACCCCTTTTAATCAGCGTTCTTTGACATTGGAGATGGCCAGCTAAGGGGGGAGGGCTGATAAGGTTCTTCGGATGTGATCTGTTGTTGTGTTTTTGCAGGCCAGAAATACATCTGGACGAGAGAACTTCTCTTTTCGGCAGGGATCATGTTGCGAGAAATGCGGACACCCCGCCTCCGAGGGAGAGAAGATGTGAAGAAAACAGTTGGATTCGGGCCTGCGACTTGGAGACATCTCTCGGTTCGATGTGAGAAAACATTACGACGGTTTTATGTTTGGACTTAAAAAATGTTCCGTTAATCCTTTCTGATTCATGCGGGCTCTGAGGTTCTAAATATGACTATTTGTTTTACTCTAATGTTTCATAAATCGTGTAAATAAAATTTATGTTGTCCGTCTAAGCTTTTGGAGGAATTATTTTAATTCCATGCATCCCAGCGGCGATCTACGAACATACCTGCCCCAGTAAAGTAGGCGGGCAGGTCCCACGCAGCATAACGCACCAGAACAGGGTGGTATTACAACTTGGCCCCCGGAGTAGGGGTGGTTAATACATAGAAATTTATTACAAATCAAAGACTAAAATAGGCAGCACATTTGATCAGAATGGGAGATGACCGAGCCACAAAAAAGATCTTCAATACTAAACCACTGGAGCCCGAAAAAGGGGAAGACCAAAGATCCGGTGGATCGAGGGACTTGAATCAGATCTGAAAATCATCAGAGTCAAACTCTGTATAAGTCTGTCCAAGAAGAGGGCTGCTTGGAATTCGATTCTAATGAAGGTCATGGTTCATCCTAGGATACCACTGAAGAAGAAAAAGAAGAAGAGGCAATATGATTGTCTAAAAGTAGCTACATTTTCCCCTTTCATCAGGTTTTGCTTAAAGTTTTGTAAAACAAATCCTGATACACAAAAGAAAATATGTATATTTTAATCCTATAGTTTGTTATATTGTGTATTTCATATTAACTTACCTCCAATCAGTACCGCATTCAAGGAGGTACAATGCAACCCATCCCAAGGCAAAAATAGAGCAGTCTGTTCTTCAAGTCAGATATTAAAAGAAAAAAGTATTTTCTAAATTTATCTCTGTTTCCTTGACTACTGGTGACAATTTAGCAAAACTTAAAACCGGCTTACTTCTTATTAAAATTGAATTTTCCATTTTAATTGTTTTTTATGTTAAGAAAATAATTTAATATTCCAATTTTAACTTAATTGAAAATGTCCTCTTTATTTTAATCCATATTCAGGAAGTGTTTTGTTTTAAAAGTAATGATTATTTCTAATTATTTCACTTTATGTGGAGTTCTAGCTACTATCGATTTAACTGATCATTTTATATTGTTGTAACAATAAGTTGCATTCGGTTCAATGTTTTTTTTTTACCTCTTCCCGTGAGCCATCCCCAATGACATATAGTACAGGACCGGTATGAACTAGAAGAAACTTCACACTTCTCCCAACCAATAGAAGGTCCCGTTGGTTTTTCGTGATTCTGACTCCTCCGTTCTGGAGGGACCCTGTTTTTCCTCCGTGGGCCAATCTGATTGTTTTAGAGGACAAGGTTGTTACCAGGGGAGCTGCTGGCAAAAAAAAGGAAAAAAAAAATGACGCCAGGATTTGCGAAACCGATGCCGAATTTAGAGGAGACATCCATATCTATAAATGATGAGTTGTATTCCAATTGTATTCCTTAGGCATTTCATATATAAAATTATTTAATCAAGACATATTTCTCCATGTGTTTTTTAATAAGTTTTAATTTCTTCTTTCTCAAGCATAAGCCAACGAAACATTATTTTTACAATTGTGAAAATTATTAAAGACACATAATAATTTACAATATAAGATTGATAAAAATGTTTATCTAAACAGAAAATTTCTTCTTCCTAGCCACCATGTTTGCCATCTACAAGAGTGTTTTGTGAATAAGCCATTGGTGGTATGTTCATGCAAAAATTGAAGAAGGAATTATGGCACATCATAGCAGGAGAGAAAATTAGGTTCATACAATCAGGTCTTTTGCAAGTGAACTTAGTATAAACACAAGGAGAAAATAATAAATACCTTGCACACCAATCATTCAAAAATATATTAAAAAAATCCAATAGTGTTGGTTTTGAATATTTTTTGCTACCGAAACTAGATATTTAACAACAAAGTTCGTAATGATAGCGATCAATCTTATTTTAATGAAACCTTTCTGACATATCGGTACGCTTGAAGAGACATCCACCTTCACCAGCATTTTTCCTTTGTATCTATCGGAAACCACGTAAATAAATTATAAAGTTACGTGATGTGTATAAGAGGAAGTCATTTTACATGCAATTCACGAATAAAGAGGGCCGAACACTAAACAGAAGTTACTACGCTAGGAGAAACTGTCAAAATTTTTAACACCTCACTGTTTTGTTTTCCGGTAGCATTTCTATAAATCATAGGAATGTTGAATATTATGAATAAGAATTATTTTTATGTTACTGAAGAAGTGAAGCTTGTTCAAAGCAAAGAAAGATTTCAATTTTTAAATTTACTGGTATTCTATTTACAAACAATGCAAAATTCAATCCGACATGTCACCATTTTAGAGATATATTTAACTTGGTAAAAATATTCAAATCAGAAAATATATCGTGGGGAAGTTACAATTCCCAATAAGGTAATGCTTAGTTTTTTTCAATAACTGTCACAAAATATAATGAATGCAATAGTTTCAAATTAATAATTTTCTATTTTTAGTTTATATGCAAGTTATAAATTTGGATATTTCGGCATTTTACAATGGTGTCATTAAATGATATTGGTAAGGTCTACTGTTTTTTTACAGGATTGCTAAATGTGACTGAGACCTACTACTTGAACCCTATTACGAACTGCTACGAACATCAACGTCAGTAGTATAATTCGAGTCTATGAATTAAGATATTGAAGAGCAGCGCCCTATCCATTCAGCCCCCATTTAGCAGTGTAATAAAAGAAAAAAAATTATTTTGCATAGAAGTTATGTGGAATATATTTCACATAACTTCTATGTATTTGGGTATTATAAAACTTTTAAACTTCTGAAGGGTAAAGATTTATGTTCAAAAAGCATAAAATTTAACTCTCAAACAATAATTCTGTTAAAAAGACTTCTTTGGTAAAAAACTTTTGCCATAAAACAGCTCTTTAAGCAATTGCCAACTTAGGAGTATTTCCTTTAAAAGCTACATTATAGCGGCAGAAGTTGCAACTCCCCTTAAGACAATACTTGAACAATAAATAAATAAATGTCTCAAAATATAATGAATGGAATAGTTTCAGATTTATAGTTTTCTATTTATAGTTTATATGCAAATTATAAATTGTGATATTTTGGGTAATTTCCCTCATATAAGACATCACAACTGATGTGGAAATTTGACTTTCGATTGAGACGGAATCCCTTATATAATAATAACCTTAGTTATCTGTCCGTTTGTCCATGAATTTATGAAGCGGTTTGACTTGGAATGGATAGATGCATCCATATTAGATTCTTGATGAGTTAGGGTTAGCAAAATTCAAAGCTAATTCACCCTTTCCGCCCTTTTCGAGAGTTTAATGCCATTATTTCAAGCCCTATTTACACATAAGTAGATGAAAGTAACATTTTTTTCTAGCATTAAGGCGTCATTACTTTAACCATCTCATTTAATCATTCCTTATTTTAAATTATTTAAATATCGTCTACATTATTTTCATACATTTTATCACTGAACTTAGATATTACGTAAATAATATTATTTTATATTTGGCTTAAATAATTGATTAGGTCCATATGTGATAATTTTTAATTTAATCATCGATTATTTTTTGTTGCAACGAAAATTTTATCACCTGTATTAACAACAAATTCTTTTCATAAAAGTCTAGGAGTCTATTTCCCGAACTAATAAATATCTAGCGTTTAAGTTATGTATTTTTAAAAATTAAGCTCGTTTTTGTGTTTGTTTTTTATACATAACCACACGGTTTGCAATCGATTCGTTAAATTTTGAACATCATTCATATATACCACCAAATAATCACTGTCCGTACTAAAACCTTTTCTGTCCATCCTATCTCGTATTATGACAAGATAAATTAAAGTTGGCAACTAACATGCTGTCAGTAAAGATAAAAAAAATTATTGAGCATCTACCAGATAATTCTCAGACAAAAAAACAAACTATTTTTTACCTGCCTCATATGATACGTTACAATTCTGGAAAATTAAAAATTTTACTGATCCCTTCATATGACGGGTTACATGCTAGTGGAAAGATATTGGTTGCCTGTCGTAAACATGAATGGTGTGAAAATGAACTTTTAAACATCTATCTACATATAAAATTAGTTTTAGTATGAAAAACATCGATAATTATAGTTTACACATTTGAGCAGATTTTTAAATCACATTAAAAACACAAAGAAGCTAAATTAAAGTAAAGTAAACATTAAGCGTTACTCAACAAATAAAGGGAAATGAGTGACATTTTTTTCTTTGGTATCTAAACCAGAGAAAATGCTTGCATTCGAGTTTTTCACAAACAATGTAATTAGTATTTCCACTGTTGTCATCTCTAAGGCAGTTTTTTCTTGAATAACCGATGCAGAACTCATGTTATTTCTTCTTCTGGCTGAGATATGATGCAGCGGAAGCTGTGTTCTTTTATAAACTATCTTACAACACACGAAATGAATTAAATTTCAGAATGGTGTTTCGTTTTATGTTTGGTGCAGCGATGCGTTCACACGCAGTAATTTTCTCACAAGGGTCAAGATCACAGTATTTCTACACTCTGTACACCCCATGACCCGTTTTTTAACACCAGAAAAAAGTGTTTGCTTTGTACCTCCGTAAAATAGCTTTTGGAATCAAGGTTTAGTCTGTGGAAACGTTTTCTTTAAAATTTTTAGGATTTTTGTTGTCCCTAAAGCAGCTTTACACTTTCTGATTTTTGAATGAGCTTATAGTTTATGAAACCAAGGATAAATTTAGGGCAGAGAATGCTTTTATTGTTATATATTAATTGCTCTTTTGTTTCTTATAATTGAATGCTTACTAAGATAAAGTTAATATTTTTTTACTTATACTATCATTATTGTGTATTTTTTAAAAGATAGTGTCTTAATCATTTATTTTCATAATCAAAAGAAAGCTGATCAAAGTTACTAACAGTTAAAAAGCAATTATCAAATCGATATTTCAGCTGAAAAGATTTAAACACATACAGTAACAAATAAATGTTTTACTTCGTGCATTAGCTGTTTGTTAGATTAAGGGGATTTCCAGTATAAAGGTTGAGTGAATTACTCGAAAAATTGGTTTTGGTTTGGTTTGAGCTATGGTCTACTTTTTGCAACACGAAGGTTAATGAGACCGGGACCTACCGCTTAAAGAAAATTCCGAACGTCTATGAACATCCATGCCTTAGCGGGATTCGAACCCACGAACTCTGGTTCCGTAGGCCAGCTCCCTAACCATTCGGTCATCGTTCGGCACGAGAAGAATTGAAGTTTAGTTTGCCTTAGTGGTGAATTGAAGAAGTTGGTGTTCTGAAGAACGATTGAGAGATATGTGGGTTAGATCCCGGTACCTCTGCATCCTTCGAGTTGTTCCTCAGTTCAACCCCCCCAGGAACTTGTTTTACAGGACCACGCCACTGGTCCCGGCAAGGGACCACTGGTCCCAGCATATAGGTTTAGATGGATTGTTGTTCTTCTATTATTTGGTTTCAGGTATAAAGCTAATAATACTAGACCCAAAATTTTATAATTTAAAAGTCTGGCCGATTTAGACTATTTCCAGCTTATATGAATAGAATTTCGAATATTCTTCTATTTTTTCAGAAGCTACTATGCAAATATAAATGATTTTAATGTCCATTTATTAGGCCGCGTGCAAGGAATAAATGCCTTAAATCACAAGTTGTTATCCTCCAAATCCTGGCTGTTAAGGATCAATCTTTCTAAGAGAGAAGTTGAGCTGTTTAATATTAGTAAATTATGTCTAGAAAAAGTAAATTTATGGGACATAAGTTCATAAAGTTTTGTCTGGTTTTCTTATTTTTTATATCACAGATGTTTACTATTCCATAAAAGTTCTATTATAAAAAATAAAAAATTACCTGAGATGGATAAATGCATATCAAAATAGTTAAATTTTTAGCTCGTGTATCGTGGACGAATTGTACTTCAGCTGCAGACTCATTTCTAGGATGTTTTCTCAATCACCTGTGTGCCTTTAACGGGTCATTTCTCTATGAATAAATAAAGTGGAACCACGATTCCGAGGAAACAGGAATGGTAAACAATAACTGTGGGAAAAAGGGGAATGAGGGATGAAATTTGGTAACATGCGTGGCTGTGGATAAATCCCCTATATAATAACAGCCTGAGTTATCTGTTTACCTGTCCTCGAATTTATGGAGTGGTTAGACCTGGAATGGATACAGGCATCCATATTGGATTCCTGATGAGTTAGGGTTAGCAAAATTCAAAGCTAGTAAAACATTCGAAACCCACCCTTTTCTCCCATTTTTGAGCGTTTTATGCCATTATTTCAAGCCTTATTTTCTCCGGTTACGGGCAGGCGATTAAATTTATCACATTAATAAATAGGTAAAAATAACATTTTTTTTTCTAGTATTATGACTCTATTCCTTTAACTATCTTATTTAATTATTTCTTATTTTAAATTATTTAAATATCGTCTGCATTATTTTCATGCGTTTCATCACTGAACTTAGATATTACGTAAATAATTTTATTTTATATTTGGCTAAATAATGGATTAGGTACATATGCGATAATTTAAAATTTAATCAAAGATTATTTTTATTGCAGTGAAAATTTTATCACCGGTGTTAACAACAAATTCTTTTCATCAAAGTCTAGGAGTCTATTTTACGGACTAATAAGTATCTATCGTTTAAGTTATATATCTTTGAAAATTAAGAAGTTTGTTCGTTTGTGTGTTGGTTCTTATACATAACCACACGGTTTGACTAAATGAACTCAACGTGATTCTAAACTGCATTTACAGTATCGGGAGACTTTAGAGAAGTATTAAGATAAACAAGTTATTGAGCGTGTACCAGATAATTCTCACAAAAACAAACCATTTTTTTACCTGCCTCATAAGGTACTTTACAATTCTGGAAAATTAAAAATTTTATTGATCCCGTCATATGACGGGCTATATGCTAGTTAATTACATCCAATTACAACATTTGGAAGCATTTAACATTTTATAAAATATAACTTATATTTAGAATGATACTTACCATTAAAAAAGATTTAAAATTTTTCAGAAACTATGAAATCTAATTTCTATATGCATGTTTTGAGGGTAAAAAAAATTAGTAATGAAATGCGCATAGGAAAAATAATTAAAATTTTGTGTTCCACACCCTTTTAAAAGAAAAAATAAATGTTCTTGAAGTCGACAATAAAATTCAAATATTTATTTATAGTATAGGAGTTTCACAGATATTGGTCAATCTTCGTGCAAGTAAGGAAATTTGATCTCCAAGTAATTCATCATTGAATCTGTTATTAAACTGTAAAGAATTTATTTTATCTGTTTGAATGATGGAAATTCTTGGCTATCAGAGTTTTATCAGATTAATGAAAGAAGTTTTACGTGATTAGTTATCTAAAAGAAAACTGTCTTAAGAACTTAACTGGCTAAACCAGAAATGAAAAGTCTGCTGAATAATCTCTGGCCAAGTCCTTCTTACGTAACTAGTCATTTTAACTAGTCCTTTTTCTGATAGCAAAGCTTTTAATGATTTGATACTATTTTTATTAGTGACGCTAGATCCTTATAATAGTCTTTGAAAATTCCGAAAACGAGTAGGAAATTCTCCTACTTATCCAAGGAATGCTAAATATTTGGCTCTAAGTTTGGCATATTCAAAAGTTGTAAAGACACGTAGAAACCCCGTAGAAACGTGGTATCCTTAGTAACATAGTTCCATTAAATACTTCTGAAGTTATTAGTTTAAGTTCTAGAACTATTAGGATACTTGCCAACTCATCGAATGAATGCTAAAGCACTTTCTAAAGGTTCTAAATTTGGCACTTCCAAATACTATGAATATATGAACTTTTTATGTGGTATACTTAGTGTGGATTATTAAGATGCTTCAGAAGGTATTAGTTTAAATATGTAAAGTTTTACTTAATATTTATATAGCTTTCAAGTAATTTACAAATAAGTTATTTATTATTACTATTCCTTTTACTTGAATGAAGTAAAAACTTTGACAACTTATAACAATTTAAATTTAATAATTATTTGATTTATTTTATTAAATACAAGGAGTCATATAAGTAATAACTAGAAACTGTTTTGAAATACATGTTGATGTATAGGAAAGCTTAGAACACTTTTGTTTTTATAAAAACTAAAAAATCTTGATCTATTATACATAAAAATGCATATAAATGCATTGAACCAATTTTTATATAATTATAGGGAACAAAAACATTTACACGATCAGTTTCATTCGAAATGTTTAAATTCTCTAAAAGGGAGAATTTCACATTGTAAATTGTTAAATAAAAGATAATATCCAATATAATAGAATAAATAATTTTGTAAATAATAATATTATAATGGAAAATTCATGGAAAAATTTATATTTTACAGATGGATAGATAAGAGTGTTACACGTGTGTTACACTTTCAAATATTCTTTCTATATAATTTCCCGTATATAGCTCATAGACATGGACTGGGTTACGAGAGCTTAGATCCATATCTTTAAAGTGAATACATGGTAGTGCGACACAATGACACTCCCGCCTTAAGACTCAAGCGGAAACCTTAAAAAATAGGGATATGATATTGATATATATATATATATATATATATATATATATATATATATATATATATATATATATATATATATATATATATATATATATATATATATATATATATATATATATACATACATACATATATATATATATATACATATATATATATATATATATATATATATATATATATATATATATATATATATATATATATATATATGTCAGGTCATATATATATATATATATATATATATATATTATATATTTATTTCAGGTGTAAAAAGGGGGGATTTGGAAAAATTAAGCTAGTTGTAACTGATTTAAAAGGGAACTCTTTGATAACAACATAACCAATGAAAAACACACGTTCGAGTAATATTTCAGCATAATTTAGTCAAGCGAAAGGATATTCGTAGGAATTTGATGAGTATGCAAGGCGATAAGTGGCAGTTGGCGCGGAAACAGAACTATCAGCAACCTCCACGAGTGGCTCCGCCAAGAAGTAAATGAAAATGGCGCAGGTGACTCCTAAAAGGGAAAGTATACTTTTAATAAAGATATTATATAATCAGAAAGACTGCTTCTTGCATTCGCCTACCACTGGATACGATATATATATATGTGTGTAATAAGACGGACTTCACGATGGGTCGTTGCAGTCATGACCCATAAAAATGATACCGTTTCAGCTAAAGACCTGGTCATTTCCAAAATTGTCCGCTAGGACCATGTAGGTTTATCATTGGTTAGACCCCCTTCTCTGAGGGCGTAAACTGTATCCCCAGTGGTCAATTTAGGTTATTGGTTAAAAAGGAGAAAGCAAAATGACTCGGGAATTTTTAGCCCTTGACTTAAGACTTAAAAACCCCTGAGAATTTATTCGGAGTTTTATTCAAAATGCCTACACTAGTTTCCCGATCCAGTTTACTTTTCCTTACACACACACACACACACACACACACACACATATATATATATATATATATATATATATATATATATATATATATGTGTGTGTGTGTGTATGTGTGTGTATTAAAAAAGTACCAGAGAAAGTAATTAAGACTTGGCTTCGTTTTTAAATATTAAAAAAACCTCAGCATATACAGCGGTCTTTTTAGTCACATTTTATTTTCTTAAATAATCGGAGATTAACGTTTAAGAATTGTAAATGTATTTTGTGAGAAAAATATCCACCTGTTCATTTCAATAAACATTAACTAGCTTCCAGCTTTTTAAATGATTATGACACAACAAGCAGACAACACAACAGCAGATCACACAACTGCAGATCACACAACAGCAGTTAAAGGTTAAAGTTACAAGCTTATACATGGCATAAATTTTTGGAATCGTCAAATATATTTCATTAATTATAAATTAAATAAAAGATTTTTTGAAGGTACGGAACTATAGTCTACTTAATTAATGTTCATGAACAGAATAGTAGAAATACTGATTTCACAGTTTATATCAGTCAATCAGAAATAATATTTAGTCATTAAATATGATTGATACCTAAGGAACAAAGTTATATCACACTCTGGTAAAAGCTTCAAAAATAATTTCAAATGACCAACTTCTGCTGAACAGTTGCCAGTAGTATATTTACCTATGTGTGTAGATAACACCCATAGTAATCCAAGGAATGAAGTGACGCTATTCTCATTCTCAAACATGAAGCTTCCGAATAATTTAGAAATCCCATTTACATTGTTGCGTCATCGTAACAAAAAGATTATTTCTGCAAACAGGAGAAAAAATATGTTAAGTACTTCCAGAGAAAATTTCAACAACGGTATTTTAAAGGATTCGGAGGAACGCTTAAAAAGAGTGAAACTGGAAAAAGAAAAATCGGCATTGTTATTACTTATTGATTATTCAGTAGGGAAACTACCGATTTTAGAGCTGTTCAACCTAGGAATTGCTAATTCGACAAGAATTTCAATGTGAATGAGAATGCAAATCCTTTCACACCAGGAAAATCATATTAAGGTGTATCTCGTCACGACTATTGAAAAGGGTGGATGGTTAAGCATCTACTGCTTCCTGATCAATGTGTTACATTCAATTCAAAAGACAAAGTGTTTTGGATGGATATTAACTACACTGAAATGAAAGTACGATAATGACTTTTAAAAGGCGTTGCTTTTTCATCAAGTACTTTAAAGAGTGTTATAAAGATGTTAAGGGGAACGGACCAAATATGGTTAAAATATCAAATTTTTTATTAGATCAAATTATCGTTCAATCACAGGCATGCGAAATTTGAAAACGATAGCTTCAAAATTTCAAAAATCATTTATGTATATGGCTTGGTTTGGTTCGTTAGTACTGCAGTCTACTTTTGCTACATGAGTGTTTATGAAACTGGACCTTCTGCTTAACCCTTTAAAGTTCACAATCTGAATTTCTTTGGCATTTAATGGCAATAGTTTATAATGTTATCTATGAACCTTATAAATGCGAAATTAGTAAAAAAAAAATCATTCAGGGGTTGTAGATATGAGAAATGGTTTAACTGTAAAACCCTCCCCTTGTACGGCGTAAAAAATAATACTTCCCTAAAATTTAAATTATAGTGGAAGAACAAAGAATAATTATCATTAATATGGTGTAATAAATAACTATATAAACAATTTATAAGTGTTGTTTTGTGTAAGTATTTTTATTTGGGATTATATAAGACAAAAAAAGAATTCCTGATCGCTTCAAGCAAAGCAAGTTTAAAAATGTATATTTGAAAGTGAAAGTAAATTATGTAAAGTGCTATGATCTATTGACAGATTAAAGTGTCAAAAACGTATAAAATCCAAAAAGTCATTCATATATCTTTTAACAAAAGAGAAAAAACAATTTTAACAGTTGGTTTCGCTGCGAAACCACTGTTCTTTAAAGGGTTAAAGCCAATATCGAACTGCTATGAATATCCATGCTACAGTGGGATTCGAACCGTCAATCTTTGGCACCGGAGTGCACCACTCTACCCATTTAGGCATCGTTCAGAAGTTTATGTATATGATTTCATTTATAGATCTATTTTTAATTAATGAAATTTTTAAATAGATTTTGTTTCTTGTTTCGTTTTACTTTAAATGCATACATTGAAACACTAAAGCTTTTTTTGTCGTCTTTAGGATACTAGTGTTAAATATTTTTATACAGGTTTTGTTATAATTTATAGAATATGATTGTGAATAGAATTAACAATAAAATGCATGTTTTAGTAATCCAGAAATGCATAAAAGAAATTGTCATATTTGTTTTTTCTAAAGTTAAACATCTTATAAATTATATTTTTAGAGATACTTGAAAGTACATGGATGGACCTGTGTAAAAAGATTTAATAGATATAAAATAAATTTTAGGAAAAATTTTAATATTTAAAAAGATTAAAAATATTTTAGAAAGCTTTGAAAGTGTTTTGAAAATTAAACTTTAATAAACTTTTCGAGCAGACTTTTTTGAATTTGGTTATAAATACTATCTATCTACTCCAAGAATAAATCCTGCCAGCTTTCTAAGCGTTTAAAATATATGTTACGGGCTACTATAAAAAGACTGTCGATAGAAAAGATAAATTGTCAAAGATAAATTCCACTAATTTGTCTCTATTTCCTTGAAAAATTCAATATTATACTTTGCAAGACATAGTTGAAAGATTTAGCAACTTATTGAAAGATGACTATAAGATTCAGAAAATTTCTTGAGAGGGTCCCACGCGTCCTTAATTTATTTCCAATATGATAAAATGTATTTTGTAAATTTGAAAAGAGAAAATAATCATATGTTCCTTGGTATTAAATTCGTAATACAACAAGGTATTATATAAAATGTAGAAAAAATTAAGACACAGACAACAATTAGGACTAGAAAGTATATTTTTAGAAATACCTGGAAGTTCATGGATGAACTTGTGTAAAAAGATTTAAATAGATATAAAATAAATTTTAAGAAAAATATTAATATTTAAAAAGATTAAAAATATTTTAAAAAGCTTTGAAAGAATTTTGAAAATTAAACCTTAAGGAACTTTTCGAGCAGACAATACTTTAAATTTGGTTATAAATACTATCTATCTACTCCAAGAATAAATCCTGCTAACTTTCTAAGTGTTTAAAATATATGTTACGGGCTACAATAAAAAGACTGTCGATCCAAAGATAAATTCCACTAACTTGTCACTGCCTCTCTGTTGTAGTGGAAAATACAGTATAATACTTTGCAAGAAATAGTTTAAAGATTTACCAACTTAGTGAAAGATTACTCTAACATTCAGAAATATTTTTTGAGAGGTTCCCACGTCTCCTTAATTTATTTGCAATATAAGATGTATTTTGTAAATTTAAAAAGAGAAAATAATAATGGTATATTTAGTGGTATTAAATTCGTAATACATATATTATATAAAATGTAGAAAAAATGACTCCATGATTTTTATGTCTTTTTACAGGATTTTTATCAGGAGTTATGAAATTTCTCCTCTTTGTTTAGATTCAAGGAAAAATTGTTTAACTTGCCAAGAGTCTTCAATGTTTAATCCAAAGTAAAACCTAGAAATCAGTAAATGAAGTGAAAGGGATTAATTTTATGGATTAAAATTAAGTACACAGTTTTCAGTACCTTATTTAAAGAGAGTTTCATTTTTATGGCTTGATCATAGAATGAATTGATCCGAGTGAGTAACTAGATCATATTTATTTAAAAAAATTGAAATAAATTATTAAAATTTTTATAAATATTCTGTTTCTGTGACTCTAATTATCTAATAGAGTTAGAGATAAATAGTTCCTTTTAAGAATCAGGTTTTTTTGTATAGCTTCTATAGTATCGAATATTTTTGATAGAGTTATTCGGTTTATACTTTATTGGATTTACATTCTATCATGTTTATAGTTTATGATCTCTAAATTAAAGGAGTACACTTGACAAAAGTAGCTTGCTTCCTAATTAAATTTTACTGGCATTATATTACTTGATTAAGTTATCCGTCTACGTTAAAAACGTCATTTTTTGCCAAAATTCATATTTTTTTATTTATCTCTCTATTGTAAAATTTCAACTTTTAGGCTTCTAAGTCTGTTTTTGTTTTGTCTCTAAGGCATTTTAAAGAAAAGTTACAGCTGTTTAAACATCAGTGACAGCTGTCAAAACAAAACGGAAGTAGCGACTTCGGAACCGGAAGTTGTGAATTTTTTGGAAGCATTTTTTGGACAAAACTTTTTAAATTTTCATGAAAATTAGTTTAAACATTTTTCTAGTATTTTTAATAATTAGCAACTTGGCAATTAGAAAGTTTTGAAGCAAGAAAGTGTGGGGAATTTTAAACATGTATTTTAATTTTTTAATAGTTAAAGTTGCTTTCATAAACTTCAAAAGCGTTTTTCTCAGAACGGTATTTTTAATAAAATGTTGAAACTTGAAATGTGATTTCTCAAAAAGTTCTTAAAATATTTTGTTGAAAATTATTATGAATGCTTTTGATAGTATTTACTATTAAATAACCTAAAAGCTTTAACTTTGGATAGTTTTTAATGATGTTAAACTCATAGTTAGATATAAAGGTAATGAAAATTCGTTAAAAATTAAATGTGTATGATTTTGAAGGACCAAAATTTTTTACCAAATGTAAATTAAGCAAAGATTTTAGGTGATTCACTAGTCCAGTGTATAAGAAATGTGTTGCATCAAAACATATTGAAATAATTTAATTTATTAATAAATTAGACCTTTTGAAAAAACTCAATTTTTTACTATATTTTCTTCATTTATTGGAAATTTTATAAAAACGTCTCCAGGAATGATTTTTTAAGTATAATTCTCTATGATAAAATAAAAAATAAATCTAAAAATGTAAAAACATGAACTCGTTTCTACGTTTAAAGAAAAAAGTTCTCCGAACGTAAACGGATACCTTAAGCAAAAATATAAAATTTTATAAAGTTAGATTAGTATTAAAGTACTTTAAAAAAATCATTCCAAACAAACTGAAAATTTTATTTTATAATGAATCAATAAAAGAGTTAATAAAGATTTCAAGTTGCGATAAGTGCTGTGTTCCTCTTAAGAGAGTGTTAATTTCCTACTAGATACGTAACGTCAAGTTACCGAGAAAATATCTTGACCCACTAACACTATAATACCTTCTTGCTTTTAATTGAGTAAAAAAAAAAAACTATTCCTCGTCAACTTCTTACAGAATGAGTAAAATCAATTTTCGTAGGCACAATTAGAGTTTAAAACGGAAACTAATTTCCCAGAGAATGAAATCGCAATAAAACAAGCAAACTCTATTTTCTTCAATAATTCACTTTGAGCTGTGATACGCAAACAAGCAAAATCAAGAATGTGGGTCGTTTGGTGAAATTAGACCATTATGATTCCTCAACCACACACTTGGAATATGTAACACGAAATTTACGAGTCTCTTTTAATAAATTTTTTGCCCGATATTCTAAATGCTTTTGGAGAAACAAACAAGGTGAGAAAAGGCGTTCGTCACACATGAGTAGGGCATGTTGTGAGACCTTAAATGAGTGGTTATCTAAGGATTTTTTCTGAGATCTAAATACTAGTAGTGGTCACACCAAATGAAAGGGAAAAGTGGGTAAACTATCACTGTCTGACCTACTTCTATTGGATTTAATTCCATTTTTTTACTAATGGATATCTGTTAGTTTTCAGCATTCAGAACAAAAGGGCTTTTGTGAAGACATACTTGAAAATTATCCACAGTTATAAAAACATTTTAGTTTCTTTTTAAAATTTCAGATGATTCAAAGAAACTTTATTGGACTTTTAGGCGGAAAAAAACTAAAATTTTACAAAAAGAAATATTTAGCTTTATTGTAAAGAGTAAATTTATTTATAACTGATGGAAGGTTATTAGGTTACAAAAAGTCTACCTTTAGTCTGCACTTTGATAATCGTGTTCGTAAATATCCACATTGATATAAATAGTTTACCTTAATAGTTTCCTTAAAATTTTGAAGCACAGTACGTTAAGGTACCTCCTCGAGCTCCCACGACACTGGTCCAAGGTTCGATTTCCGGACTTGGCAAGGTTGACTCAGCCTTCAGTGGGTAGATAAACTGAGGATCAAGCTTGCTTAAAAAAATATTGTGTTTTATCATTTAGTTCAACCTTTAAGTGTTTTTAACTTGATAATTCTTACTCAAATGTTACTCAGTGTCCCCTTCACCGAACTCATGTATCCTTCCTACTTGTCCTACTAAGTATTGTTAACTTTCTAGACTCCCTTAAACATTAATTTTAGAATTTTTCAGTCCTCATTTTCGTAATCAATATCTGTTATTTCATTACCATCCATGCAACTAGAACTTCTGGCCTAGAGGGCTTGGCCCAGGAAGGTCAGACAACGAGCTCCAGTGCGACGAGAACTAAACACTGGGGGTTCTGCGTAAGGTTGACCACCTAACCGGAACATAGGCTTCTTATCCCAGGGCCTTTGGTCTCGGGAACGGAGATTGGCACCGTAGGCCGTGGCCTCCTAGGGGCTGTTGCGCCGAGAAGTTTACTTACAAATATCTCAGTGAGTTAGATGAAAGGTACTATACGTAAGAAAAAACGTAAGTTTTCTATAAGTTTAAAACTTTATGGAAAATAATTTTTAATGTTTTACTGTAAAAACAAAAATTCTCTTTCTTACCCTCTTTATACATATGTATTGGGTGTTTTTGATTCACTACAAAGTTAGAATGGTATCAATGCTGGATAGAATGCAGTTCTTGGCTTTGAAATAATACAAGCAAATTTGGAAATAAAAATATTGATTTTACCAGACAATCCATTCAGTTATGTAAAGGAGTTATAAAGAATAGTTGAGTAAAGCAGAAATTAATTTAGTTTTCTCGAAGTCCCCAAAGGTCAGAATAATTAAAATAGAAACAAAGAATTTCATTAAAGATTGTAATTTCAGGTATAAAACTATCAAAAATTTTAGAATACAATTATAATTAATATGGTTAAAATATTATTACACACACATACATATGTGTATGTCTGTGCATATAAATGTAAGCACAGTATATTCATGCAGCCACAATTTTATATATAAGAGAAAACAATCATTTATTTTTACTTCCTTGTATACCGTAAAAGGAAGTATTATAATCATGATAAATATCGGAGCTCAAATTTGAACTAAAATATTTATTTTGAACAAGACTGGCACAAGTTTGAACATTTGAAGTGTTACGCTTATATGTACTTACAAGGAAGTTTTATCTTGTAAATATCAGATTATATTATGTACATGCATTATGTTCAGTGTCTATTATCCCCTTCCGGTATGATTTAATAATGAAAAACTGTGCATGAAATAACCATTTAATTTTTATTTAAAAAACTTGTTTCATTTTACAATTCTTACATATTCTTAATTAAAATCCACTTTTTACATAGTGTTAAATAATATCAGAAACAGTAAAATTAAGAAAATATCAAAGCAAAACATTAATAAGGTATACATATAATAGTCTTCAAGATAGTGGTACTTTTCAAAACAAAGTGCAAAGGAATTCTTAATTGTTTACACCGCCAAGTAGTCTCACTTTTAATTTGATTCTTGTAACACACACGGCATTTCTTAGTAGGTTTTCTTTTATTCTGACTCATTAATTTGGCAATGACTTGTACCAAGTAAACAATATGCAATAGTGACTTGTGATTTTCACAAGTGATAAAAGTGTTGCCAAATTCAGTACACTAGAAATTTTAAACTAAATTAATTATCATATTTAACAGTAACTTTAATCGCATGACGAGTGTAGCTCGTCATTGTGCGGTATGGAATGAAAAACTAATGACGAGCTAGACTCGTCATTTTACCGGAAGGAGTTAAACGCATGAATACTAAAATTGAATTCCTGTATTTAAAGCTGAATGAATTTCTGGATGCTACTTTAGCAAAATTCCAATCTATGTATGTCTAAATTAGAAGAGAGTGCTACTGTTTATCATATATGTATATAATAACAGGCTTGAAGAAATATTTTGCAAGTCATAAAGACATGCGTATAGGTGTATTGAAAATTGTATATGAAAGTATGTGAAGGAAATGCTTTACAACATTACTCACTTTTATAAAGTGCATAAAGAAAGGGGAAGATGTGTCGCAGAACGCTTCTCCTGCTTTGTTTTGGAAAAAAAAATTATATAAGGTTGACTACTCTAATTTTTTGAAGTAAAATTGTTTTTTTTTCTTGCTATAGTGTTAGCTGTAGAAAATTATTAAAAGCTATACACGTACAACTTCAGCCTAATTTTGAAAATATAATCCTTTGGAATTTTGTTAATTAATTTCTGTGATGAAGACAGAACCTCTGAAAGCATTTATATTAAAGGGAAGATTTCAAGTTTCAAGAAACTCTTTGGAAATAAAATTAGAATAGCTTCATAAAGAATGTAAAGAAATGTGGAATATAATACGTAGAGAAGCAAGAGATTGTATTTAAAACATTTATATAAGCAGTGAACTATTTATATACCATGTCTTATGTACTCATATAGTATATGACCTATTATCTCTATCTCATAATCTCTATTAAAACATAGCGATTCTATTAAGATATACCGATGACTCATTTATGTATTGGTGATTATTTTATACTTAGTTTTTATTTAATACCTTTGTGTATACATAAATCTATTTTAACGACTCATAGAGATTTAATAATATTATAAAATTGTACTGTATTACTCACATGAATAAATTAGAAATAAGTTATAATCTGTTCGATTTTATCTGTATACCAACAACTCATTTTGAGTTCCATTAGAACAAGTTACATATGACTAACAACCTTTCAATTTAAATGCAATTTAAAAAACTCTAACAATCAGTAACAGGATTTGCGATAAATCATTTCCTAAAATAATTATTACTGTATGCTATTTCTATTCGGAAACTATGTCTGAGTAGTTAAGATAATTTGTATTGTTATATAAGACCGAGTCATAGCCTCTTTAGTTTAGAATATTGTGCATCATTAATAGGTCAAAGAGTTCACGGCTTCAAATTACATGACCTATTCGTTCCACGTGACCTTGGTGGAGGAATTCAATGATGATGCGATATATATTGCTGAGGAAAAGTTATTCGAAGAATCGTGATCGTTAAAATACAAACACTATCACTTTTCTTATTTTTAGTAGCTGAAATACTTTAAAATTATATGCTTGGCAAGGAACTATTAACAATAGTATGAAATGAAATATACAAATATTATATTTCACTTGATATAGTTTTATTTTAGATACTATAAAGCAAACAATACATAAATTTAAATATTTTAAGTTTAGATTAAACTCAGATACTAAAAGTTTAATCTTCAATTACTATTAATTTAATGCATCCCTCTCCTCGGTGCAACAGCCCCTTGGGGGCCAAAGTGAAAAAGTGATGATAATGAAATATCAGGATAAAAGAGATATTTGTTTGCTATCTATATAGTACATAACACCGAAAAAGAAACTACAAATAAAAAGGATAACGATGGTAATGTTATATCCAAACCGAAAGTGGTAATATAATATAACGAAATGATGGGAGGTGTTGATCGTATTGATCAGCATTTACATAACTATTCCATTACAAGAAAAAAGGGGAAAATAGTATAAAAAGTGTTCTTCCATTTGTTACACATGTGCATTTGGAACGTATTTGTTTTGTATGTATAAAATAGGGGTGAAAAAAATTAGAATTCAGAAGCCAATTAGTAGAAAAACTTATACAAAACTATCATAGTGACAAAAATATAAAAAACGGAACTTCATTTTCTCAGTTTTGTTCTACCAACACCAAAAAAAGAATCGACCACAAGATATTGCGCTGTGTGTTGTGCTAAAAGAGATAGCAAAGGAAAAAGGAAAAGAAAAAAGATTCATAACATGTGTAATAGTTGCAATGTTGGGCTATGTGCTGCACCTTGTTTCGAAATATATCACAAAAAAGAAAATTTCGATTAACTTTATAAATAAAAGCATTGCTATTATTTATGTTTAAATAAGAATTTTTACTGATAAAAATGTTTATTCTGAAGTGGAAATTCGAAAATAAAAATAAAAAAAGTCGATGTGCATGTAATATTAGAATATTTGACTATTTTCTGCAATGTTATTAAAATCCAAAATTGCAATAAATATTTTGATTATTTTTGTATTTTTGTAATTTTTTTGGCAAGACAACGTTCTAAATTGTGTTTTTACATTAAAAAAATTGATTTTTTTTGGCCGGCCTTTAAAAAAAACTGTGCATTAAGGGGTTAAAAGCACAGTTTAGCAACTATATTCTAATTTTAAATTTTCGGTTAAATTTTTCTCCATTTTCACAGTCATGTTTAAATTTTAATTTGTATTATCATGTATAGTTCCATTTTAACTTACTTAAATTTTTATAACCAGTTGGTTATTCTGAACTATTTTATTCAAATTTTTATATTCAATTCACCATGTTTTTGGAAACACATTGTCATTGTCAAGATATTATGCTTTAATTAGCGTCGCGCTGTTTTATTATGGCTGTGAAGTGAGAAATGGTTTTTCGCCTTCTTTCCTCTTCTAAACTCCTGAACCTCTGGCCAGTCTGAACCAATGGTCGTAGCCAAGTGCTCTAAATTTTTGTCTGTAACACGAAAAAATTACCGAATTGTAACCGTCTTATTGTAACCGAATGTAACAATGAATGTAACAATAAGTTACATTCGGTTAAGTTTTTTCCCTTGTGAGTCATCGTCAAAGACATACCAAAACAGGACCGGTTTGAGCTAGAAAGAGCCGAACGATGGCCGATTGGTTAGGGTGCTGGCCTTCGGAACAGGAGTTAGTGGTTTCAAATCCCACTGTGGCATGGATGTTCGTAGCTGTTCGGAATCAGCTTTAAGCTGTAGGTCCTGGTCTCATTAGCCCTCGTGTTGCAAAAAGTAGACCGTAGCACTCCAAACCAAACCTAACCAAACCTGAACTAAAAAGAAACTTCGGACTTCTTCCAACCAATAGAAGGATCCGTTGGTTTGGGGAATTCTGACTCCCCGCCGTTCTGGAGTGGACCCCTGTTTTTTCCACGAGGCAGTCTGATTCTTTTTAGAGGACAAGGTTGTGACCAGAGGAGAGTAGAAGGTGAACGCTGCTGGCATCCGCGGCTTGAGGGATAGACCTTTTGAGAAAAATCATCGCCATATTGTTTTTTAGGGCCGGTGCCGACTCGAGAGCAGTCTTCGATATCTACAAATGATAAGTTGATTCCAGTTGTATTCCTTAGGCATTTATTTAATTTTACAAATTCATTTAATCAAGACATATTTGTCCATGTGTTTATTAATGAGCATTAATTTCTTCTTTCTCAAACACTAGGCCAACGTAACATTTTTTTACACAATCCTTTATGACGGTTGTTTAAATTATGCTTTCACTTTTAATCTGTAATAAAGTTTAGACTTTTCAGTTTTCTCATTGCCAGGTACTCCATAAAACCGTTTATCTAGACCATTATCTTAATATCATTTTGCTCTATAGGGTCGTCCTGAATTTTTTGCGCAGTATTTAAAATTACAGACAACATTTATGTTTTAATGTTGTTATTGCTAATTTTGCTGTCATAAAGTTTGGACTAGATAAGCAAATAAAAACGACTGTAAGTACATAAGGGGTCAGAGTGTGGCTGAGTAACTGTATAAGGGAGACTTCGGTTTCTATAATAGTGTAGGAATCTATAGAAAACTCGCTCCAATTTAACATCCTGATCACAAGTTTCTTTCAGTATTTTAATTAGTAAATAATTGTAAAAGTTAGTGGTTAGATTTTAGATGGGGTCAGTGTGAATATAAATAACACGTATTTAGACGTTTAATCTGATATCTAAGAATTAATTGTTGGGTAAGCAAAATATCGGACACTATATCGAGTATAATACTCTTGATTGTAAAGAGGTGAATCATCAAATAATGAAGATTATGATTATAAAACTGATAAAAATTATTGTTTATTTGGGGTGTCACCTAATGAGGTATTTAAGTATGAGCTACAGGAAACCAACCAATGGAATATGAATGTTTGGTTTACAGGTGTTACACGCTAGCGTAAACATAAAAACATTATTTGTTTCAGGATCGTAACAGTAATGAAATTTTAACACATAAGACGTTTATGTAGTGAAGTGATTTTCTAAAATCAGGAAATTTTATTACCGAAAGAATATCGATTGCATATTTATTTTCACAGAAATCTGTCTTTTTAATGGGTAAATTAAAATAAAATTTTTAAAAATTTGGGACCTTAAATCACCAGCATTTAACACTAGATTTAAGGACCGAGCCAATTTGACTCATTAAAAATTTGATCACTATATATATATAACTTTAATATCACTTTTCAAAGACATACCTTGGTTTTTAGTTAAGTAATAAAATATATATAAACTTTCATTCCTCTTCCCCGCAGACCCCTTCATTTCGCATTATCAAATGTGGTGTACCTATTTTCACGGTTTTGAGCCAATTTGACTCACAGAATGGTTTAACAGTTAATCACGTATCATGATATTTATTGGTCCTATCAGGCCTGGGCAACAGTCAAGTCACATGTGATTATTTTCTCTTCTCATTTGGCATTCCTCACATACAATATTTATGTGTATGTGGGTGCCATTGTCACTTGTTTTCGCTACTATCAATGCTTGGATTCTGTATAAAGAGACGACTCAAGTAAATATTTCACGAAAAGATTTTATTTTCCAATTGGCTGAAGAGCTAAGAAGTAAATATAGAGAAGAAGTCGAGAGCACTTCCATTCCAATGGCAGAAATTTATGCTACTGACTCACGGAAGAACTGTCAAATTCAACAATCATGCTAAAGAAACAGATGTAGAAACCATTGTGCTAAATGTAATAGAAATGTTTGCGGAAAATGTGCTTCAAAAACAGATTTTATATGTAAAAAATGTTTTCCATGATTTTTTTTATAATAAACATTTTATTTAAATAGATTTGGAACTATTTTCTTTGCATAACACTTCAATTTTCTTGTATGAGTCAAACTGGCTCACTTCAGTAAAAATAGGTATATGATCAACATCCGTAAATATAGTGTTAACTGACAGTTATCTTTAAAACACGTTTTACATGTAAAATAATTTGTATGTAGACTGTCCTTATACATATGTGTTACATTTATTGTGAATATTATTGAAGTTACTTTTTATATAATTCACTTTTAGCAAGATTTTTAAAAATTTAAACTTTTTACATGAGAAAATGAATTGAGACTAGTATTTTGTTTGTAGCAACGACACAGCTTAATTTTTCAGCCAATTGAAAAATAAAATTCTTTCGAGATATATTTATTCTACTGGTATTTTTTACTAAATATCCAGGCAATAGTGGCTGTCAAATCTAAAATGTTCTAAAACATCTAAAGCGCCAACTATTGGATCCTGACTTTATGCTGTAATTTATAGTCATTTGGCCAACAATATTAACCATATTAACGGGAAATTTTTTTTCTATCCTCTTGAGAACAAAAGTGTTTATTTTGCTGCGAAGCCGTCATTATATTTGAAGGGAAACACAAAAGGGAGATCTTTTTGTCTAATTACAGTACATAGCTTTAAGCTGTTTAAGTAGACAGTGACAAGTCATTCCAATTAACAGGATGGAATAAAACCATGGAACCAGAACAGGATTTCTCTTCTTTATTTATAAATATAGAGAGATAAATTTCCCTCGCGTTCTGCCCTACGTGTAATTATAATAATGATGTCTTAATATGCGGAAACCAGCGGTTGTTCTAAAATTTAAGTTGTGTTCAAAACTAAGATTTCATTTATGGGTGCAGTCATTCGTCATAACATCTCTTATTCGAGTGATGAAAGCACTAGTTTTAGATTTGACACTCACGATTTGACCCTATCGAGTTGCTTTTGTTGATTTTATACTGGTAGTGGGTAAGACGTTTTATGTAGTGGCTAACATTAGACACAGGGAAATATTTGCTAGAGCATGGTAGTATGAGCCATATTCTTAAAAAAGTTTATCTTTTATATTTGCATAATAAATGATAGAAAGGAAAAGAGAAAATATTCCAATTACACTGATGAAGTATGAGAGTACTATACATTTAACTAAAAGCTATATAGTAAGGGGAAAATTCCGTTAAGTCTCTCGACCTCTTGTATTGCATTTCAACGTTTTATATACATGATCATGGTTTTTAAACGTATAGAAAGATTTTTAAAGATTTTTGTGATGTTTAAATCCAGTTTTTACAGAAAAAAATACACAATTTTAATATACATAAAGCACAGTAAAAGAATTTTATGATCATTATTGTACAACATTTTACATAAATTAAGAAAGTCTAATCGTCTACAGAAATTTAGCAAAACCAATGAATAATTCTATGTATTCTAAAGCAATGGTTTCCAACTTCAAAAACGTGTGTCGAACTCTCATATGCGATACCATTTTTATACCATAGTATATATATGTATAAAGAAGAGTGTAAATTATGTATTCCTGGAACTTCGTCACCAGTTTTGTTGAAATATCGATAAAATTTGGCAAATTAGACCTTCTAAATGATAGCAAGTTGGACTGCAACTTATCTGCAACAAAACAAATTTGGGCCAGTTTTATTTTAACTTTTTCAGGTAATTTTGCATGGTCAACGGTACTTTGGGAGACCATCGAAAATTTATGTCGCAAGTGTCTGTTGATGGTTCCTCTATATAACATTCATATATTTATATTTCACATTTAAAACTGCAGAATAGTTCATTTAGGATTATAAAGTAAATAAAATTACAATAACTGAATTTGAACAGTTTTACTGTTTCTACTTTCTGCTGAATTCTTAAAATGAAATAAATAAATCGACATTTAAGAAAATATTACCATTGATATTACATGTTTTGGTCTAATAACCATAGAACATTATCATATTTATGCAAAATTTTTATTCATCAATACTTATGAAATAGCATTCCTTATCAAAAGATTATAAGACCCAAGTAATAATTATGAATATTATTAAGTTTACCCCCAGTAATTACAGGGGAGCGGGCTGGGGCTGTCAACAGGCTGGACGTACTGGAGTAGCAACCACTATTTTGCTGGACATCTATGCTGACGTGCCGATCATACGCATGCGGCTCGGGAATAGATTGCTGGCCCGGGCTCTCTGGATTGCTCACGGGATCTGGATGTCCAGCCACTCTTGAATACCAATATCGACTCTTTCCACACCTTTACACCTCGGTTCAACGCCCCTTTTTTTCCCTGTCCCAATCACTTGCTGATGAAATTCTCCCACATCTGCTCTCCCGAAGGGGGTGCAGATGTGGGAGAATTTCACTCATTAAAATGGTCCCTTTGGTGAAAGTTGACATTATTGCTTAGCCCCTGCCCTCATATCTTATGGCTACATAAACCTGGTCTTGACCGTTACACTTGTGCCATTTCGTGAGCTATAACTCCTCCGCAGGGGTCCCCACTGTAACTCGAAGTTAACAGCTGCACCTAAATTCCTCTTTGAAATTTAGTCCACAGCTGTGTATGCACGTGCTGACCATCGTGGGAAAGTACATCGGTACATATTTATTGTGCATTAATGTTTTTTCAGGCTTTAACAGTTAATTATTTTACTAACAAAAGGTCCTGAAACTTAAGGATAAAGTTTTGTAATATAGACAGTGAAAGTAAAACTAGTACACTAAGAATTAAATTCGAGATTTTTAAAGTGAAAATTATGACACATTTTTTTTACTTAAATAATAAAACTATTGATTATGACAACAAATAACAAAACTATTGATGGATATGGAAAAAACAGGGTCAAATTGAAACTCGTGCACTATACAAAACTCTCAATTTGAGAAAATTTAAAACACGAGTTTTCAGTTCAGTAATTTATTGGGTATCCTCTATGTTTTTAAACGTTTTTCTTCGTGCTACGTTTTAAATTGAACAGAAGAAGCATAGTATTTCTTCAATTGACTGCATATGTTAACAAACCAGAATTGAGAAATATTCTTAGAATGTTAGACTGTATTATTTTATACATTTTTAAAATTTAAAATTAAAAGAAGTGTATTCTCTACAAGTAAATAATTACATAGTTTGTATAAATATTATAAATATTCCTGCACAAAATTTATTTTTTACACAAAGTACGTGAGAGTATCTTTTTGAGAACTATCTCTGTAGTCTTCACATGTTTTATATAATTCATGAAATTTATAGTTTACTTCTGTAACAATTACGTGCATCCTATCTAATGGTAAATGAAACTTTGTTATGAAAATTAAATATAATGTAGCCATTTGATAGGGATAATGCTACCAAAGTGTGTTAATTACAGCGTTGTAAAGTAGCAACAATAAAAAAAGTTTTTTAAATATTGTAATGGTCACTTCGCTGCTACCTTACAGAATAAGTCCATCATTTATTCTAAACCCGAAAACATAGTTGTTAGCTATTCCGTTTCTCCCCTCATAAGGCACAAGTAAAGGGAAGACTGTTAACAACAACAATAAAGTTTTAATAATGATACTGAGCTTGTGCTCTACTTCCTATCAAAAGTCCTCCACTATCCTTTCTATCTAAGGACAACAGGTCTACAATCGTTCAACAATCCGATTATAACCCGGCCCGAGGAATATTGCTCACATCCACTGCTCGTCGTCGGAAACGCCTCCTGTTTATTTTTTCTCCACTGATACTCCTTCTCTAATTCATTTTCTTTTCTATCATTCCTCATCTTTATTACTATATATATACTTTCTGATTAACCATTCATACAGTTTATTCTTTTGTTTACAGCCATATCTCCTTACAAAACTTCTAACTGTAAAAATGACATTTTTGCATATGTTGCAGATCTTCAGCATGATTATACCAAGGGTTAAATTTTAGAAGAAAAATAATTATGTTATTCTTTAGGCTAAATGTCTTAAATTCTTTAAGGAAGCAGGTACTTTACTTTCCCACATTTACCCATTTAACATTGCGGAAGGGTTGGTCTTTTAACTGTAAGAAAAGCCCATATGGGACTAATAATAATCTTCATGAGGGTACGGCATGAACACTTAAGAGCCCTAATAGGGATTCTCACCAGAGCACACCTCACAAACTCTTTCCTTGCTAATCGATCATGCGGGACGAGAAACTTTTTGCTTTTCTTTATTGAGCAATATTTTAAGAAAATTCAAATGATACATATCTCTTGAAATCCTTAAACAAAGATTGTTTTGAATTTGAATGCGGTTTGGTTTGTTTGGTACACTACGGTTTGCTGCTTTGCTACAAGGGGACTAACGAGATCATGACCTACTGCTTAAAGACATGATTACGAACACCCATGCCAGCAGGGGCATTTGAAACCGAGAACTCCCGTGCCAATGAGCAGCGTCCTAAACAATAATCCGTTATTCAGCGAATTTGAATGAAATTTGGTTTGGCTTGTTTTGGAGCACTATAATTTACCTTTTTGCCACACAAAGGCTAATGGGACCGGGACCTACTGCTTAATGCGGATTTTAAACGGCTACGAATATCCATGCCAAAAGCGGGATACAAACCAGTGAACGGTGAAACAGAAGAATTTTAATGAGGAATGAGAAAATTAAATATCCATGAAAAAAGTATATCGAAACACCGATTTTAATCTAAATAATTTAAAAGTTTTTGCATGTCAAATGTGCGGTTAATAATACTGCATACAGTTACTCATTCTTTGACATCTTGTCGTTCTACATCATTAGTATTGTTATTACTATGTGAAAATTATAGGGGAGCTAATATTTCTATTTATTAGAGAAAGACCAATATCACGCCCGAGACATTCTTTTTTATTCACACACTAGCCTATATCCCGTCATATGACGGGATCAGCAAAGTTTTTAATTTTCCAGAATTGTAAAGTACCCTATGAGGCAGTAAAAAAGGTTTGTTTTTTGGTTGAGAATGATCTGGTACCGGATCAATAATTTCTGTATCTCCATACTCCTCTAAAGTCTCCAGATACTGTAAATGCAGTTTAGAATCATATTGAATTCATTTAGAAAGATAATTCAAAGTTCTCTTAGCTATGTCGAAATTATCTTTAAGTTCTTCGAAATTTTTTTCACAGTAATTAATGGAAGTAAAGGAATGAAACTATTATTTCTACTACATCCTGGAAGTAGATGGAATTTGTTGCTAATACCGGCGATAAAATTTATATTGCAACAAAAAATAATCGATGATTAAAAATTTAAAATTATCACATACGTACCTAATCTATTATTTAAGTCAAATATAAAAAAAATTATTTACTTAATATTACTCTAAGTTCAGTGATAAAATGTATACAAATAATGCAGACGATATTAAAATAATTTAAAATAAGAAATGATTAAATGAGATGGTTAAAGGTATGTATTATTTTCATCTACTTATAATGTTATAAATTGATAAATGTAATTGCCTGTTCTGAACTGGGGAAAATAGGGCTTGAAATAATGGCATTAAACTCTAGAAAAGGGGGTAGAGGTAGATTTCGAACGTTTTAAAGACGACAGTATTTTTTGCTGAAATATGAAGCATATTTATGCCAATTTATTTTGGAATTGGATCAATAGTTTAGGAGAATATAAACTTTACTCGCTTTGAATTTGGCTAACCCTAACTCATCAAGAATCCAATAGGGATGCCTCTATCCATTCTAGGTCTAACCGCTTCACAAAGCAAAACCGCTTTAAAAGCAAAAAATTCCCCTTTTTGACGGTAATCAAAACTGAGAGAAAAATCTCTGGTGTGGCATCACAAAGATTACATCATCGAGAGTAGGTGGTAAGTCGATAGTTTTGAAATTAAGCAATCAAGCACGCCTAAAGAATATAATTTACGATTACCAAATTCGAGTTTGCCAGACGGCCATCAAACTTCCATGTATAAGCATTATAAATATAAGTATTATAAATATAATGTATAAGCATTATAAATACAAATATTATAAGCATTATAAATATAAGTATTATAAGCATTATAAATGAGTATATGCATTATAAATATAAGAGTCCTAATTCTCCTCACTGAAAGGTTTTCAGATGGGAGAAAACTAAGAAAGTGGGAGAATTTCTCCCCTTAAGGATGATTCAAATTGAGAGGATTATCCTGTGTCGAATGCTTTACGGCCATCAGAGAAAAGGGCATTCTTGAGTTACCGAATAAAAAGAAACAACATAATGGTTTATTCGGGAACGAATAAGATTTATGTTCACTTAATAGAAAATCATTAAAATAATCATAATGCAATGAGAGAAGCTCGTCAAATAATAGGAAATTGCATTTTGGGAAGCTTTAATTTTTGTTAAAAGTTTCTAGTTTAACTAAACATTAAATTAGACTAATGACTAGAATAATATTTGTCTCCTACACAATTTTAATGTTTATTAGTAGCAATATATAAAACCTTAAAAACAATTGTGGGCAAAACTACTTTTAATTTTACATAAAAAATCATACATTTAATAAATTGAATTTATCTGACCTTATAGGAAATTAATATGTTAATTATAATGGCAAAATATTAAAATATGACAACAAGCTCCTACGCACTAAACATGACTTAGTTTTATATACAAATATATTAGGATATAAAGATTATTACTAGATGTTCAACATGCTTATTAGCATGTTTTGATGTATTTGACGAATAGTTAAAGAAGAATTACAGTAAAAAATATTAGCCTACGTGTTTCTAAAGAAAACTTATTTTTATGTCAAAGGCGAGGGAATTAATCGATTAAGATATTCAGAAACATAGATATGGTATTTTACTGATACAATGGTAAGCGAGACAACCTCGATCACTTACAAGGAAGAGCTTTGCCGATCGAACTAAACTGTTTAACCTTTCATGCTTAAGAGCGTGATAATAACCTTTTAGTGAGCTTAACAGCTCCATTTGGGTTCTAAGTGGTTGACCCTTCGTTTGAAGAGAGCAAGGTAAAGAGTAAGATCTTCCATGCAAATATTCCTGAAAGACGCCTTTTGATGTGTGCGATAGAAAAATATATCACGCGGTATTTGTGAAAGTTATTTCTTTTGCACATGATCACGCGTCTCTAAATGCCGTCTAGAGGAAGATCAATGAAATATATGCTCAGAGATTAAAGGTTGCAAGATAATTTGAAATAAAGAAAGTGGGTAGGTATATTACAACCGGATATCTAATTTTACGTTCAGAGTTGTAAGATATAACTCATGAAACCAGCCAACAGATGTTTTCTTATTAGAAAATCAAATGACTTCCCATTCCTATTTTGAAGGATACTATGAACTTCCTTTTATAACGATAGTAAAACAGATGATGATCTAAACTACAAGTTTTCAGAGATGTTATGTTCAGCTGACTATGTAACTGAGGTTTGAAAAACAGGTTATTAGTTTTAATTCAAAGTTGATCACCGAAAACGTCACACAAGTCCTCGAAATTCAGTGAGATACAAGAACAAACAGGAAATGAATAAAATTAATTTTCCTGTAATCTGTAAAATCTGTAAGATGTTCGCACACCAATATCCTTACAAGTAGCAATATTTGTTTCAATACACCACAATACTACTTTTATTGTTTATACACAATGGATTCCACTTAATGTCATCTCGGTTAATGTTATCAATCGCTTGTTGTTATCGAAATCACTTGGTCCTGATTTTCTCTATTCATTTGTAATTCATTTGTAATTCATTTTAATTTTGTGTTCATTTTAAAATTATAGCTTTATGAGATCGTTACAACGGTTAATGTTATCAGTTTTCGAACCTCATTTTAACTTGCAGAGGAATATTCACAATATATTCAGAAGGAACCCATTCTTTTCTTTAATTTCGCTGTTGTTTCAATTTCCGAGAATTCTCCCTCATCCAATTAGGGAAATGAGAATGAACAAAAGAATGGTGAATTACACGTTCCTAGAATTTTTCAGAAATACGCACACCCTGCTGGTGGTCAATGGTTTTCAGATAAGCAGAAGGCAACACATTTTTATCGGAACTGAGAAGGAGAGTATTCGTATTTTATGCCTTGATTTCGCTAACCCCCCAGAAATCTCAAGAAATGATACAAAATCCTTTAACTATGACCTCTGAAGAGTTCGAGTCATGGGTGAATGTAGATCAAAGCATTCCGATAGCTTCCTCATTAACAGAATCTGAAATCTGTCAGATTGTCATAGAAAAACAGATGATGAAACTGATGAGTCAGATGAAAAATCTTTTGATACTAAGCCACCTCCTACAAGTTCTAAAATGATAAATGCATTGAAAGTGTTGAAACAACACCACTCCGATGACTTTATAAAACATTATGATTGCGAAAAATTTATCAATGAGCTTCTTAGAAAAAAACTGTAGACAGGTAAAAATTGTTCAATTTTTTAAATTATGTGTACAATTCTTATCTTTTAAAGGATAATATACAATACATAAATATAAGGTGAGTTTTTTCATTTTATTTTCAAATTTAGTACGAGTGAATTAAAGGGGGGGGAATAAATTTATCTAATTTTGCATATCGTTTATTGTTATCAGTCGGTTATTGTTATCAAAATTATGGTTTCCCAAACTGATCACATTAAGCGGAGTCCACTGTACTATTTTTTCATTGAGAGCGATATGATACTTATCATTGGTAATATAATATTTATCAATTATTAGTTCAATTGGGGGCACTGAAATGTGACTTGGTTTGATGTAGAGCACTACAATCAATTTCTTGAAACACAAGAACTAATTAGTTCAAGACTTGCTGTTAAAAGATGTTTGAAGCAGATACAAACATCCTATCAGCGGTGAGATTTTCCACCAGTACCGAAAATTGATATATTTTATTTAATTAATCAAGATCAGGGTTGTTAGAAATAAATAAAAACTAGAAATAAATGACCAGAGATCTATTATGGAAAGTCAACATCAAATGGTTAATTACATCCATGCGAACAGAAAGATTAATGTAGAGGAATTAAGCAAATAATAAAAATGTAAAATACTATTTGCACAAGAAGAATTTCTACAATAGAAATGTCAGATTGTACATAAAATCAAAACTAGTCCTTTATTAAATAATATATGAGTGAGTAGAAAACATATAAGAAACGTCAAAGTGTGAAGGATATTTATTTTTCATTCCTCCATAAGGCTTTACTGAATTGCATAATATTTTTTGTCCGATTTGAAGCACTACGTTCAATTTATTTTCCACACTAGAATTATTAGACCAACATCCACTGCATAATTCTGAAAGCGAACTACTATAGTAAGCTGTGTCAACAGTGGAATTCAAACCTAAAACTGTGATATCTAAAATCTGTACCTATTTCGGCTGTCACCACACTAAATTAGCTTGATTGCGGTTACTAAAGAGCTGCCGTTTACTTAATGTATAACGTTTACTTAATGTCGTGACCTTTCCACACCAGTTTTGATGTTATATGTTTTACTATTTCCTTATTTCCTTATTTAGATAAAAAAAAATTTATCCTCCTTCAAAATCCTGAGTATAATCTTGGATATGTTAAACACATGATCTTTATTAGAAGAAATAATCTTTTATTTCACTATTATATACTGCAGGTTTACTTTACAAAATGGCCATTTTCGATTTTACTCTAGGAAATGAAGAAAACTTTATACAGAAGCACGAAAAATTGACTTGGGGAATAATTAGGGGAATTTACACATTAGTAAAAGTGATTTTTTAATTCCATTTCATGTATTAAAATTCATGTTTCCCCTCAAAACGTCAGACGATGGCCGAACAGGTAGAAGGTTGAACTTATGTCCTAAAGTAGGAGTCCCAATGCTGGCATGAACGTTTGTAATAATTGAGTGTCAGATTTATGCTGTGGTTTTCGTGTAGAAAAACAGTAGACCGCAGCAGTCGGAAACAAACATTACGTATAATACAATATCTATAGCTAGATGTGCTTTAGTAAACCAAGACTTAAACATATATATCTATGCAGATATATGCTGATATAACTATGTCTCAACAAAATAAATTCTTCAGCAATTTTATCTTTAAAAAATGATATTGCGAAGGTTGTATACAAAGAAAGTCTCATGAAAATATTTACGTATCTAGAGGTTAGAAAAAAATTAATTTAAGTTGTATTTTATAATCTATATGAAGACATATTCTCTTAAAGCATAGAGTTCTAAACGAAAAACCAATCAAAAAAATTTGGAGAGGTTTGCTTTGCTTTGGTTTGGGGCACTACGTTCTTCTGTAGTGCTAAACAATGACTAGTGAGATTGGAATCTGCTCTTTAAAGCCAATTTTTCACTGCTTTGGACATCGATGCTAGCAGAGGGATTCAAACCCACGAATGACCACTAATGAACAGCTCCCTACCTATTCGGCCATCGATCGAAAAAACTGACGAATAGGTATGAAAGTAATACTCTTTTCTATATTAGACGCTTGAAAAGTTTTAAATCTCTACAAGCAAATGAATATTATTTAACCTCTTGCCTTATGAATCGAACGACGATTGTTAGTGCCACTTTCGATGAAAGCTTTT
The DNA here is from genome assembly GCA_032207245.1 of Pardosa pseudoannulata. Classification (NCBI taxonomy): domain Eukaryota; kingdom Metazoa; phylum Arthropoda; class Arachnida; order Araneae; family Lycosidae; genus Pardosa; species Pardosa pseudoannulata. The sequence continues at coordinate 11,368,569 of CM063506.1, forward strand.
CTCATGTCTCGTGTTGCAAAAGAGTAGACCGTGGCACTCCAAATCAAACCAAACCTTTTTTCATGCGTCGTGCCCAGAAGTAGTTTCACACCGGGCTAAATTGTGAGCAAACCAGTGGACATTAATATTACTGCATTTACAATTTAATAAAACCACGGAATTTGATAATTATATTTCATTCCATTTTTATTAAAAAAATTTATTAATGTTTTTATTTCTCACAATATTACTATGTTTTTGGTTATATAACAAAAGTAAAAATTTGTTAGTCGTTTAAATATTTTCTATGTAGAATTTATTGCATGAATAACCTATAAGTGACTAATCCCCTATATAATAAAAGCCTAAGTTGTCTGTCCGTGAATTTATTAATCGGTTGTACCTGGAATGGATACAGGAATCCATATTGGATTTTTTATGACTTAGGGTTAGCAAAATTCACAGCGAATTCGAAATCCACCCCATCACCACTTTTTAAACGTTTATTGGTATTATTTCAAGCCTTATTCTCCAATGTTAAGAGTAGGAGATTAAATTTATCATTTTGGATATCATTCATATATACCACCTAATAATCACTGTCAATAGTAAAGCATCTGCTGTTCATCCTATCACGTACGCGACCCTCATATATTCTATTTAGCTTCTTCACCACGTGTACTCAAAGCTCAGTAGAGTGTGGGCCCATTGGCTTGTCGTACTTCTGGGGTTGACGTTTCTGACCTCGATGCTGCCAAGTTTTTCTAAATGTCTAATTAATTTAATATTTGCTGCTTTTTTTTTTTAAAAAAAAAAGATTCTTATTCCTAAAGTTGCTTTATTATTTTTAAAATAAATTTTTACTATTTTTTCAACTTTTTATGATTTTATTATTTTTATTATATTAAATTCACGTATTTTGTACGGATGTCCCTGGCCACATAAACATTTCTTGTTTTCTATCCTTAAACTTTCATCTCGTCTATTTTTATGTGTCATTTCAACTTTTAGCTGTTAATTTATCTGCTCGCCTTCATTTTTTTGTTTATTGAAAGAAATCTCTGGATTAGAGGACTCGGCCCATGCCTACCGGGGTGATAGTTTCATTCCTTTACTTTCCATTAATTACTGTGGAAAAAAATTAAAATTTAATAAAAACCAAAAAAAAGGAAGAACTTAATGATAATTTCGACGTAGCTATGAAAACTTTGAAATATCTAAATAAATTCAACGTGATTCTAAACTGCATTTCGAGAGACTGCGTATCGAGAGACTTTAGAGGAGTATGAAGATAAACAAATTATTGAGCTTTGTAAACCATTTTTTTACCTGCCTCATAGAATACTTTACAATTCTAGAAAATGAAAAATTTACTGATTCCGTCATATGACGGGCTATATGCTAGTGTATAATATTAGTCAAAATTTTGTAAGGGGTATTGTTTTATTACTAATACGAGCTTTTCACTTTTGGCCAGAAAGTATCACCACGTGTCTGACACGAGCTTTTCACTTTTGGCTAGACAGAATCATCACGTGTGTGATAAGAGGTTCTCATTTTAGGCACAGCAGTACGATCATGTCTCCCATACGTTGTTTTAAGGCAAAGGGTTAAGAACACTCTCCAAAGCGGATGTTTTCTTCTGTAGTCAAAAATCTAATAACGAGAAGAATCATATTAAGAACTTTTAACCTTTTTACTGCTTTTAGACTTTGTTAATATTTCATTATTTCTTAAAAAGTGCAGCTATAAATGTATAATTAACCATTCGTTATTTTATAAGAGTTAATTCATCTTCCTTTTTTCTAATGATGCAATTTCAGGTTTATTATTATCGCGACACTTTATTTCCTACTTAATATGCATCACAGTGTAGTTATTATAATCGAAACCTTGAACCAACGGGATAAATATACCCCACTATAACGACCGTCATTAATCGAAACATTCTCACTACCTCCTCATATTATTAATAAAAAACGCCCTCGACAAAACAAAATTGATATTGAATATCATTTATCACCATTATGATGCGCATGCGTAAATTAAAATCGCCAGTCAGACTATCAACCACAACGCCTCCTTTCAGATGCACAAGGTCTCAGCAGAAGTTGTATAATCTAGCAAAATAATCTCGATTTTCATGAACGCCGGCTTGCATTTTTTATGCCGGTACATATTGCAAGCTCCCTCTGCTGACAATAAATGAATCTTTCTTCTTTATATCCTAAGTGTAGCCTAATTAGCCTCTTTGGAAACGACCGTGTATGGACAATGCTTTACCTTGGGCCAGCCAGAAACACATGCTTCACTGGGGAATCATTGTGTACGGACAAAACCTAAAGAAGCGGAATAGTCAAAGATCTGAAAAGAGCCTCTGAAAGACCGTGTCTCGTAAAACTAGACAAGGCCATAAAATATGCGAGCTTTGTGGAGAATCAGCGTAATTACCTGTGTGAGCGAGATGCAAAACAATGATGAATATTGCCTCATCGAACAGGGGACTCACAGACGGAAAGAATATGAAATGTGTAACTTAACCTGATTAATTAACCTAAATTTTCAGGATGAATAATTTTTGTTGCTTCTTGGGCTAAAAATTTGGGAACCAAATAAAAAACCAAAAATAATTATTTTATTCATCAAAAAATTTTTTTTAACATTCTACTTTAAATTTTTTTTGTCTTAAATTCAGTTTCTAAAATAACACTATTAACTCCTAGAAATGACAAAATATTTTAAATTCAGGAGAAATGAAAGTTGTTTTCCTTAAAAGAGACAAAAAAATTCTAATTTCAAGAATAAAAATTGTGTTTGGACAAAACCTAAAAAAGTGAAATAGTCAAAGATCTGAAAAGAGTTTCTGAAATGCCGTGTCTCCTAAATTTAGACAAGGCCATAATTTTGTGGGGAATCAGAATAATTACCTGAGTTAGCAGGGTGCAAAACAATGTTGAATATTGCCTCATCGAACAGGGAGAGATGGGACTCACTAATGGGAAAATTATGAAATGTGTAACTTAACCTGATTAATTAACCTAAATGTTCAGGATGAATAATTTTTATTGCTTCTTGGGCTAAAGTTTAGAGATCAAAAATAATTATTTTATTCATCGAAGATATTTTTTAATATTCTACTTTAAATTTTTCGTCTTAAATTCGGTTTCTAAAATAACCCTATTAACTCCCAGAAATGATAAAATATTTTAAATTCAGGAGAAATGAAACTTTTTTCTTTAAAAGAGACGCAAAATTCTAGTTTGAAGAATAAAAATTGTGTACGGACAAAACCTAAAAAAGTGAAATAGTCAGAGATCTGAAAAGAGTTTCTGAAATGTCGTGTCTCCTAAAATTAGACAAGGCCATAATTTTGTGGGGAATCAGGGGAATTACCTGCTTGAGATGGGTGCAAAACAATGTTGAACAATGCCTCATCGAATATGAAGAGATGGAACTAAGACAGAAAGATTCTGAAATGTGTAACGTATCTTCCTAATTAGTTAAACTAAATGTTTCGAAAGAATAATTTTCATTGCTTTTTTCGATTAATAATTTAAAAAAAAAGAATTAATTTATTTCTTGAAGTATTTTTTTACATTCTACTTTCAAGTTTCTTTGTCTGATAAAATTAGGTTTCTAAAACAACACTGTTAACTCCAATTAATAATATAATATTTTGAATTCAAAAGAAGTAAAACTTTTCCCCCGCAGTTATAGAGAAAAAAAATGTTCTAATTTTAAGAATAAAAATTATCTACGTCGTTATCTACGTCGTTGAATTTTGAAATAAGAACGCCTTTTTACTTTCTTTAAAGTATATCTCGAGAAAATTTGGTTTGTTGAACAAGAATGTTCACTCTCATTAATGAAAAAGTAGTCTGAATTCAGAAAAAGTAAAACTTTATTTCTACAGCTATAAAGAGGCCAAAAAAATTCTATTTTTAAGAACATAAACTACCTGTTCCTGTCTATTGAAGCAGGATATAAATATTGAACATTTAAGTGGCAAGCATAGATCAATTTTTTAAAATCTCAATTGAAAATGGGAACTTAAAAAACTTTAATTTAGATAAAACTTACTTACTTTCAAATCTTTCTTTATTTTGGTGTTTTACTGGCATATTTATCAGGACCAAAAACAAAAAGCAATGATCTCAAAAGTTTTATTTTGAAATCCAGATCAAAATAAAAAGGGAAAGGATATAAAACACTTAATGACTTTTTCAGTGATATGGATGTGATATAAACAAATACTGTTAAACAGAAACTACTGATAAGACAAAGAAAAATAAATAAAGCGTAGTAAAGTGGATACGATAATAACAATACAATTGAGTTGAAAAATAAACTGTTTTAAATGGATCAGTTTTGTGCGTACGCCTATTCGAAAACATTCTGTCTTTGAATAACAAATCATACGTTAGGCAAAGAAAAATATATTAAATGGGACGAGTTTAAGTACAATTCTTTTTTACAATTCTCTTTCTTTGTAATTACCAATCAAAAGACAAAAGTTTATATCACAACTTAGATAATAGAAATAGCGAAACATTGAATCAAAGAAGTGATTATATTTCAAAACAACTTTTGTTTAAAATCCGCACTGGACAAAAATGAAAATCAAGTATGAAAATATGTTACTTTAGGTTTGGAGTAAGGACACATTTCATCTTTGCACAATTATTAATATTTTCAAGAAACCAAAACTATGCTTTTATAATCTTGAAACTTTCATATAATGTTTAAGTTTCTTTTCTATTTTTCCCATCAGAAGCCAAATAAACTACCCATACATTGATAGATTCTTATTAATTGATATCATTATAAAATTTAACTTAATTCCTCGATTTATTGGGAGAGCTATTGTCCACTTTTTTTAAAAAAATAAGAGTGGTAATGAGATCAAGATTAACTACTTGATTAACTACTTGATTCTAAATGTCTACGAACATTCATGTCAGTAGTGGAATTCGAAGACCCGAACATCGATACCGCAGAGCAGCTTTCTATATATTCAACCGGCATTCGGACCCCGTAACATGAACTAACATTGAGTCATGATTTTAATTTTTTTAATGGTCTTTGCTATTCTTTGCTATTTGATACTGTATATACAGCTGAATAACCTTTTACTAAGTTTTCAACCGCTTGCCTGATTATCCCGAGTTATCTCTGGTTCGTATGTATTGCAGTTAATTATTATCCCGAGAAAACTCGGGTGAAGAAAATTTGTCAATACGATTTGTTTTTATAGTGGTTTTACTCGGCTTGGAGGAAACGAAAGGAAATATTCAGTTTTGATTGACAATTTGACAAGTTTTGTTGGTTTCGAGGTTCTTTCGGTGGGATTCGTCACGTTTTTTTCCATATTATATATTATACGTTGGCTTGTAGACTAGTATTCTATAAAGAAGGATAGTTGCGAAAAATCACCGTGAAAAGTTTTCTGACACATAAGGAAGACCCAGCATTCTGGTCTTTAACCACTCTGGTAAACCTTATGCATTTCCAGATGTTAATCCTGCTACTGCAAAAAAATCAGATTCAACGAGACAGTGTACTCTGTTCTCCCGTAAAAGAGATTCCAGAGGTAAGCCAGTAAGAAAAGAAACCAGTTACCAGTGTACAGAATGTCAGGTATCGCTTTGTGTTGTCCCGAATTCCAAAAACTATCATACAAAGACTAATATTCAACTTTTTTTTCCATTTGTCGAGATAACTAAACTAATATTAAAACTAAATGATTTTACACCTGTAAAAAATTAAAAATTAATCATAAAACCTACGTATTTTGTCTTGTTTCGTTTCCTCGTATTTAATAATAAAATAAAAGAAATGATGCTTTTTTGCAATTTTTCTCAAAAAAATTTGTAAAGGAAGCGGTTGAAGTGAATTGAATGAAGAATTACTAAAAAAATACTGTAAGAGGAAATCTTTGAGTTATGATAAAACTGCTATATATTGAAACCTTTGTAGGGTATTATGTACGTTTAGTTTTAAACAGATTAATAATTTTTAAATTTGTCTTTTGATTTTTCCATTTTAAAAATTATTTGATTGCAGAGTTCATTTTAACTCTCATTATTTGCAAATAAAGTTTTTCCTCCTTATGAATCACAAATGAAGAATAATTGAGATAAGAAAATTAATTTAAAATAAAGATACATGAAGGCTTTTAATTATTGAGATTTATTCACATAATCAACTAGCCTGAGTTGTTCCGCCAAATAGATCAACAGATGTTCAACCAAAGAACTTGTTTCGAATATACCTTTTAACGTCCCGAATCTTCTAAATAATATTCGACAAATACATATTGTTTTGTTATAAAAAGTATACATTATTATTAAAATCAAGATACTTTTGGTAAAATAAAATATTTAACGAGAAATTCCTATTTAAACTGCCTAATGTTAAAAGTAGATCGAGCGCTAACATCAAGAACTTCAGTTTAGACATTCGAATTCTTGCTGATGGCATGGGTGTTTCCAGCAATTCGAAATTGGCTTTTAGCAGTAGGTGCGGGCCTTATTAACAAGTCATTGACCGCAGAGCTTCTAAACAGCAAGTCAATTATATATAATAGGTGGTTGACAAGTCTTTGTCGAACACTCTGTACGCAGTTTATCATGAAAATATGTGCCCAAAGTAGATACGGCATTTTTTGGAAAAATAGATCTTATTAAATTTAAATTAAAGATCTTATTAAATTTAATGACAAAGAACAAAAACTCTATACTTAATCTTAACACTAGATTTACGAATGTTGATCATATACCTATTTTTACTGAAGTGAGCCATTTTGACTTATACAAAAAAATTGAAGTTTTTTGCAAAGAAAATAGTTCCAAATTAATTTAAATAAAATGTTTATTATCAGAAAATTCATGGAAAACATTTTTAGATATAAAATCTATTTTTTAAACACATTTTCTACAAAAATTTCTATTACATTTAGCACAAGAGTTTCTAAATCTGTTTCTTTTGCATGATTGTTGAACTTGACAATTCTTCCGTGCGTCTGTAGCATGAATTTCTGTCATTGGAATGGACGTGTTCTCGACTTCTCTACATTTACTTTATACTATACTTTATATACTTTATACTTTATGTTTACTTTATAATATATTTATTACTATATTTGTTTATTTTCATAGACATTGTATGAGTCAAATTGGCTCACAACCGTGAAAATAGGTATACCACATTTGATAATGCGAAATGAAGGGATCTGCGGGGAAGAGGAATGAAAGTTTACATATATTTTATTACTTAACTAAAAACCAACGTATGTTTTTGAAAAGCGATATTAAAGTTTTATATATATATAGTGATCAAATTTTTAAAGAGTTAAATTGGCTCGGTCCGTAAATCTAGTGTTAAAACAAAAAATACAATTACAAAAAAAAAGATGAATTTAATTCATGAGCTTATTTAAAAATTATCTGCAAATCGAATAATAGTAATAACTATGCAAAATAAAGAACAAAACAAAAAACAGAATTCTTTAACAAATTTTTGTTGTATTTAAAAATTATAAAATTTTCAATAGTTTTTTCCTTGATTTCTTGATAAATTTCATTGAATTTAGTAAATTCTTAATTATAAAAGTTTGTATGTTCTACTCCTTTTTCAAACGGATTGCTTAAATCATTCCTATTTCTCGTGTAAAGTTTCTCAATTTATTGATGTAAGGAACTTTACAAATGTTTTAATATATTGAGGTTAATTTAAAGCCCTACAGTCTACTGTTTTGCTACACTAGGGTTATGTACCAAATCCTATTGCTTAAAGCCGATTCCTAATGTCGTGTAACTCTCATTATATATCATTATATATTATTATATCAATTATATTAATTCATCAATTATATTAATTAAATCAATTATATTAATTATCAATTACATTAATGATCTAAATCGCCTCTCCACACCTAGCATTCATGCCTGTCAGAGGGATTCGAACCCATGAACTCTGATTTTAATAATAAATAGCTTAAATTATTAAAATAAAATAATTAACTACCTTTAAAATTATATCTTAATTTTTTAAAGTTCTTATCTGCAATTTAAATTCCGAATTTGCAGCCCACGGTGATATTTCAAACAGCTCCATAAAGTAGACGTAGCATTCGAATAAATCCACATAGATCTAAATTGTAAATCAATATATTTTCACTGATTATTTAACTATTTTCATCAAGCTAAACTAAAAACTGAAAAACATTGCTTTTAGTTGCATTTTTTGTTAAAATTTTATGATACTTTGGGCAATCAACCGAGCATTCATTTCTTATGCCGATATTCATCAAAACACCATACGCCTCAGATATTAGTAGACGATTTGAACAAGCAAGCAACAAGCTATCGAAATATATCAACACACACAGATATTACTGACTGTTCTGATCATATATCATTATCCTTGATCTATATCGATATATTCCAATAAGCTAGTAGCAGGTGCAGAAAAAAAAAACAAAAACAATCGAGTCCATCGGTGCCCATCGCGAATAGTGAAATTTCCCGTTTTCACCCAATTGCTTCGTTATCGGGATGACTGACTCTTGCGATCAAGCAGTAAGCACCAATATCGTTGATATATCCCAATATTATTCCAAGAAAAAGGTGAAGGAACAGAACAATCAAGTTCATCCCCGCTTATCGCTAGCTGTGAAATTTCTGGTCTTGACCCTAGTGTTTCGTTATTGGAATATTTTTGGGATATAATACGGAAAACATGGACGAGATGTGTTAACCTTCACAAGCAAATTTTCTGACTTGCGTTGTATCAATTACGCTGGAAAATACGTAAAACAAATGTAATAACTTGATAAAAATATTACTTTATATTGAAATATGCGGAATATTCAGGATGTCTTCGGGCGATCCAAGATATCGCGAGAAGAGGAAAAGCAATACCGCTGACGGGTGATATATCAGCATAACATAATCTTAATATTATTATCGCAATATTTAAAGTATATCAGTATTTGATAACATATTGCTAACAATCAACCCTAATGGTGATAATGTGTTACTAAATAATTTTAAAAATTTCAAATGCAGTTAAAAAAGATATTTATGAACTTTGCAATGTAAGACCATTAGTAATAATATGGGAAACTCATCAAAAATTACCAAAATCATTGAAATTTTTCTTATCACATAAACAAACATTTACAACAATCCCGGAAAAAAAGTTTTGCTTTTATTATTCTGAAAGGCTCTGGCTTTTTTGAACAATCTCACCACACATGTTTACAAGAGTATATATGTCATAAATGAGTGACCCTAATAATTAATCAATCACTTATTAATTACAAGGCAATCATCGTTCCAAATTTATGTGATGAAATAACTTATTTACAAAACATTTGTATTCACTATAAGTAATGAAACACATTCAAGGCAAATAATTCAGATTCAATGGTATAATTATAAATTCTGATCTTGTTTCAAGGTTTTTCTGAACGTCCGAGAAAATTTCATCGTTTAAATATTTAAATAACATTTCTTGCTCATTCAACAACAAAATATTGAAGATGTTTATGAGTTGCAAGTTCTCATTTTTGCATTAGATAAAAAAAAGGAGAAACTATTTGATGTTATATTATTTTGAAAATTTTTTTTCTAAAATTTATATACCACGACACAAATTTATACTAATCTACTGAATCTCGACCTTTAATTTGAAACAGAGATGTTATCTGCGTTAGCAAAACACTTACAAAAAGGAAGAAAAAAAGCTGGACTGCTGAAAAATTGATATAATTTTTAAAACATTTTTTACAAGAGGACATTGCAGCAAAAATTTCTCTACAGATTATTATACAAATAGTCATTACCAGTTTTTAGTTAATTAATTTGCGTATAAAATGGCTATTTACATTTCCAATTTTCTAATTCTCTTCATTACATTTTACTAAATACTTATTAATGAACAAAATGAAATTTTCTTTTTTAAAAATAACATAGCAAACATAACCTAGTATTATATTATGGTTTTAGTGCTTAAAATATAAACTTTTTATTTCGCACAAACATTTATTCAGTCCTTGGTTATTCTACATATATTTTAAATTACAGATTATAGGGATTTAAACAAAAATTTCCCTGTACCAAACATTATTTTCTAGTTCTTGTTAGAACTAAAAAATAATTGTTAACAACTTTGTTAAGTTGTAGACTTCAAATTTTTATAGTTTTCTTCAATTAAAAGCATACATTCTCTATGGTATTGATATCTGGATTGTTTCCATGTTAATGAAACGAACCTAGGATTTAACCTAAAGGTTAAATATTGATGATTGCTTACTAATTTATAGCTGCTTATATGCATTGAAACGTAAATTTCACAGTAAAAATCAAATCACTGCATAGACTCTATTATAAGATGCATTATCTTAAAATATAGATTATAGAAAGGCTTCAGAAATCTCTAAAATAGTTCAATAAACACCCTTTTTTTCTAAACCCATGTGTGCTTCCGAGTTAATTGGTTTCTCGAGTATTAATATTTTGCTCCTTGAAGAATTATGCATTCCTATACTGTCATCTAATTAGAGTGCTTCCCTACGTCATTTCTTCACTGGAATGCAACTTCAGTTAAGTCGCTTACCTTTTCGTTTGATCTATCTTGTCTCAGTCAGGTCCAAATAAATTAAACTTTGATTCACGATGAAAAGGGACTTTAGCTCAACTATTAACTGCCAATTTTTAAAAATATTTTCTGGGTCAATTAAGTCTTTTTTTCTTTAATTTTTTTTGTTAATAATATTTCATTGACAAGTTTCATTGACAAGGTCTTCTGTCTTTTATACTTTCTCCCTTTAATTGTCGTTGCACTGTTTTTGAAGAAATTACTTTTCCAGTCAATATATATATATATATATATATATATATATATATATATATATACATATATATATATATATATATACATTATATATATATGCATATACATATATATACACATACATATACATACATATATATGTATCTATCTATCTATCTATCTATCTATCTATCTATATATATATATATATATATATATATATATATATATATATATATATGTCGTATTCAGTGGTAAGGTGAATGGAAGGATCAGTCTTTCTTAGTAAATCATATCTTTATTCTAAGTATGCTTTCCTTTTCAAGACGTCACTTGCGCCACTTTCATTTATTCGTGGCGTACCTATGGTTGGAGTATGTTGACAGATCAATGTCTACGCGCCAACTGTCAACTATTGGTTTGCATACGCATCAAAGTTTTCCAATATGCTTCCGCTCGACCTGATTATCCTAAAAGCTTATGTGAGCGTGGATTTTTCATTTGTTTTGTTATTACGAAAGAGTTCCCTTTTAAATTGTTCTCAACTCATTTAGTTTTCGACCCCCCCCTTTTTAGACCTGATATATATATATATATATATATATATATATATATATATATATATATATATATATATATATATATATATATATATATATATATATATATATATATATATATATATATATATATATATATATACATACATACATATATTCTAAGACCGGAACAAGCTACGAATCAATATTCGAAACATATTATTTTTAACTTGCAGTTATCTTGTTTTGACTTGCAATGTTACTCCCAGATATAAAAAACCTATTTATAATGCCAAAAATTTTATAAATCGTTAAAAAAATCACCAATGATTCGTTAATATTTAATTTTATTATTATCACTTTCACTATACTCGCTTTACTCCGTATAAAGAAGTAAAAAGAAAAAGAAACATTCATGTTATTGCATTTCTCTAATTTTTATAGTTGGTTGGTGAATACAAATTTTGTGACACATAGATTTTTGTTACTGGAATCTACTGTTAAAAATCAATCATGTACGCCTACACCTATGCTTGTACTAGTATTCAAATGCATTGCCTTCTATTTCGAAAGACAGTGTATTTTTTTACCGGCACAATATTCAGGGAATGAGTCCTTTATAAATGAGGTAAATATGTTGTAAAACTACTTCTACTTCTCTAGTTAATTGTATTCACATAGAAATACCTGATAAAAACTTAATTTTGTGTCACTGATGACCTTCATCGATGTCACAAGCTTAAGAAAAATTCAATCAAGAAGTTCTTAATTGCCAACTCTCTCAAAATTATTTTCCCGAATGAGGAGGATATCCATCTCACATTATACTGTAATTGCCTGCAGTGTTATAGCATACCAACAGTTGTTCATTGTCCTTCAATGACAGGAAGTTAATAACGTGACCCAATTCATTTGTCAACGCTTTCTCCGTTAGATCAATCGACATTGCGGAGTGTCTTTTGACATTTCAATGAATACTTTGTCTTCAAAGATTGTCGGGCTGATGTCTCTTTTTTTTCCGTAAAAATCGGACTTAATACCATAGTGATGTGAGTGACATGAGGGCAATTTACTGAAGATGCAAGACAATGAAATTGATATGCAACTGTCACATTTTCCGATATCGATAACTGTAAGACTGCATCAATTTTATATCCCTAATTCTCATCTCTCATAAACATCCCGACTGTTGGCGAAACTTTCACGGCACACAACATAGATTTCGTTATCAATTTTATATCTCTAATTCTCATTTCTCATAAACATCCCGACTGTTGGTGAAACTTTCACGGTACACAACATAGATTTCGTTATTAATTTTAACTCCCTAATGCTCATCTCTCATAAACATCCCGACTGTTGGCGAAACTTTCATGGCATACAACATAGATTTCGTCATCAATTTTATATCCCTAATTCTCATTTATCATAAATATCCCGACTGTTGGCGAAACTTTCACGGCATACAACATAGATTTCGTCATCAATTTTATATCCCTAATTCTCATCTCTCATAATCATCCCGACTGTTGGCGAAACTTTCACGGCACATAACATAGAGTTCATTTCTAATACACATACAACTTTTTCATTGTCATCTAAACAATGATTTTAGGAATTTACTTTTGACTATTATCTATAACATTAAGTACTAAAATAATTTTCCAGGTACATAACATAGTCTTCATTTTTATTATACATAAAATTATCTCACAGATATCTGGATGTGATTTTAGTGATTCATTTTAATTATTATACACAACATAGCATTACTACTAAAATAATTTTCAAAGTACATAGCATAGTTTTAGTTTCATAATATTTATATAACTATCTTAATCTTATATGGACAGTGATTTTAACTACATTGATTACTATTCACATAATTAATTTTTAAATCATCCTTTTCATACGCTACTTTTTACCATACATTTAAATGCATAAACTAAAAATAAAAGACTTCACAGCATGACTTTGAAACATTTAAACATTTACATTTTTTCGTATTGTGTAATGTACAAATAATTCGGACGTCCTGTAAGGCTGTAATTAGACAGTGATTAAAAGCTTCTGAAAACAAAGTAATCATATCAAACGTACTCAACTTTATTAAAACATTATATTTCTTAAAAATATCTTACAAGAAATATAACAGTGAAGACCACAAAAGCAAACGAAGCAAGAATTAAGAAGCAGAGTAAAAATAAAACGAAAGTTTTTTTGTGATTATGACTATTTTAAGGCTTATTAATTATAACTTTTATGTATGGTACAGCATAATAAGCTTAGCTTAAGTAGAAAAATAGTCAGACTTAAGGTCTAAGTGTGGAGGCTGAAGGGTTGAAATTCAAATCAATCATTGCTACATGATGAGTAGGCACTGAAAATCTACCTGACCTACGCAGCTTTTTCGGTCTTGTTTAAGGAGAGTTAAACGACCGACAAATGAACTCCTTGAAGTTCAAGCGTAGGTCCTAGTTTATACAAGTCCATATGGTGATTAAAATATATGAGTCTTACTAATCAGCTTAGTTAATAATGTAAAGAGAAATTAATTCAAAGTGAAATGTGGTACATAAATTACAGAAGTTCATCCCACTTTAGTTTGAATAACCAGTAAGATAATATAAAATTAATAAAACTATGAAGTTTAAATTGCTAACAATTTTCAATACATTTGAATTCACTAATCACTTAAAGAGCTTCGTTAAGAGTGTATTGATGTATGCTGAAAGTGTATTTTTTTTTACTGTTCGCGTTTGACAGATAAGAGTTTGGAAAACATAAAGATGCAAATATTTGTACGATATTTAAGACCTATTTCCACTCTTTTAAAAACTGAAACTATCCATCTTAATTAATTACAAAAATAATTAGTGTAGAAGAATTGAACATCATACGTTATACTATGATCCGCAATATTATAAGCCTTTTACTCACCAGAAATGCCAATGTTTTTTATTGTGTGTATAGTTGTATTTTCAATAGAATGTATACATATCAATTAGATAATAAAGCATTTAAGTCATTTTTATGGACTTTTTAGTTCTAATTTTATTCTGTTTCTCCATTTCTTCAAATTTACTCAAGTTTTGTAACTTTTCATAACAAAAAGATTTTTTATTATAAATTTATTTTTCAGAATGTAGATTTCAGATAGTTTTAATTTAAATTGTATGTTAGTACCTAAATTCTAAGTAAAGTTTTCTTGTTGAACGCAATGTAACATATATATTTTTTTTCAAACTTATCCTTTATTAATTGCTTTATTTTTTTCATAATAATTAATAAGACAAAAATTTTATAATTTAACAAGAACTGAAACACGTCTTCAACGTATCCCAATTTTTATATAATAAAATATATAAGTGCTTAATAAACTATATAAACTTTATATCTCTATGCCTCTAGCAAAACAAATATACTTTTAAAATGCACCAGAATTATTTTAAAAGCAGTGAGATCTCTTAAGAATGCTTTAAAAATAATTTCTTAAAGTATGAATCAAAATGATTGTTCGCATATTAGATAATCATTTTAAATAGAAGTTTCAAGAAAAGATAAATTAAGGTAAAGTTTGTAAGATGTATAAATAAATTAATATTTCGATGTGATCCCATTATAACAGTTCAATCATGTTAAATGTTCGACTAGTCCTATTTAGTAATTTTGTGCAGAGAATGTTCTGAAAATTTGGCTTTTCTTTTATACTGTTTAGAAATGGCACTAAGAGATAAAAAAAATTCTTCCATCATACAAATGCAGAAAAAAGCACTAAATGGGAAATAAACGGAATGTAAGACTAAATGGTACTTAAAATTTATAACCTATACTGAAAAAAATATTTTTGAAATGGCCCAAACAAAGTAAGTTTTAATGATAACAAATCACATGTAGAAAACATAACAAAGTAATGAGCTTTCCTCTCTAGAAATCGAAATCAAATCAGAACACTCTTGACAGGAAGACAGTTAGGTCTCGTTTGGTATGGAGCGTTAGGATCTACTGTTTTGCTACACAAAGATTAACAAGGACCTACTGCTTAAAGCCGATTTCGAACGGTTTCGAACATCCCTGCCAATAGCAGGACTTCTGTATCTAAGAGCAGCGCCTTAGCCTTTCGGCCTATGAAACTAAGAGTTATGAAAGACTAAGAAGAGTACAAAAATATTTTTAATAACGCGGGACACTTGCCTATTAATCATTCACCCATGCAATGCTGTGAAAGTTGTTGACCATTTTATTATAGGATCACTACATAAGTGGCCAACATTACTCCTTAAGACAACAGAAGCAGCCATGCCAATAGGAGGATTCGACCTCGAGAGCTCTGGTACCAAAGAGCAGATCCCTACAATTAGGCCATTGTTTGGTAAAGGAAATCATTAGAACGAGACCAGGGTGAATGTACAGTGGAAGTAGAATACGTAAAAGCATCTTAACCCTTTAAAGAAAGGTGGTTTTGTAGCGAATCCACCTGTTAAAAGTTTTTTTTTCTACTTTTTAAAGACATATCAACGCCTTTTTTTTAAATTTTCTATGTTTATGACATTTTAAACTTACAGCAGATAAAAACACTGCACTTGATTCATTTTTCCATTTGAAATATGCAATTTTAAACTTTCTTTACCCAGAAAATTTAGAAATTCGATTTATCTTCCTTATGACTCTAAATACTTATATTTATTCAAATAACACGTAAAAACTCTTTAGCTATTTTTTTATTATGCACTTTTTAATGATAATTATTCATTGTACTCTCACCTTAATAAAAATTTAAATAAAGTATTATTTTCACACAGTAGAAACGGATAATTTTGCATTTAAACCAGCCCTCTAACCTTTCTTCCTCCCAATGAATGCACATTTTTTTCATGTATTTTATGTTTATATGGTTCATAAGTAACATTTATAAACTAATTTCATTAAATCCTAAGAAATTTATATTGGTGTCCTTTAAAGGGTTAAACCGAAGTACAATGCCTAATCAATTAGATCATCGTTCTTTAAAAATTATTACGCAGTATGAATATATTTGTTATGAAGCAGAGTACTAATAATATTGTGTTAATATATACTACCGTATTATTAGTTCTTTTAAATAGTGAACTCTGATTTGAAAATTAAATCGTCTTCAGATAAATTGATTTATGCATTAATAAAATTGATGTAAATAGAAAACACTGAATATTCATACTAATACCTTTTATAACATGTTTTGTGGTTTTTAAGAAGATAAAACAAATGACGTCAAACTTTCGAATTATTTTCACCTGCCTCCTGTTTCAGAATTATATCTGAATTTTTTAAAAATTTATGTTGGGTTTTCCCAAAGACTGAAGCACAAAAGATTGCATAAAAGTGGAAGTTTACGTGTTCAGAGTGAGAAATAAGCATCTTCAGGCTTATTTCATAGGTCATTCACATTGTAACATGAATATATCTTTGGGGTGGAGTGGAAGAAAAGTGAAAGGTATTTGAATAATGAGTACGATGAACCTTTATAATTACTTCAGATCTATCGGGCGCCACATTCAAGGACCTTTACAACGAAAGTTAAAAGAATTGAAACATTTTTGATATTTTAACTCATTGACATTCTTAGTTGCTTTATGAATATATTTAACTGAGGATCTGCTATAAGAAACATAATATTTTATTTGAATAGAAAAAGTGTTACACGTAAAATTGACAAATAGTTTGTAAAAAAAATCATAATTTTTTGGATGAAGCTCTAGTTATATACATTTTATATATTCTAATTTGATAATAATTTGATATATAGCGTTTCGTCTCCATATTATGCTATTTAAAATATTAAAATACACTGTCTACAAATAAACATTTGGACACCTATGCAAATGGTGATACCTGCGGTCCTGAGGTACGTCACAGCCTCCACCGGTATACATCGTGTAGGTAACAGCATCGGCACTAGTCGCATGCAAGATGCCACGCAGTTCGGAGCTCTCTGATTTCGAGAAAGGTATAATAACTGGGGCCATTCATGGCAAGCTCAACGCCGATGCCTACTGCACTATTTTAGATGACTATGTGCTTCCTGAGTTGTGGCAGTTTTACGGGTTGGACCCCTGTTACTTTCAGGACGACAATGCCAGTTGTCATGTTCCGAAGTTAACCAAGGCTTCGTATGGTGACATAAAGTTCATCGAATGGACGGGCCTGCCTAGAGCCCAGACCTGAACCCTATCGAGAACCTCTGGGACGAGTTGGATCGCCGAATTAAGGGGTGCACTACCCATTCCAAATCGGTGAAAGAACTTGTATGTCTACTCGAAGTCGAGTGAAAGACAATACCACTAGCTGTAATACAAAGAGTTGTGGAAAGTATGCCCCGGAGGGTTCAAGATGTAATTGCCTCTCGTGGAGGCTCTACCAACTATTTATTTTGAATAAAGTTAGATTTTCTTTTCTATCACAAGTGTCCAAATACTTATTGTTAGACAGTGTACTTTACATAGATTTTATACTTTTGAATTTTGCTAAACTTGCTTAGGAAATTAAGCACAAATTAATTAAAACTTTCTTGCTAATTGATAAACCTGCTGGTAAACTGCTAAATCTCTCAATAAATTTAAATGTTTCGGTGGTTTTACCATTTAAGGCCATATCAGATTTTAGGATTCACTTAAAAAACACAAAAACAAATTAATCCTGGTTGAAATTTCAGTCATCAAAACCAAGCTTAATAATTGCTTGTTCAAGGCCCAGGGATGGTTAAAGGCATTGAGTTTTTCACTTTGTAAAGCTCTATTCCATGATTAAATCATCCAATTTTTCTTAATTGTAATCATTTGTTTTACTGTACATGTATATCACATCTACCGATTTTTATCCCATTCGAATTACTCCTTCTTGGTGCTTCTTTTTTTTTTGGGGGGGGGAGGGGGTGTCTAAGAGTGTAGTAACAGCGCTCGAAAAAATCAAGATAGATTTCTAGGGGTTCAGAGATATTTAAAATGTATGGAAATCACATTAATTGCCAATGTCCAAAAATTTGACAGAGACTGAGTAAAAGTTTTCTTGACGCTTTGAGAGTTTTTGAAAACATTTTGAAATCATGGTACTAAAAAAATTAATCCAATATGCTACTAAAAATATTAAACAAAAATATGATGTTTTATTATTATAAAGGGTATATGATGTTTTATTATTATAAAGTGATAAAAAACAAATTGTAAAGAATTAAACTAATCATTCAATGAAAAGATTTTTATTTCAGTATAAAGCATACACATAATTTGTCTTTTTTAGCATAACGTATCATAAATTTGGTTGAATTTTGCTATTTTGAAGATTCTTTATTCCTTTAAAAAACTTTTTTAATTATAAAGAAGACAGAAGAAAATTTATAGTAAAACTACTTTTGATTTTCAATTTCTACAAAATGTTCACGTAGTTTAATTTATTGCATCTAAATAGATTTCTCTAAGGGTAAATTCGCAAAACTTACTCTAAAAACGTTGCTATCTTAATTGTAAGTTTCTACACGTTGCGATCATGGCAATCCACTAATTTTCCTTTCTAGTCGAAAGTGAATGAAAGAAACATTTGTGATAATGTGACCATTCACAGGTCCGGGACTTAGGTCACGTTCCTGAAAATTCGTTGCGAGGGTTTTAATTTTAAACTGAAGGCATAAAATAAACCGAGTCCTGAATTATAATGAACAAGATGAGAAAATAGATATTAAAACGTCAGTTATGTAACGACTTTCATCAAAAGATCTTGCGTAAAAAATTAGCATAATATATTATACCAATGTTACTACTTAATTCAATCAACTCATTCAATCTGTCTGTGTAAAAAAGCGAGTGCATGTATGCATACATATATGTTAGTAGACTTGTTCTTTTAACAAATATACACTGTTTGTCGTACAGCCTACAAAATTTAGACTTGCATTCGTGATATCGCGAAAAAGTCATTGTTTATATTAAAACTTCTCTATACTTTAAGCCGAACGATGACCAAATGATTAGTATGCTGGCCTTCAGAACCGGAGTTCGTGGGTTTGAACCCCACTATGGCATGGATGTTCGTAGTCGTTCGGTATCGGCTTTAAGCAGTAGGTCATGGTCTCGTTAACCCTCGAGTTGCAAATAGTAGACTGTAGTACTCCAAATTCCTAAAGTTCTTAAAATATAAAGGAATGGAGTAACAGAAATTAAAGTCATATACTGATGATAATGAAACAAAAATATAGAATTAAGGTATTTCTGTGTAGAATTAGATTAAATATGTAAAATATACTCAGGCAAGAATGTCAATTTAGGATAAAATCATTAAAATACAAAAATTTGAAAAATATTAAGTATTCGATGGCTCAACAAAGAAAACACTTAGAAAATGCGATATAAATAAAGAGAATTTAAAAAAGAAAGCAAAATATTTTAGAGAAACGATGTTAAATTTTATATGCTAAAATAAAAATAAATAATAACTTATTTAAGAGGAAGAGATCAATGAAATATTGACAGTAAAGTCAGTATGAATTTTTGTCAGTATAAATTTATGTAACGTAGAATCTCAATACTACGAATTTTAACATTCCCTTTTGCGGGTAGATGGCACTACTTGAGCTCTTTAAAAATACATCTCAACTAATAAGTATCATTATTTAAAAAAATATAGTTTATTAAAATCAAGCAAATAATTTAATACTCGTAAACTTATAAAAAGTTTTTCAATATAACACTGATGTAATTCCTCCTGATAATCATTACTTTGATATTTTCATATTTTTTATGCTTATTGTTCTTTGAGAGTGCTATTATTTAACACATGATTTAAAAATTTCAATTAAAAAAATTATAAAATTTTATAATTTTGATTTTTACAAATTTCTCTCATTAAACTTACTGAAGTTTTATGGATAAATTCCTTTCATCGGAAATCTACAATTTTTTCATTAATTTAATATCTTTTGATTTCTGTACAAATTGATATTAGTTAAAATAACTCAACAAGTGGACAAAAATTCATGCTGATTTTACTATCAAAATATTTTATAGATCTATACCTCTTAAATAAGTTATTATTTATTTTTATTTTAGGATATAAAATTTAACATTGTCTCTCTAAGATATTTTGCTTTCTTTTTTAAATTCGCTTCATTTATATCGCGAATGTTGAGCCATCGAATTCTTAATATTTTTCAAATTTTTATATTTTAATATTTTATTCTGAATTGACATGCTTGCCTAAGTGTATTATACATGTTTAATCTGTTTCCTCACAGAAATACTTTCATTCTATATTTTTATTTCATTATCATCAGTACGTGACTTTTATTTCTGCTACGCCATTCCTTTTTATTTTAAAAACTTTTTTCCAAGAATTTAATTTTACTTTTGTTATGATGTCACTATATACGATTAAAATATAATCTCGTCTGTCTATACATATCCTCGAATCTTAGAAATTTGGAGTCAAGATATCTATCAATGAATTCATTTCGCCAAGTCTCATCTTTGTAGTACCATAATAAACGAAAATATTAATTAACAATAACTAATAATATTAATTATTTTAGTTTAAATATAATTTTTAGGCGCAAATGACTTCTGTTCAGATAAATTATGGATTAAAGAAAGCCAAGAAGTTGGGTGTTATTAAGCCACAACTAAATTATTTCAGGATTCTGGTAAATTTTCTCATGGAATTTAAGGGAGAGTTTATATATATATATATATATATATATATATATATATATATATATATTATATTTATCTATCTATCTACACATATATATATGTATATATTATATACATACATATATATATATATATATATATATATATATATATATATATATATATATATATATATATATATATATATATATATATATATATATATATATATATATATATATATATATATATATATATATATATATATATATATATATATATATATATATATATATATATATATATATATATATATATATACATATATTTGTATTACTTTGTATACCGAAATTTGTATTTTTTGTTCTTAGAATATTGTTGATAAACATTTCATTGTAACTTAAAAGTTAACCAGGAATCACATTTAAAATTAGTTCTTATATAAAAATGTTATAATTTGCGTCACATAGTAATGAAAGTGAATCACTTTATATCTCAATTTCCAGGTCAAATCGAATGGATACGACGCAAATGATGTTTAAATAATATAAAATAAGAAATGAATAAATGAGATATTTAAAGGAATGACGTCATAATGATAAAAAAAATATCATTTTCACCTATTTATTTTGTGATAAATTGAAAATTTTAATCTCCTGCTTTTAACCGAGGAAAACAGCGCTTAAAACAATTACGTGGGATTAACGGAATGACATTACATTGCTAGACATATTGCTTCTTTCACTTAGTTATGATGCGATAAATTGAAAAGTGAATCGTTTGCCTTTAACCGGGGAAAAAATGCTTGGAATAATGACATGAAATGCTCGAAAAAGGAGTGAAGGAATGGATTTCGAACTTTAAAAATTTTCAAAAACCTTCCTAGGGATATACCTAATAATTTTCTAAATTTTCACGGCGATTGGATGTATGGTTTTTGAGTCTATCGAGTACAGACAGACACAAATTCGTTTTTATATATATAGATAGATATATAAAAATATATCTAATATACTTTAGACTCATCACGCAACTTGTTCTTTAATAATCTTGATACTGTCAGTTATGAAACCTGAGAATAATTTCACCAAGACATCTCAACACGAGGAAAAATTTCTTAAAACCATAGATAAAAGTATAAATGCTTTAGATGTAACAGAAGTTATTACCATATAGTAAAGAAAAATCAAGATATTTTAAGAAAATATAGCACATAACTATAATCTTTATTAATTTTTTCATTAATGTGGCACATAAACAATTAGATACATACAAACCACATGTGACCTTTGCAGCCGTTGCCATTCGGAATGTAAAAATATAACCGATTTTGGTCTCGTTTACCTATATTTTTTATACTTATATATGTTTAAATAATACTATTTCAAACTTATATATATATATATGTTTTATATATATATATGTTACATATATATATATTCAAGTATAATTAGAATTAAAATATTATTTCCAATAAATTTAATTCGTACTTAATTCTAGAATGCTATCCTCTTCTTGCCAAATGTTATTATACTGTTGCATATGTAAGAAAATTTAATTTTTTTTTAAATTAAAGAATTGCACTTAATACATACGCTTTCATTTATAAAAAATTCATTGCATGCTAAAGTTATTTTCAGCTTTTGACATTTTCATTACTTTAATTACAAATATTTCCAAAGAATAGGGATAACGTTTTAAGTACTTTCTCATCAATCTTTTCATGCAAAAGAAAAAAAAACACCTGTTACCATGAAATTTTATAACTGTGGATTACTCATGATTCTTTAAAGTGATTTTAATCTCATCTTAGTTTAAAATCATAAATCTATACTTATGCCGTTATTCTTTTTTTAAATTTTATTTAGACTACATCTTACAATCTATCATATAAACATTTTAAAAGTCAAATTATTTAGGATTTTTTCTTGCTTTATTCTCATATCACGAAAGAAAAAGTCAGTAAAATTTTCTCACAAATAAATGTATTTCCAAGAAATTAAGAAAAAATTTCTTTGTATGCTAGTCAAATTTAGAGACTTCATGGCATGTGTTTTGAACTACTAAAATAAGTCTGAAGAGTTTGCTTGGCATTTTTTGTTAAGGAAGATTTGCCAATAAAGACACTTGGTTTTCTTTTTATTGAAGACAAAGTCAAAAATTGGTTTTTTTTCCTATCACTGAAAGAAAAAAAAACTCTATAAAGGATTTTCCGGCTTAGATGATAGAGGATTATGTGGTTTGGTTTCTAATTAGATTAGAAACTGTTATTTATAACTTCTAGTGTTTTCGTTCCATTTCAGAATTTGAAGAAGTTCTGAATAGTTCACCTCAAATAGTTCTTCTTGAACTCATTCGGCAGAATTAATTTGAGTCAAAAATAGGAAGAGCATTCTCGCCATTTCTCGTCTATGAACTCTCTCAAAACTTTCCCTTTTGCACCGTTAAAAGCAGTTTGTATCCTTTAAACTCATCTCAAGTCATTAACATTCGCTTCACAACTTAACAAAAGGAAAGCGCCTAGAGAATCTCCGAACCTTCCATTGCCAGTTTTTACACGTTACGAGAATTCAGAAGCATAAATTTTCCGCATCGCGACCCTAAGTAGTGCAAGCAAACAGTAGCAACTGATGGGATCATCTGCGGTGTCGTGACTTGGATCACGTTGCAGAAGAGCCATTTCCTGGTACTGCGCTTGGAGTGAGAATACGTAAACAGTTGTACAGATCATTTTCCGAATGAAGAAGGGGAAGATGGAAATGAAAGATAAAAGTAGCTGATTACTTTCCTTTTATGAAATTTGAAATATGACATTGAGAAGTAATAGGATGGAACACTGTGTCTGTTTTCTTATTTATATCTTTGTAAACGAACAAGTGTTTCGTACACTAACTTTTGAATCTAGGTGCTATATAAATGCAGTGTACCATCAGAGAATAACAAAATGCAGCTAATTGATCTGTATTTTAAAAAATACACTAAAGTATTAAAAAGAAAATATTAATTATAGCTATAAAGCTTGAAATCCTAATTATATAAAATCAGGACTGTTAACCACCATCGTGCAAGGTAGTACGAGGGTTACTCTGAAATTTTTGAGATATGCGAAGACGAGAATTTAAAAAATAAAAAAAAACGTTTAATTTTAAAATACAAAGTATTTAATACGGGAGACGATTTTTTATTGACTTACTTCAACTTGTTTAGTGCAGAATAAATTTTAAACAGAAGAGAAAATGGAGTTAACGCTAGAACATTTTCGCACTATTATTTTCTGCGAATTTAAAGCAGGATTAAATCAAGAAGAATGCTTTCAACGATTGCAATTGTCATTTGGTGATGAATCTCCAGCTCGTGCTACTGTTATCAGATGGTTTAAATAATTTAGCAGAGGTCGCAATTTACTTCAGGATGAAGAACACACAGGAAGGCCGCCGTCGGCAGTCATTCCGGATAATGTGTCTGCCATACGAAAAATGTTAATGGATGATAATCGCTGTACCTATCATTCATATTATACAGAAGGAACTTAACATCGGATCTGCAGCCATACACAAAATTATTACACATGAAAAAAGTAGTTTGGCGTTGGGTTCACCATAATATAACTGAGCACCAAAATGGGGAGCGTGTCAGAATCAGTAAAGAAACTCTTAAATTTCTAAATGATGGTGGCCACCGCATCATTTCTAAAATTGTAAAGGGTGATGAAACGTACATACCATTTTTTTGGCGTTCCAACACGTCAAGAAAGCAAAGTATGGGTCTTTGAAGATGATTCCACACCGACAATGCGTACTGAAAAAAGTGATGTATGCCGTTGTCTTCAGAAGTACGGGATTGGACAAAGCCATCAAGTTGGAAGGACAGAAGACGGTAACAGCAAACTGGTATACCGTTAAATGTCTTCCACAAATTCTACAAGAAGTGAAAGTTAGGGGAATAATGCTTCACCATGACAATGCATTTTCACATACAGCCGGATTAACAGTTCAGTTTCTTAAACAAAAACAAATTAAAGTGATAGAACATCAGCCGTATTCACCTGATCTAGCTATTTGTGAGTTTTGGTTATTCTTTAATCTAAAAAAGAACTTACGTGGATGTCGTTTTCATTAGAAGAAGGGATTGATTTGGGTATAAATGCTATTTTTTCATCTATTCCAAAAATGAATGGCTTGATGCATTTAATCTGTGGAAAATTCGTCTACAAAAGTTCATTGATGCTGGAGAAGACTACTTTGAACACATCTAAAATTTTGTAAGTATAACTTTAGAAACCCAGTTGCATCTCAAACATTTCGGAGTGACCGTCGTATTCCTGCATGTAAGATCGTATCTGTCCGTCCCCTATCAATCA
>CM063506.1:11398938-11406438 GCA_032207245.1 Pardosa pseudoannulata
AACTTAGTTTTATACAAATTAGCCAGTTGAACTCGTTTAGACTCGTTTAGTATATAAAGTACTGTCTGTGCTTAGTTCAGTGGTTGTATTAAATTTTGGCAATGTGTAAAAGAGCCTTATGTTACTGCTTGTCTCTATGTTTAAATATTGATATATTTGATGTTTATTTTTAATATCTGTTTCAGTAAAAATATATATTTACGTTTGACTTTTAAAAATTATTTCTTCACGTGCATCTCAACTGCAATTATCCTTTTAAAATTTTTACACCTCACTTCTTGTTTTAAATTGGTAAATATTTTCCAAATCTGTGCTTTCAAAGTATTAATTTTGTTTCTAGAAATGGTACCGTATAAGTAGAAGATAATCTGTGAACACCTTATATTGACTAAACTTAATGTATATTTTTTCATATATTATTTTGCAAAATTTATTAAATTTTTTATTGAGCCAAAATTTTGTATTTTCAAAGTAACGATATTTTTCTGTGTAAATTCATCACCTTTTCTTTTTTGTTTAATGCTTTTTGCACTAGTGTTCTGCAATATTTTTTTTAAATTTATACTTAAAGAATGAAAAAAAATCTTATTTTAAACCTTAAACCTTAAACCGGACTTTTTTTTAATTTATTTCATTCTTAAACTATGCAAAATAAATATTTTAAATTCTTTGACAATGCAAAAAAAAAAAAAAAAAAAAAAAAAAAAAAAAAAAAAAAAAAAAAACCGAATTGTTTAAGCCAATTTTTAAATAGACAAAACTCACTAGTTTGGAATAAATAAAAAGGTAATAATTCTAGTTTTATAGAAATAAGCAATAGATGATTATATAATTTAAAATAATACAGTTCTTTGAATTATTTTTGCCCTAAATTACTCAACTATTACTTTCAAATTGTCAAAACAGTATGAGATATAAGGAGTCGTTAAAGGTTATTAATATTTTTCTATTAAAGTATTTTTTTTCCTTTAAATTTCAGTCGTTTCTATTCTATTGAAATTATAATTATGTGGATAAATATTAGGTAATTATTTATGAAGCTAATAAGTCTAAATGTTTTCAGGCTCTAACTATTAAATTGGCTATATGGCCATTTAAAAATAATTGATTACCAAAAGCTGTTATTTCGTTTTTTATTGAGTCAATTACAGTTAATGGACTAAATAACTTTTATTTACAAATCTGTATAAAATAAGAAAGAAAAATGATACTGTATAAACTGAATTTAATTTTTAATTCATTAAAATGCAAAGGCATGATAGGCACGTGATACTGCAAAACCTAAAAAATGCTAACTATTTCAAAGACTGATATCTTGACCCACTTTTCAAAATTTCCGTATCATATCACTCTTTTCAATAGTTTGTTTTATTCAATTGCATCAGATCTGTTTTAGCTAAAAGCGGTATTTTAACATCCAAAGCCTTGTGCAGGTATGTTTTGAATTTTTTTTACATTTCACGAATGAGGACACTTCAAAAATATGTTTCCCTTATTATTATCACTCATTGTTATAGATTCAATTATTTTCAATTCCATGCCAATATATTTCTGCATTCTTTTCTCCCAAGGAAACAAAGACAACCGTAAAATCAAAACCCATTCATATAATAAGGATGGAGGTTTTTATAAACTATTCTGTTGCCAAATGAATTTAATTATTTAACTTTATTTTTGTAAATAAAAGCTACGTCAAATTGATTTTTGTATCTTGAGGGAAAAACAATTCTCAAAACAATCTCTATTGTTACCGGATGTATTGAATAGCTTCAGATCAAATAAGAAAAAGATGTTTAGGTTAAAAGATCATGAAGAAAGTTCTCTGTGATTGCGTAATAAGTACAAGTTGGTACTTAATTCAGACTGATCAATTTCTCAGTCAAGAGGAAGAATTGTTGAATCAATCTTTTATGCCTACATTAGACAAAAAAGAAAGTTTTATGGAATCATAGAAAAGTAGTTTTCTGTAATATTTATTTACGAAAATATTGAATGGTCTTAGTAACTCTGATATATTAAAAACAATGTGACTCCTGATAATAAAAAGTAATACTTCATTTTTACTGTTAAAAGAATGTTACGCAGTTAAACGTTAAAAGATCATGAAAAAAGTTCTCTGTGATTGAGTAATAAGTACAAGTTGGTACTTAATTCAGACTGATCAATTTCTCAGTGAAGATTAAGAGGAAGAATTATTGAATCAATCTTTTATGCCTAAATTATCCAAAAAGAACGTTTTTATGGAATCACAGAAAAGTAGTCTTCTGGGATATTTATTTATAAAAATATTTATCAAATCAATTTTTGAAATCAATATATTATAAATATTTATTTGAATCAATCTTTTATGCCTACAAAAAAAGAAATGTTTTATGGAATCATAGAAAAGTAGTTTTCTGTGATATTTATTTACGAAAATATTTATCAAATCAATTTTTCAAATCAATATTTTATAAATATGTATTTGAATCAATCTTTTATGCCTACATTAGATAAAAAAAGAAAGTTTTTATGGAATCATAGAACAGTAGTTTTCTGTGATATTTATTTACGAAAATATTTATGTCTAAGAATGGTGTTAATAACTCTGATATGTTAAAAACAAGGTACTCCTGATAGTAAAAAGTAATACTTAATTTTTACTGTTAAAAGAATGTTACGTAGCTAAACAATAATGATAATATAAGTAACTACATATGGATGAAGTTAAATGCATAATTAATAGTATTTTTACAGGGTAAAAATAGAGAAAATTCATGACATGACAAAAACAATGATAAATAAAGAGCATATAAAGAAAGTAATTAAGGTATCCGTCTACATTCGGAGACCTTTTTTCTTTAAACGTAGAAACTAGTTCATGTTTTTACATTTTTAGATTTCTTTTTTATATTATCATAGAGAATTGCACTTAAAAAATTTATTCCTGGAGAAGTTTTTATAAAATTTCTAATAAATAGAGAAAATTTAGTAAAAAATTCGGGTCTTTTCAAAAGGTCTAATTTTTTAATAACTTAAATTATTTTAATATTTTTTGACGCAACATATTTCTTATGCACTTGACTAGTGAATCGCCTAAAATCTTTGCTTAATTTACATTTGGTAAAAAATTTTGGTCTTTCAAAATCCTACACAATGAATTTTTAACGAATTTTCATTACCTTTATATCTAAATATGAGTGTAACATCAATAAAAATTATCCAAATTTAAATCTTTTAGGTCACTCACTAGTAAATACTATTAAAAGCATTCGTAATAATTGTCAACAAAATATTTTAAGAACTTTTTGAGAAATCATATTTCAAGTTTCAACATTTTATTAAAAATACCGTTCCAAGAAAAACGCTTTTGAAGTTTATGAAAGCAACTTTAACTATTAAAAAATTAAATTACATGTTTAAAATTTCCCACACTTTCTTGCTTCAAAACTTTCTAATTGCTAAGTTGCTAACTATTAAAAATACTAGAAAAATGTTTAAACTAATCTTCATGAAAATTTAAAAAGTTTTGTCCAAAAAATGCTCTTTAAAAGGCTTTATATTCACAACTTCCGGTTCCGAAGTCATTACTTCGGTTTTGTTTTGACAGCTGTCACTAATGCTTAAATAGATGTAACTTTTCTTTAAAATGCTGTAGAGACAAAACAAAAAACAGATTTAGAAACCTAAAAGTTGAAATTTTACAATAAAGAAATAAAAAAATTATGATTTTTGGCAAAAAATAACGTTTTCAACGTAGAAGGATACCTTAAAAGAAAACTAATTATGGTGTTGGAGTTCAGGGATGTTGAGACTTCATTTAATAGAGATGTGCTCTGGGGGAGTAAAGAATAAAAAAAATGGGATATCACCGCAAGACTTTCTTGTACGCCTATTAAACTGGATACATTTTATTGCTGAGCCTCTAAGGCTTCAACAGAATTATCATTAGCACATTCTTTGGTTCAAAATGAATTTCATTTCTCATGTTATTAGTTTCATATATTCTCTATAATGATTTTTATCGTCATACACCAAAATCGTTTTTAATTTTAATAATTACTTTAATCCATACCAAATAATAAATCAGTAAAAATTTAAAATTATTATGTGCAAATGATAGATTTTAAAAAAAAATTATTTTTACAAATGAACTTATAATGCATCCATTTCTTAAAAAACATTCAGAGGATGTTCACACATCTTTATAATGATTTTATCACTTTCCAATAATTTAACTTTAAAAGTTAAAATAAAAAGAGCGACTAGCATGAAATTGAAATGATGTTACGACAGAGATTCACAAGAGAGTTATGTTGGCAAGTAAACTATTTTATGGTCTACGAAAATATATAAAATCAAAATTAATAAAAAGGAAAACAAAAATTTTACTTTAAAAATGTCTAATAAGATCTGTTTTGACTTATGTATGTGAAACCTGGACAACAACTTTGTCAGATGAAAAGATACTGGCGACCTTTGAAAGAAAAATCCTTAGAAATATATTTGGAGGAATACAAAAAAAAAATAATATATGGCTCAAGAGATCAT
Organism: Pardosa pseudoannulata; assembly: GCA_032207245.1. NCBI lineage: Eukaryota > Metazoa > Arthropoda > Arachnida > Araneae > Lycosidae > Pardosa > Pardosa pseudoannulata. The sequence goes on from CM063506.1 coordinate 11,403,469, forward strand.
TCAAGTTTAGAGTTATATAATTTATGTAATGAACCTAACATAATAAATTTCATCAAATTGAGAAGAATAAAGTGGGCAGGCCATCTATCAGAATGGAGAATGACCTAACAGCAAAAAGGGTCTTCGATGCAAAACCTACAGGAACGGGAAGGCGAGGAAGACCCAACCTGAGAAGGACAGACTGCCTGAAAAGATACCTTCAGGTACTTAAAGTAAAAAACTGGAAGAATTTGGCCTCCAGAAGGATGTCTTGGAAAAAGCTTATTGAGAAGGCCAGGGCCCATCCTGGGCTGCCATGCCACTGAAGAAGAAGAAGAAGCATGAAATTGAAATAGAGTTTAAATATCGTCTGCAGTTTTTAAAAATATTTTATTTTCTAGCATATAGATTAAAAGATACAATGAATCAATGACTATATTTTATGCGATTCCCGAAGAAAAATACTCTTATTCGATTATTAAAACACGATATGAAAGCATTGTTTTAATATATCTACGCGTAATATCAGTGACACAATTGATAAAAAAAGCAAAAAAAAAGCCCGATTAATATGTGAATAGAAAAAAGAAAATATGCATACCCAACAAAGTTACCTGTTAGTAAATCTAAAGTCACATATTTTAAAAGAAAATCCAAATCCTCAAATAATGAATCAATGACTATATTTTATGCTCTTCCCGAAGAAAAATACTCTTATTCAATTATTAAAAAACGATGTGAAAAGATTTTTTTAATACATCTACATATAAATAACATAATTAATAAAAAAATTAAGAAAATTCCGATTAATATGTGAATAGAAAAAAGAAAATATGCATACCTAACAAAGTTACTTAAGTTACATATTTTAAAAGAAAATCCAAACCCTCAAACCACTCTCACATCACAACATTTACTATCAAATCTTTAAGAATTTCTTTAAGAATTGTGAAAAATTTATAAAACGGATTTGAAGCTAATCATAAAAAAACAAAATAAAGTAAAATAAATAATATGTGATGTACACCACCTATTGCTTCAGCATGTTTTTCAGCTGCAGACTATGTGCAGATTGTTGTATAAAAAATTTTTTAGCAGGTTAAAAATGCATTGTATTCATTTCTCATTATTTTGTGAAAAATAAGAAATTAAACTAGCGAATTCCTCTGTCATGTAGCCTATGGATATACTGTGCATTTTAAAACAAGCTCTTTATAACAGAAACATTGGATGGGCCCTGGAATATCGTGAAAGAAAAGTGGAAAAAATCAGGAAAATTGCCACAAAAATGAGTGAACATCTCCTGTAGCATCAACTCCATGGGAATACGTCGGTATCATTCTGTTTGTATTGATTTAGAGATAAATAATACCATCTAGTGAAGACTGGCAGAGTTAATACCCATCATATTTATATATATATTTTTTTTGTTATATGGAGGTTTTTTTTTTGTTACATACTATTTTTGTACACAATCAAAAATAGTAGTACGTAACTACAAAATTTTACAAAAGTCCTAAATACTAACTTTCACCTTTTAAGGTTAATAAACTTTTATAGACGTGAGATAATTTCGTATAAATGTATATATCAGACAAAACAAGTCAAAATAGATTTAGGGAAGGTCAAAAAGGATCATAAACTAATCAAAATGGATTTAGGCATGGTCAAAATGCGTCATAAATTAGTCAAAATGAATTTAGCCATGATCAAAGAGGTTTAATCTAGTCAAAAGTGATTTAGGTATGATCAGAATCGGTATTTACTTTGAAATCTGAAGACCGAAATTTTTTTTGTGATTAAGATACTTCCTTTTTTCGTTCAAGGAAGTAAAAAATACCCATTTAACATTCTTTACAAACGAAAAGACTATTGTAATTTACACAAGGATAACTCATTTTTATAAATTTTTAATAGTTAGTTATATTTTTTTTACCATTTTATATATAAAATTTAACTGAAAATGAGCTAATTTTGAGAATCGTAATTTTTTCAGTGTTGTATGAATTGAATATTCAATATCTATTGATTGAAAATTGAATATATAAATTGAAAAATATAAATTGAATATTCAATATCTATTGATTGAAAATTGAATAGATAAATTGAAAAATATAAATTGAATATTCAATATCTATTGATTGAAAATTGAATATATAAATTGAAAAATATAAATTGAATGTTCAATATCTATTGATTAAAAATTGAATATATAAATTGAAAAATATAAATTTAATGTTCAATATCTATTGATTGAAAATTGAATATATAAATTGAAAAATATAAATTGAATGTTCAATATCTATTGATTGAAAATTGAATATATAAATTGAAAAATATAAATTGAATGTTCAATATCTATTAATTGAAAATTGAATATTACAATTGAAAAATATAAATTGAATGTTCAATATCTATTAATTGAAAATTGAATATTACAATTGAAAAATATAAATTGAATATTCAATATTTATTGATTGAAAATTGAATATATAAATTGAAAAATACAAATTGAATATATAAAAGACTGATAAGTCAGAGACCTTGATATGATGTGTGAAAACTCTGGACAGGTATATATTCAATAAAAACCTCCCTTCATATAGAATCAAAGAGTTTACTAGCTGACTGTTACAGCTGATGTTAAGAGCTAACAATAATCTATCTAAAATATATTACTAGGTTATATCTGGCGGAATTCCTCGACTTGTTCAATTGTTTACATAAAAAGTTCCACTTCAGATATTTCTTATTGGAATTTTTCTTTCGGAATTTTATCGCTTGTTAGATGAACTGTATTAACACGTACGATAAACCTAATTTGCTTTAATGCATTTTTAATCCAGGTCGTCATGCTAACGGTGGGAAACATTGTTTACTAGAAATATCTATTAATTTTGTAATGCTAACACGCCCTTTTTTTCCTTCCATTTATATTTTTATAAAGCTTTATCTGTATAATTTTAATAGCTTAGTTGGACATTTTAATGG
>CM063506.1:11408938-11511438 GCA_032207245.1 Pardosa pseudoannulata
TTGTTACATGAAGTGTTCCAACTCTTTTTTAATTACAATATATACTCTGTATAACGAAGAATTTAAATATAACGGATACTGACAAATACCGCAACACAACAACTGCAACACAACAACTCTTCAACTGAAAAGTTACTGCAATCCTTATTAAAATAATTTAATCCTTCCTTTTCAATGTCAAGTCTGAGTCGACATCATCGCATAAAATACAATGTCGAATGTAATCACTTATCACACGTCGACATGTATGATTTGAAAAAGGAACAGATAAAGTTTATCATCCCTTTTCTCAATTAAGAATGCGCAAATTTCTCTTGTAATAACGAAAGTGTTAACGGGTAGGCAATCATCATGAGACATCATAATTTTTTTTAACAAATTTATTTTTAAATTAAAATAATAAACAAAATATACAAGCAAAAATAAATCGACCGTTCAACACATTACGGTACGAAATACACAAGTATATATAGAGAAAACTTAACGAAGCAGCAGTTTCCATTGGTTAATTGAAAGTAGTAATTTGCATATCGATAATGTTTCTACCAAACTAAATTGGCTAACAGAAAGATTTTTAACAGATTTATTTTGGTTCAGGTAAACGTAGATAATCAGTTGAAAATATATCTCTATATATGAGATACCCTCACATTCGTCATCAGGAAAAGGATTTATAAATTGCATAGTTGCATTTTTAAAGCGTATATGTTCAAATATGATAACACCTTTACTTGACAGGGATTTTGAATTTAAGAATTACTGCTTAGATTTATTTAACTGAATTAAAATTGCTGGGTTGATAGTTAATTGGTTTCTTCTATAACTTAAGCATTAATTTGAGATCAGACTACTGGAAATGATGATAATTAATTTGGATATTAAAAGATTAAAATTCATAACTGATAAGGAGTAAAGGTGGTATTGTAATGGCTAAAAATGCTTGTTTATAAAAAAATATCAAAATGATGAAAAATCTCAAATAATGAACATTTATATAGCATGCCTCTGCCAGATAACAATACGTATGCACTACTCGTATATCAACATTATCTTGAGACACAATTCTAAATTTGTACCTTGAAGAAAATGGGTAAACGATAATTCTGAAAACGCCTCATGCAATCAAAATTTGTAAAAAATTGTTTATTTTTCAATAAGCATACAAGAAAATTATGTGGTCTCTGCATCAGCTTTTTACAAATGATATCTTGTGACATTTAAAAATAAAGTTGGTTAATAACGAAGGCAGGATATAACACTTAAATCTGTTCAAATTATTATATTTTTTTCTCTCGTGAGTCCATAATGCCATATATCTGATATTCAGCTGTATATTCAGCAGAAATTATTCGGGCGTTTATAGGTCAATATACAGTTCTAAAATATTCTCTAGATTTACGGAAAAATCAAGAAAAAATATTTTGTGAAATATAATAGATTTATTTCATTCCTATCTAATGCCTTTATACAATAGACACCCTTATTTGTTTCAAGCTAGTTTTCCCTTTATTTTATGTTTAGAATCTTTCATGGAAGTCCTTTCTTCTAGGAATAAAACCGAATAATTGAGTAGTAAACAAATACAGAAGGAAATGCGAACTTATTGTGTCTAAACAGATGAATCAAGGTGTGAATTTGTTTGGAAGGCGTGGCACAAAAGTTATTGCCTCAGTGCACCTCAAAAGGATTTTTACTAAAGTTCTGTTTTTTTTAAATACTGTTCAAGAGTTTTTTTTACATGTTTTTACACTACTTTATGTAGGCACGAACAAGTGATTGTATAATCACAAGCTACATCCTGAATAATTTAAAAAAATACTGTACATGAAATCATAAGACATTTCAAAGCTATTAAAATGCCGCTTCAAAACATTTCAGGAAAAATGTTCATTTATTTGCACATACAATGAAATAAAAACAAAAGAAAGTTTAAAAGAGTAACATCAGTCATAGAATTGGCATAGAAAAAAAATTTCAAATTTAAATCTCTATGCAATATCTTGAATACAAAGCATACACTGATTTCTTCTATTTTGTATTTTGTAAAGATATAAAAATAATTTTTAGAGATTGTGAAATAGCATTTCTTTAGAAGTTTTATTTGGTTGTTTTGTAAAATGAATATATTTGACATCTGAACAAAGTGGAGTTCTAATTTTACCCTTGTCTGCCTCTCAGAGTGAAATGTGATCGTAGGCTCCAGGATTGTTATTACTCATCTGGATGAATCCTATTATCCCACATATTTTATAAAAACAATTTACACACACACAGTATGGAAATACAACTAGGTATCTAATTTGTTAAATGCAATTTTGTATAAAACATTTAAATCCTTTTAGAAAACTTTTCATCGTTTTCTTGTATTACACACTTTAACTCAAATACTTAAATATTTTAAAGGGAGTATACTCAATTTAACGATAAACTCAGACAATATTAAGAGTCTAGAAACTTGGTAGAAATTTAGAAATAGTGTCTGACAAAAACGATGGGCACTTGGATATTTATATATTTTATCAATTATCAGGAATATCTGTATTTAAAATAAAAAGAACTGTTTGTATTTTAAACTATGTTAATCTATTATTTCGATATTAAATGTATTTAAAATATTAAATTACAAATTTAAAATATGACATCTGATGGTGACAGAAGAAAAATAATCTCGAAAATGATTGGATACTTCGCAGGGAAAAAAATAACAAATTTACACTGAAATTATTTCTTAGTAATTTGTTGGATTGCCTTTTGATTTCAAAACTGCATTTAAACTTTTGGTCCTGGATTGCACTAGTTATTTTGTTACTTCAGGACTGATTTAACTCCACTTACATTGTATCACTGATTTTAGTTTTTTTCGAAGAAACTGTCTTTTTGTAATATTACATTCTAGTTCTATCCAAATAGGCTTTAAATGTTTAAAATTTGGAGATTGGAGTGTCACTTTATTTACCTCCAGCTCATTATAAAGAAGCCAGAGTCAAACATTGTGTGCATTAAGCTTTGGATTACTGTCTTACTAGAATTCAAAGCCATTAGGTATATTAAATTTTGTGTTGCGATACTATATTTCATTTTAAAATATTAATATACTTGTATTGATACATTTTACCGTCAATAAATTTTATATTGCCTTATCTTGAATATTCCATAGATTCCCAAACCATAACTCATCCTCCCCCGTGTTTAACTTTTGGTAATAAAATTTGTTTCCCAAAATTCTTCTCTGGGTTTTCTCCACATTAACACTCTTTTACCCAAGCTGAAAATATTAAATTTACTTTCGCCAACAAACAAAACCTTTTTTATACTAATCAGGTGTTTTTCTTTTACAGATTTCGTGAAAGAAAGTCTAACATTTCGGGGTTTTATTAATAACAAAAAATCTTTTCCTAGCTACTTGTGGATATCGTATAGATTAGATTATTTTTCTTACAGTTTAAAAATGAACAGATATTCTATTTAATTCATGTACTTCTGAGCTATGTTTAAGAGTACTCAATCGTGGATTGTTTTAATATTCTTCAGAATAAAGCGTTTTATTCTATCAGATAACTTAGAAGGTCTCTCAGGTTCTTTTATTGTTTTAAATTGTATGATTTTCTTATAATGTTTAATAATATAAAAAACTGTTGAATAACTTAAATTAAGAATATTACTATTAAGCCTCCGAATGGAACACATCTAGAAAAAAATTCTCCAAAATACGCTAATGTCAGTGGCCAAAGAGTTCTATGATTTTTACCTTCACCCTTTGTCAACTAGAATGGAATATGGAAAACCCACCCTCGTTATTGTCCCTTTACTTCTGGCTACATATAGATATATAAATAGATATTATAGATTGTTAATTTTTAATACACATAAAGCTCTTCAAATCTGGGATATTATCCCATAAGAAATAATGGATTCTAAAAGTACAAATAAAAATATTCTTTGAGAGACTTCTTTATATTTTTTTACGAAAGTCATCCAAGATATTTAAGGGGTGCAATTAGAGATACATCTGTTACCGCAAACGAAATACTTCGAAATAGAGATTTACAAACCATGAAAAGCTATCAGTGTCTTTGTGCCTCAATGGGTAGGGTTGCATCCCTCAAGAAATGTCAGTGAAAGAGGGGTGAAGTTTCTAAAAACATAGACCCGACCCTCCTACTTCATAACTCCATGGGGGAAAGCACTGGCAAAAATGTACATTACATCTATTTTTGGAGCGTTATTGGAGGTGGAAAACTGTACGTTTTGAAGTCATCATCGGTTTGGTGGAATAGTACGTGCGAACCGCTTAGAGGGTTAAGAATATTTCTACAAGATTTGCCTTTTCTTGTATACATATTTGCTAACTAATCTACTGGTTTCTGTCGATGTTTGCTTTGGAGCTATTGTAACATAGCATTAAAATAATTGAAAATCTGTAAATGTTTTTAATTAATTCAAGAAAACGAATTTAAAAACGTTGCTTAAGCTGTTGAACCTAAGTAAATCCGTAAACGGGCGTTTTGTATTTAACTCAGATCACTTTAAAACGTTACCTTAAAACTGTCCGATTATTTTTTGTGAGTCTTTTACTTTTTCTGTGTCCGCATAAGACGTTAAGTTTTCTATTTAATTTTTTGAAAATATATTTAATATCAAAAGAATGTTAAATTAACTTACTTTCAAAATACAAAACAGTTTTTTTATTTTAATGTAATATAATTTGGATAATTGATAAAAATATAAAAAATCCAAATGTCTCATTACTTTTGTGGGGCACTGAAACATTATGACACAACTGGAACGTTAAGAAATCCTTCCAAAGGTGAAAAAGCAGATATTTGAGAAAATTGTTTTTAAGTATTAATCTCAAGGACGTACACATAAAAAAATTAAATGATTGCAAAAGATTGATTTGATTATAAAACAGCTCAAATTTTTGAAGACAAAATGAATGTCTTCCGATTTTTTGTCGAATTCCATCATTTTGAAGGTCTTTTGCCTCCTTAAAGTGGAAGTCAAAAATAAGGTCATGCATTTAATACGCAATAGCTTCTTAATTACTTTAACACTGTTTGATTGTGCATTACTAAAATTATAAATAATAAATCTTAAACCTAATAAAACATTTATTTTATGTATTGTAAATTTAGTATTGTGTCAGAAATTAGGTCATCGGATAGTAAGAAAAATTTTATTTCTTCCCTAGCAAGATTTAAAATAAACATAATTTAGTTGGAAAACTTTAAGAACGAGTCTGGCAAACATTCTATTATTTTCAATGTCGTTTTACCTACAGAAAAATACATTGAAGAGCTAAAGCACGAAGGCAACTTTGGAATTAAAAAAAATTTTAAACGATTACTTTACCAGTCATTATTTAACGTTGAGCTTATAAAGAACACATACTCAAACTCATACCATACAGTGAAGTTTCGGTGCTTTTAGATAACTACATAAAGTTTCTAATTAATAAAAAATATTTTTTCATTACTCTGTATCAAAACTGCTTGTATATTTGCATGACAGTTATCTGAGTTTTATCAATATTTACATGAATTATTTGGAAACACAGCCCATGTATTAAAGAAGACATTAAAGTTTATTAAAACATTGTAAACTTTTTTACAAGATTTTTTGTCATAATTCCCAAAGTTTATATCACCAGCTTGCAAAAATTAGAGGAAAGGTGTAGTTTTACAAGAAAAATATGATAGTGCAAAGTATATTTTAAAAAATTAAATTGACAACTGTAACAATAAGTTACATTCGGTTCAGTTTTTTTACCTCTTCCCGTGAGTCATCGTCAAAGACATACCAGAGCATCGGTTTGAACTAGAAAGAAACTTCGGACTTCTCCCAACCAGTAGAAGGGTCCGTTGGTTTGGGGGATTCTGACCCCTCGCCGTTCTCGAGTGGATCCCTGTTCTTTTCTCCGCGAGGCAGTCGGATTTTTTTAGAGGACAAGTTTGTGACCAGAGGAGGGTAGAAGGTGAACGCTGCTGGCATCCGCGACTTGAGGGATAGAGATTTTGAGAAAAATCATCACCATACTGTTATTTAGGACCGGCGCCGACTCTAGAGCAGTCTTCGATATCTACAAATGATAAGTTGATTACAGTTGTATTCCTTAGGCACTTATTTAACTGTATAAATTCAAATAATCAAGACATATTTGTCCATATATTTATTAATGAATATTATTTATTTATTTTTCTTTATCAAACATTAGACCAAAGTAACATTATTTTTACAACAACTAGATATGAACTTACAAAGGAATTAGTCTCATTCTGCGGGCATGCTCGAAATAGGCCCGTATTTTTATTATGTAAATTTGAAGCTAATACTATTAGAAAACTTATTAAAATGTCCATATGTATGATATGAAATATGAAAACGACATTGACCTATACTAAATCACATTTCACCCACCTCTCCGAGTCGGTTCAAATTAAGTTATTTCATAAACTGCTAAAATGAAATGTTTGAAAAACAATTAGAAAGTAATTTATAACGCTGAAGACCCCACACTGGTGGACAAGATTTTGGCTTTTAAGTGTTTAAGATTAATTTTTTTTAATTTAAAATTATTTTCTTTTAGCAATTTCTAAGAGAACCACTTTTTTCTTAGTTATTTAGACAGATTGTTTCAAATACAGCTCAAAATAGTTCTAATATTTTGGAAATATACACTATTTTTTAATAAACTCGCCAATAGTATTAGCTAGAAAACAAATATACTTTCTAAAATGCCTTTCTATCTGGGAAATGCATGCCTTTATAAATGTAATATACGTGACATACGATAGAGGTTTGAAAGTAATGAAGAAAAGGAAATCTATAGATATTATAAATAATTGAAAGACACACAACTTCTTTTTTTAGTTCCTTAAGTTTTAGTTCTAAATATAAAGTCTTAAGTGCCCATTAAGTCTAAATGTACAAGGATTAGTTTAGACAATAAAACTAAGCTGTTATGCTAAATTATTAAGAATGTTTCAAAGAAACAGAGTCACAAATTAACCAGCAAATCACAAAGGGCGTGAGTTCCTTTTTGCAAAGGATATTTGTATTGTTTTGAAATAGATTTTTCCTTCTCAAGCAGTTATTACTCATTATGTTGTTATAGCTTATAATGCACATTCGTTATAAATTTCACGAATATTAAAAAGCATGCAAATTATATATTCTAATAAAATATATAAATGCTCACCAATAAAATAGAATTTCAAAAGCTCTTCTATTAAAATCTAGACAATTATACTGTCCGATCAACTATCAGTTATCACAATACAGGATCATGTTTCAAATGAAACGGCAATAACTCAAATAACCTCTACAATGGACAAGACATTACGGAGTTTATAGAAACCGGGGTGTGTCTGCATTTTTATTCCAAAATGAATGCTACTGGGATTAGCAAAGTGACATAGTAATGGAAATATTTTACATTTAAACTGTTTTCTTATAAATTAAAACTTTTACCATTGAAAAGAAAAGATAATATCTGTCCTTTAAGGAGTTCAGTAAAAAGAAAACAATGAAGTAAATTGTTAATTTTTAAAGAACTGGTATTAAATCTTTTTGTTTAAACAACTTCGAATTAAATAATATAAATGCTGGAATATATTATCTCAAATGTTCGAATATATTATTTCATACAGTGGCTTACACAAAGGGAGTGTAAAGAAACATGTTTAATCTTAAGTTTTTTTTTCTCATTGAAATATTTGAAGATAAGTCTTTTATTTTTGTTACAGGTGTTCTTTAAGAGATTTTGAAAGAAATTAGTTGCGCATAAAAAGTGGATTTTGTTTTATCTTCACGCTAATTTTTTCAAAATTATGATGGAAAAAGTTATTTTAAAGAATTCGTGAGAAATAAAATAGAAAAGTATTTGCTGTGTCTGAAAAAGTACCTCTGGATCAGTATTTGCAGACAAAAAGAGGTGAATCCTTATAGAATACTTTTATTCTCTTATTGTTCTCGCCTTCAATAGTTTCTTGGCAAAGAAATTCAGTAGGCATTTTTACAAAGATAATTTCTCATAATTGAGAATTATTTTAATCAATTTTTCAGTGGTTTTAGATTACAACGATTCCAAAAATCTGAAATATTTTTCTTCTTCGTATTTTCTCTACCATTCTTAAATGACCTTTTTTTCCGTAACTTTAATAGCTTGATAAAAAAATTAAATCAAAGCTTAAACATTTTTAGGAGTGATATGATTGTAACAGAGTATTCCTTAGATTTTACCATGGCAGTTCTAAACTAAAGAAACGGTGTCATTCACGTTAGTGACGATAATACTAACCTCCCCTACCCCCAAAAATCATTTTATAAATACTCCACAGATTTCAAATTAGGAAAAAAATTAAAAAATTAAAAAATTAAAATCAAATATTTTAGTTAAAATATATATTTTTCATAAACAAAAATTATATACTTCACATAAATATTGTAAATTCACATAAACATTGTAAAAACACACATGACCTCACTCAACACTCACAAGCCTAAACCATCGGCTAAAGTGCAAAACTAGCTTAAACAAAATTTGATTAGTTTTTAAACAGTTCTTCATTTTCTTCATTCTTTACTAGGTGAAGTTGGTCAGTTTTGGACTGTGAATTGTACTAACTTATATAGGTAGATATATATTATTATAGAAAAAAACTTTGTTACATTTTTTGACAAATGTTATTAAAACATAATTTTTAAAGATATCAAATGTTTGACTTTGTCAATAAATTTTCTTCGCCATTGATATATATATATATATATATATATATATATATATATATATATATATATATATATATATATATATATATATATATATATTAATGAGCACATATACAAATATAAACACGAATAAATAAAAACACATGTATATATATTAATGACTGTGCCATTTTAAGTCATATGGTTTAGAAAAATCTTACTTTAGGAAACCATTACTTTTTTACTATCACCTCTGTTTAAAACGACAATCGATTAAAATTCACCTTTTCTATATAGAATACATAAAAATGTATCTTAGCAATGAGCTATATAGTGAATGCAGAAAGTATTTATACAGGCTTAATTTCCTGATAAAATATTACTTTTATCGTCAGTATATTAAGGAATTTTTATTTATTTATCTACATTTAAATAATTCTTTTAATTAAATAGCCCCAACAACAGAAAAAAAGGTAAAAAAATTGTGAAGTTCTTTATTTACAGGTAATTAGTAAGTAAGGGCGATTTTTGAGTGAGCATAATATATTTGTATACTGTAAGAAATGTAAATTTTAGATAGCAATTTGTGAGTTTGTTATTTAGATTTTCTATGTTTAATGATGTGACTGATTACGTGAATTATACAGAATATTATTATGTTATTTTAAGTGAAACTGGAAATGTAAATTTCAAAAACAAGCCGTACTTGGAAGGAAACGAATTTTTTTTAAACAAAATAATCTTAAAACTTCGTAAAATTGAAAAATTGAACCATGAAATATTAGCTATAATCAATAAACTGCCAAGATTGATCTGGCTGTATATCATACAAAATTTTATTGCTTATAAGATAATGTAAAACAGTGCTGAATCGGGACTAGCACTAACATCTACTCACGTTACATTTTTTAAATGTTCTTTAAAGATATTATCTAATTTAAGTGCTTCTAAGCTTGCAGCAGAATGGGGAACAACGGGAAATCGATAACCATAAATACAGTGTAATGGATGTAAGTACAGTAGTTTATGTACAGTGTGTAATGGATAAAAGAAATAAGGCAATGTTTCAAAGAAAAAAAATGCTTGTAAGAGAAAACAATTTATTAAACTTTAAAGATTATTATTCCACCAGCAATATGTAAGCCAGTTAATAAAAGTAAGCCAACTATATTGGGAAATCATAAATTTACCAGATGAAAGTAAATTTAACATTCTTGGTTTGGATAGCCTCAAAATGGTGGGGAATATGTAAACTAGAGAAACAGTGAAGTGGAAGCATGCTGGTTTTGGATTGTGTGAATCCTTATACAATTGGTACTTTAGTCCCAATTTATAGCATTATAAAGCTATCATCAGTCATCCTCATTATAAAGCTATTTTTAAAAAAAGGAGTTCAAAAATGATAATAATTAGTTTAAATTATGTTTACATCTTTATGCGTAATAATGATCCCAAGACCGTAGCCTTAAGAATTCGATTCGAAATATCTTGAAGAATACCGAAGTTTATGAAATTTATTCCTCACTAAAGTAACCTTAGTTCAGTTGAACATTGATTTTAAACTCTTGAAAAACATTTAAATCTAGACATATTTCTAACAAAAATAAGTCAACATGTGCACTTATATAAACATGGAACGCTATACAAAGTTCAACATAACAGTTATAAACAAATTCAAAGTAATTATTATAGCTGCAAATTCTTTACAATGAAATTGTATTCCAAAAATACGAAATATTCTGCTTTGTATGAATACTTTTTACAAAATGTGGATTGTTTATGTTATCTACATATTTTACTTGGTATGTAGTACTTATTATTTAAATTTCGCATAAAGCAGTAGAATATAATCTATCGTAAAATTGTATTTGATTACTTTAGAAATTTCATTCATAGTTTTTTAAATATGGCATTTTATATTATAATATTGACTTTAGACTCACAGTATACACATACACACACATATACATATATATATATAACGTGTGGCAAGAATTCCAATACTATCCTTAATGGCCTTGACATTTTTAAAGAAGTGTCAGCTCAGTGGTGCCTCTTTTACTGTATATAACTACCTCGAAGCTTTTAAGACCGTTAGGAAAAAATGCTAATAGCAGTCATGTATCTCTAAAAGCGATTTGTACGAAACGCACGAGTGATTGAGAAGTAAAGTAAACGGGTTTATCAAAAAACTGGAAAACAAACACCTACGTCAATATTTGGCAGTTCCTATTAAGGTTCTGTAATGGAGTCATTTCATTGTACTGCGAATTGAAATTTGCATTGACGTCGGACTTCACAAAAAGAACAAAAATATGTTAAAGAAATGAGCAAAAGACATGAATATCAATGAAATTTTCACCTCCAAACATTAGCTAATAATCCGTAAAAGGATACTAGAGTTTTTTGCTTAAATCCAAAAAGATAAAGTTGATTGGATGACAAGAATCGAAAAAAAATTAATAAAAATATTCCTATAATAATTTTATGATCATATAGGGGTGTTTCAGTATGATTTGTTTGTGCAGTTTCCAATACTAATCTCTCAACTAATGGTGAAAAGACCATAATTTTAAAGAATTGGCCACGATAATTGAAAACTTCAGTAAACTTCTTTGTTGGACTCTGAAAATATATTTAAGCAGTTAACTGTGAGACTATAAAACCTGACGTAAAGTTCTTTACTCGATGAAAGAATAACTGTTGGTGTTTATTTACTTGAAAGACAATTCTTGGCATAATTATTCTTCCATTAAATTAATTTGGAAATAAAAAAATATCTTCATCAATTGTTAAAATAGGATTTAATAAATGTTTAGATTAGAATACTAGCAAGCTATGCCCCATTCCCCAGTATGTTTGTTTCTGAAGCAGTGAAGATTTATGCTTATTTGAGTAACATTTATTTTTGTATTTCCAAATACTTCTTTCCCAAATGAATTTAAATTTTAGGGATTAATCATTTGGATCCATAGAATACATTAATATTAGTATATTTTGTAATGCTTTCTTGGAAAGTTAAGACGATGTCTGTCTTGTCTGTTGAAAAAATAGGATACTGCCTTTGATCCCGAAATATATAATTTAGTTTCCTGTATCAATATGGATGTTCGTGGCCGGAGTCGTATTAAAGAAGGTTCTAAAGAAGAAGTGTCAAATTAGGTCTCGAATAGTTCTCACAATCCCCTAAAAATAGACTACTTCACTGTTATGCTAACTTAAAATTAATTAATAATTCTAAGCATCATTTTTCCTTCACAGGAAAAAAAAGGAGTAATTAGTGATAAAGATATTTCAATGTGGAAAGAGCATAGTGTACCCGTTAAAAATGCAAAATATTTCTCTGTAGTTACTAAGAAATTAAAAGAAAGAACGAGAGAAAGACAGAAAAGAAAGAAAGAAAGAAAAGAAAGAAAGAAATTTTTTTATTCATGTAAAAGAGAAAAAATAGCAAAATTATCCCACTTAGCCTAATAATGTGTTATTAAAAAGACATTTAATTGTAAATGTTCACATATGCACATGCTTGTATGTACATAAAATTGGTACTGCATGATTTGGAAGGGGAAAAGACGCTTACTTTTTTAGAACTTTTTTTCCTATACTCTACACAGAAAAAAATATTCATTGACTATGCTATTTAAACAAAGTGAAATAAAAAATAAGCAAGTATCCAACATACATATATTATTTTTCATTCCTTTTTCCTAACGTTGCATTTATTTCATTGTCAGGAACCCAATTTTGGTACTAAGTTTCATCGCCAAATTTTATGACTTGGCTACAATATTTGGCAATTTTACAATGTGCAATTTTACAATATATTGCAGGCAATGTGGCATTCTAGTTACAGACGTCTGTTACACGTTTTCATTACACAATTTTCTTAATAAAGGGTGTCATAAAAATGACATAGTCATTAATATATATATTTGTGTGCCCATGCCTGTATATATACATACATACAAACATACATATATATATATACTATATTTATATATATATATACATTATATATATATATATATATATATATATATATATATATATATATATATATATATATATATATATATATATATATATATATATATATATATTTACATATGTATATATAGGTGTAAAAGTAGCCTCCTACGGTGATTAGGTGTTATATCAGTGGGATCACGTTCTTCTGATTAAGTCGTAGTTTTGGGACTTACGTTGCTCTTTGACTGTGACCTCGTCTCTCTTTTCGCCACTCTGTTTGACCCCACTTTTCACGCTACTCTTGCAAAATGTTGCGTTTGTAACTATCGTTTTTTTAATCTACTTTGCGCTCTTTGAATGCTAACAACACGCTTCGGGAATGGTAATTGAGACTGAAAGGAAAATATGGACCAAATTAATTTCCCTAATTCTCTTTAAAAGGACTTTGTTGAGGAAATTGTGTGTTTTACATAAACGTGAATCCGAATGGAGAATTTGGCCTGACTTTGGCCCTGTGATTATGAAACCTACGAAAGTGATTTCGAGAATTAAGCTTATGTACATTATTCTTTTTTTCGAGAGAAAAGAGCCTTGGACTGCTTTGATAAAGTGCATTGTTTGAAATTTTACCCATTAGGTGAACTGACACGATTTACTCGATATATATTTCTTTGTTAATCTGATAAGAATTTCAATACAATGGAATTAATTTTTTTCTATTATTTTGTCAATCTTTTATTACCGAGATATTATTAAAATTTTGTATACCATTTTATATATATATATATTTATAATAATAGCTGACAGTTTAATCTGTTGATTATTTTTAGTTAAGTACGGAAAAAGATTTAATTACACAAGGCTTAATGGTACCCAGAGTTACTAAATAAAATAAAGTTCAAACTTATTAAAATAAGAGAAAGATTTGCTATTCACACCAGTTCTACGTTTAAAAGTTAAAATATTAAAAATATTTTTTAATCCTTTAGCGGGCCATTTATTTCTTACACAACCTTTTCAAACTTTCGAAACAGATGAGATAATTATATTCAATTGATCAAACAATAGATGTCAGCGCCAAAGTGAAGCGAGAATCAGTCGTCTCATCGTTATAATTGCAATAATATATATTATAAGGTACAGATTCGATATCTACGCTCCGGCTTTTGTCGCCAAATTTGGAGACTTTTTCGGGCGTTTTGCTGGGCGATGACTGCTTATCTTTTACTTCCCTGACATTGGACCTTTGTAGTGGCAACCTGGTTCGTTCTTTAATCCCCATTGGTGCACGTCACCAACTGGCGTCTTTTTGGAATTATTTCTCCTCTATAGAGTTCTTTCGCGGTACTGTACGTGCTGGTCAGTAACGCGAATTAATTAATTTCTTTTAATTTTTTCTCTTATTTTCTTTTAACTAATTTCTTTTTTTTTAATGTTTCTTAAAATGGCGAGTGACCAACTGGCGTCTTTTTGGAATTATTTGTCCTCTAGAGAGTTATTTCGTGTTACTGTAAGTGCTGGTTTGGTTGAAGGGCCCGCGTGGTCAGATGGTACCATTTTATTTAAAAATCTTATTAGGTATTTTGTGCATTATGGGTTAGAAATCATAATTTTTTCAATGTTTCATAATTTCTTGTGTGTTTCTAAACGTCTGTATGCCTTTTTTTATAATTGTTGTAACATTTTTGGGGTGTTGAGGGGGGTTTCCACCCCTCAAAATTAAAAAGAATTATGTTTTTAAATAATTTTTCAGTGTTTCATAATTTTTTTTAATGTTTCTCAAAATATGTGTATGTTTTTATATTTGTTCTAATAATATAGGAGGGGGTGAGGGGGGGGGGGTTCCCCCCTTCAAAAATAAAAAAATTTAATATTTTAATCTTTTAGAAAATGCCATTTCTGCCGCCATTTTTATATAGTGTTTCTGAAAAGCCATGTGGTGGCGTCCATGTTTTTTTCTGCCTTAATTAGGTGTATTTTGTAAGATCATGTAGGTGACGATCATGGAAGTAAGATCACATAGACCACGGCCTTTTTAAAGGGTTAAATAAAATTTCATTAAGCTGTCGAAATTATATCCCAGGACTTATAGCTGCTATCACCCAACAAGTAAATGGCAAGAAATGTATAAATATGCAAATCACCTTTAAATCAGTACAGTTTTAAGAGCATGGTAAAAAGTTCTTCACTTTCGAAAACTAGGTCTAGGTATCATACTTTAAATACATTCCTCTTACTAATGCCTCTGCATTTTATCACCCACTATTGTGGTAAATATGGTACACCTTGAACATTTTAACTGTTGCCATTAATTCCTCTGTTCATCCTAGTGAATTTTAACTATAATTTTAGATTGTACCAGAAAATATCACAAAATTGTACTGAAATGCACCACTTCGATAAATTCAAATGCTTCTTAGAACGGTGATATTTTCACGGTACCTGTAAATGAAACTGTTTTAAATATGAAAAGAATGCTTTTATTTTTCAAAGAATTGTCTACAACTTTTTGCAAAAAAATTGCTTATAATTTATTTCAAAATTGCTAAATTTTGAGTTTTATAGAATAAATTGAAATATAAAGACATACTCTAGTTTCTTTTTGCTTCTATATACAATAAAAATTTTATTAATAAGATTAAAATGTCAATTAGTATTTTATGTATAACCTTACAAGAAATCTACCACATATTATCCACAATTATATATTGGACATAAGCTTTGAATTTTATTGCGGGTGCTTAACCCTTAATTTGGCTGTCTGGCCGCTACACCGGGCATGTATATTTATAACTACTATATAACATAAATGTCAGTGTCGCCACAGAAGACATTACTTATCTCAAAAATGGAAAACGATATATTTTTTTTATTTTACAGAGATCCTAATGTCTATACAGACATGGGAAAATAACAGAAATTAAAAAAAAAATATTTGAAAAAGCATCTTATCAAATTAAGGGTTAATTTAAATTTTGGAAATAATCTTTTATTGCATAGTATTAATATCCTTGAGAAATTCTCAAATTTTCATTTTAAGTTTGTTTGCACTATGACCAGTTCATCATTGTGAGCTAAGTTGTTCCAACCGTATTGCAAAATTAAGTTCTCATTTTGTTTAACAATTGCATCTCAATTGCATTTGAATATATTAATCATCTCAAGGTGTTTGAATGGTAAACATGCATGCGAAAACAGCGAAACTTTTTAAACAAATAAATTTTCTATCTAGAACTGAATCACGTATTAATTAAAATGATGAATCGAGAGCTTTTGTAACTATTTGCAGTGTCTGCAAAGAAATCACGTAAAAGTGAGGAAGCCGCGTCAAAACCTCTTCTTTATTCTTTTCATAGCTTTTCACATCGTGTTGACCTCAGCATTCAGTTTGTTTTACACTCGTGAAAAGAGTACATTAAATTGCCAGTTGTTTCTAAAGCCACAGGTTAAGTACTCTTTCTCGCAGTAGTATTGTAACTTGGATACGAGCAATAAATTTGTTTAAAATGGAACACAACAACCAATAATTTCTTGCTTCGTTTTCTCTCTTTTATTTTTGCCTTCATCTTCTTTTCTCTTCTCAACGATATGTAAATGGTTTTCATCTACGCGGCGTGCTTATAAAAATAAATCTTTGCTTTAAAATTATTACTATAAAGTGCATGAGGATATTTTCCAAGGTTGTCGATAAAAGGAATACATCACTGCTCTTCAGATATTTATACAAAATTGGAGAAGAAGCTTCCATTTAATAGCTTATCACGGTAAAATAATATTCGATGGTCTGGTCATCAATTAACTAAGGAATAAATATTTCTGAATTTAACCCCCTAACGTGCACGCTCGAGTTAACTTGAGTGAGCTAAACTGGTCAAACTGTGCACACTCGAGATAATTCGAGCGGCGTTGTACTTTAATTTTTCACACTCGTATGCAATCGAATTGAAAATAATCTGAAAGATAAAAAACATTCGTTTTATTGATATTTATCATTTACATGGGATTGTAAGTTATAACACTTACTTATTCAAGTATAAAATATTTCTGACAGCGTATTCATATTCATATTCTGATTCACTCATTTTTCAATATATATTTTACTAAAATATAATGTAAAATAAAATATAATTGTTAACTATTTTACTACTAAGCTCTGGCTGTAGAGACGTCCTTGACTCGAGGCGTCACTTTATATACTTATTCTTGAGATATGAAACATAAGGGTTTCATATTTGATACCTACGCATCAAGGGATGACACATCATACTGCCAATTGGTAGATTGCCTACCAATTGAACAATATATTCTTTCGAAAGCAATAATAATAGTCTAAAAATTAGAAATCAATTGTATAAATATCCAAAATACTCAAATTTTGATTTTTTTTTTATATTCGTAATTTTTTTGGCAAGACAACGTTCTAAATTGTATTTTTTACATTAAAAATTGATTTTTTCTGCCGATCTTTAAAAAAAACTGTGCGTTAAGGGTTTAATATGCTTCCATTTTGTAGGAAATGCCTCGAACTGAAGTTATCGCATGGTATGCAGATTTTGGAATCTCTCGGTCTTCATTTGCGTCATAGTAAATTCGCACACATTATATGCTAATGAAAGTAGACAATAGAATAAATAAAGGAAGGACATCCGATATGTAAAGAGTAATTTTTTTATATTCACAAATAATTCTAATTTTGGTTTGGAAGGAAACATTGTACCAAACCTGCACAGCATGGGGATATTTTAGAATTAAACTGTCAAGATTGACGTTAATCCTTTTGGTACGGTGGATCCACCAAACATGGAATTAAAAATGTATACAAGTTTCGTTCCTTTAATCCCTGGTTATCGATCATTGCATACTTCATGCTTAGGTAATAAGTTTTACTTAGGAATATGAAAGTTTCAATGATGAGGAACATATTGTGAAGAACATCCAATGACGAGACGATAACAAATTAATGGGTTATTGTTTAAATATACGAATAACAATTGTAATTTTTTAGACATTTCCTTTGTTCAATGTATTCCTAAAGAACATCATTATTATAAAGTCATAGTCATATTCTACAACAAACTGATAGCGATAAAAGTTTTACATAAATATTTAAAATTTTATCGTAGAACTTGGGTATCTGCAAAAATTGAAAGTTATATTTTAATCAAATGGAGGGGAATTCAGGATGAATTGGCTGAACCCTCCCCCAGTTTAACCAAAAGATTTAGAAGTCCTATGCCATTATATAGGTAGATGATTTCTTTTTGTTTAATTGTGTCTATTTTCCCTTTTATAGAAATCATACTACACCAACTAAATATGTTTCCCTGCAGTGGTAAAAATAACAAACCTTTGCATTCAGTTTCAATTTTATAGAAATCATATTACACCAAATAAATATGTTTCCCTGTAGTGGAAAAATAACAAAACTTTGCATTCAGTTTCACTTTTATAGAAATCATACTACACCAACTAAATATGTTTCCCTGCAGTGGTAAAAATAACAAACCTTTGCATTCAGTTTCAATTTTATAGAAATCATATTACACCAAATAAATATGTTTCCCTGTAGTGGAAAAATAACAAAACTTTGCATTCAGTTTCAATATTGCATTTTATAGAAATCATACTACACCAACTAAATATGTTTTCCTGCAGTGGTAAAAATAACAAATCTTTGCATTGATAGCCTAAACGTTTGACTTATTGTGTAAATATTAGATTATATTACTGTATAGAGTTCATGTGAGTAGCAATTTTTCTTAGATGTATTGTTTTTCTCATGTTCTTCTAAAAATAATAATGTATTCTCAGATATTAGCATTCCAAATCAGGAACCTCTTTATAACAGACCAGTAATTCGTATTAATAAAAATCGTATTCAAAAAACGTTATTTAATTAATAGGTTTTAATAATTCTACTTTTCTGATGGTTCGTCAACAAATCTATTTTTTGTATAGAATGGCTATACAATTCAACTGAATATATCATAAACACAGGTGAATATACTAGTTAAAATTAAAGGTAAATCTTATCTGCAGCTGAATACACAAATTTATCAATTATTTTATGAATAAAATATAGAATTCAGTGTGTTATATGAAAATGTTTTTCTGATTTAAAATTCATTTTAGGCTTTTAAAAATGAAAAGTTACATTCCACAATATAATAAATGATATTTTAAAAACAAGTGGACAGTTTTTGAGCTATTATGTAAGTAAAAAGCCTTCTCTGTTTGCTATCATCTCATTTGACAAAAAATAACGTAAGGTAAATGTGAAAAATTAATTATCTTCAAAGGAATATTTAAGAATAAAATTAAAGATCAATATTCTTAAAATAAACAATTAAACTGAATAACAGGAAGCTAACTTTAACCGTTAACATCTCTAATAAAATCCTTTATGGTAATACTTTAAAATGTTTATTCTAATAGCGCTTTTATAACTCATTGCTGTAGACATTCTTAGGTATAATAAACATGATACAAAGAATTCGCCTAATCTGTTATCTATTTTTTATTTATGTACACTTTTAACATTGCATAGGATTTATAAAGGGTTAATCTGTTTCTATCAATTCAAAGAAAATTTTGAATTGAAATTTGAATATTTTAATGTTTAAATACGATTAATGCTTGAAATTGTATGTCATGTTTAAAATTATTGAACATCTATTGAATATAATCTGGAGTTTTACAAGATTATTTTTATTTCAGGAACTGCATTTGGTAACGATTGTGGATCCATTAGTCGTACTTACCTTAGTACCACATATGCTGATATATGCATTCATTTGATGTCCAAAATGCTTTAAGGACGTAAGTATGATATTTATATGTCTATTATAGCATTTGAGCGGATAGGATCATGGATCTTTGATTGAAACATAAAGGATGGTTCCTAATTCAGAGTCATTTCAGATGAAGTATTGAATGTCTGGATATCCTGTATGGATAGCTTGGTTAATGTTCTCTTGCATAGGAGAGAAATGGATCCATCAGATAGATTCAGTCTAGAATCCAATACTTAGAAAAAAAACCTCTCGTATTTTAAAACAAATGTTTTGGCGATGAGATGACAAAAGTTTTGCTTCTAAGGAGATTTAAACTTTTGATGTATTTCTTTATTATTAAGCGAGAATATTACTTAAAAACCACGTTAAGATATTTAAAACGACAACCATTACTTTTCTTTTTGAAACTGACATAATAGTAAATAATTTTTCACCTTTGTCCGAAAAGAGTAATAAATATTAATAATCTATTGCTACTTAGTGTATCAAAATAGCATTGTAAATTACTGCTTCAAAAGTTTAATCGTATAAGATAGGAATATCTTGGGGTTGAAAACTGATAACCTACATTAAATTGTTTATACTTTTATGAGGGCAAAATATTTGATTTTATTACTTCTTCATTTGGCATTTTAAGGATAGTATTATACACAAAAAGTGTTTAATATAACTTTTCTGACTTGAAATATGTAATAGTAAATATAGTAAGAAATTATAAATACTTGTATCTCTAAACTACTGTGAAATAAACTGCAAAAACATCTTATAGTTCTTACCTTGCAATACTGTTTTTCAACGTATATATATGAAGAAAAGACATTACTGTGTAGAAAAATTATATGCATCTTAAATTATAGAGATATTTTAGACTTAAACGAAGTAGCGTGTGCGAATAAAAAGCATGCGAAAGCCCAAACGTTTTAAATTTCATTTAATAATAGTTTACGATCATACGCATGCGAAAAATCACGTGTTGAAAAGTGTACTTTGGTCTTTTCCTTATCGTGCCAGAAGATTATCACGAGATATCTATTAGTTAAATTTTCTTAGTATTGTGCAATGGCGATTGCATCACCACTATGGCACAAAACAGTAATAAACAAACATTACCATTCGAAAGTACTACTTACAATGTCTGAAACCATTTTCATGCACTTTTCACACCCATCCCAACAAAATTGTGCGACCCACTCTATCCGCAAGAAAAGAAAGCATGTTAAAAGTTTGCATAAACAATGAGAGTTGGTTGGCAGTCCTACGCTCATCGAATTGTGAGTTATTAACTAGAACAATAGCGACGTCTGGTTTACGAGTTAAATGCAAGATAACATCGGAGTCAGCTGTTATGGGCTGTGGATTGTAGTCGATGTTACGTGCACATTATGGATGATGTTCGTGTCTGTTATCTACTGATAGGATTACATGACTGAAGGGCTGGGTGGACGCTCTGAGTGATGGTTTGCGATAGGATTGGCTATCTTACTTATCTTGAAAAATGATTCATGACTCTTTGGCGGTTGCGTGTGATTTAGATCAATTCACAAGTACCCAGTTTTCCGAAATAGGAATTTTAATTTTACATTTTTAGCCCTTTAAAACAATTAATTTAATACATTTATGAGATACTTTCAATATCCTTAGTCAGTAGTTTTTCGTCCCTTCCAATTCCACGTTACCTCTGTGTTCATGGTGCATAATATATATATATATATATATATATATATATATATATATATATATATATATATATATATATATATGTGTATATCTATATATATATACCTATATACGTATATATATATATCTATATACGTATATATATATATATATATATATATATATATATATATATATATATATATATATATATATATATATATATATATACACTCAAAAGCCAAAACATTATGACCAAACCTACATTTTGCAATGAACTCCCCTGGATGACGTGGAAAGCACGTGATCAGGTGGAAGTGGTACTTAACTGCTGCTGGAGAGTCTGAAGAATCATTCTTTCACTTACTTCTGTGTGTAATGAGAAAGGCTGCGGATATAAGCGATTTTGATAGAGGGCAGATTGTAATGGCTCGAAGGCTCGGAACAAGTATTTCAGAAATTGCACGACTCGTGGGTTTTTCGTGATCTACATTTGTTAGTACTTATGCAAAGTGGATGAATGCAGCAGTAGACGACATAGTGGTCATAATATTTTGGCTCCTGAGAGTATATATATATATATATATATATATATATATATATATATATATATATATATATATATATATATATATATATATATATATATATATATATATATATATTTAGGGGGGGAATCCCTGGACAACATTTTGGAGTTCATGACAGGTTAAAACTAAAAAAAATATTGCTACCCATATTCAATTTTCCGAAAGTCAAAAGAAATATCGGTACAATTTTTGTGTGCTTACTAAAAGTAAATGAATATATGCTTATCTATAATCAATACTTAATGGCAATTTATATTTTTAGGATTCCAAGATTTGATTATCCATGATTTGGCGTTGGACCCTTTCAATAGTAAATTCGCCAAATAAGATGAATCTATACTGATAAAAGGTTAATGCTGATAATAGAAATAAAGTTATCTCATTATTCCCGAAAAAAGTGCTAACCGAACAAGAATGCTATAAATTCTGCTTACAAAAACAGATGGCAATTATATATACTTCTCCATGGGTCACTGTAGAGAAGCAGTTTCTAATCTTACTACTTAGCAGAATATGGATATAGTGCAGTTATGAGAACCCCCCCCCCCACACACACAGACTTACACAAAAAGAGATACCAACTGAAAAATAGTGCTTTCGGAGACTGAATATAAACTTGTATCAACCCATCAGGCTCACTAAGTTAGAAGTATTAAAAATTATTTTTAGAATTTATGATACAAAGTAATAATTTTAATAGATAATGCTTTGAATATCAAAATGTTTTATTTATGTTTTATATTTTTATGTTACTCTTAAAAATAAAAAAATTAAAAGTGTAATTTATTTTTGTTATGTATAAATATTCAAGATCAAACTACTGACCTATGCTCCTTTTCATATAGTAGTGTCCAAGAATGTGTATTCAGATTTAAGTTTTAAAACATTTTACTTAGAAAGACAGCGAGCACTTTATAACTTCTTCTCATAATGTTTTGAGTTAACATACTAGGAATGTTTGGTAGTATCCGCATAATTAAGAACACGAATGAAAGAAATGTTTTTCTTTTTTATTCTTTTTCAGCACACTGACTGATATTACCTAGGTTTAATGATATTGTAGGAAATGTATATGCAATCAAAGTTTATATTTACTGCCAAAATAATGTTTGAATAATGAGACTACATATTTTCTTTTAAGAAATAAATGAAATCAAATCATAAGATTACTAACCTACTTTTTAAAAGAATAATTCCTATTTGTATGAAGAAATCTCCTGAATGATGAAACAAACGATTTATTTTACAGAAATGTAACGTTAATTTTCCATGCACGGATTAAATCAAATCACTATTATAAATTCAAATTTTGAAGTTGAATATTGAGTGTGAAAAAAATCCACTGCGTCTATAATATTACTTAAATGACTTAATGTTGTTTAGAAACTACAATATAACTAGGTTGATGTAAAGAATACCATTATATTCAGTCTGTCTAAAACGTAATGATGTAAAGTAATTTAAAAACCAATTGTCCTTTTAATAATATGTTGACAGAAACTTTTAAAAATTAATATTTGTTTGAGAGTGCAAAAACTTTTTTCTCCTAGATTCGTATTCCTGAGGCGTACTTAGTATTCTATCTAGAAAAGAATGAGCCTTCTCTGTCTAAAAATGTGTCAAAGAACTACTGTAAATAAATTTCGATTTTTTCTAATATGCGTTGGGTAATTCTTCTCAATATAAAACAATTGGTTTTATCTTGTTCAGTGATCGTATGTTAAACTGGGAGTTGTTGTTGTTGTCTTGTCCAGTAAAGCAGCGCAATGGAAACAAATTGATCCAAATATGTCCAAGACAGTTTTGGCCACATCTATAGCTTCCAAGGAATAGAGGAGCTAATGTGGGGATCGAGATCGATCCTGATGAACTTCACCAATATGGCAGGGCAATCAAAGATATGGTCAGGACAGAGTTCAGTATCTATGCAGTAAGGATAGCTCCTGTAGTTTCAATGGCCATCGGTATATATTTTCTATCCCCTGAAGTGTTTAGTTCCCAATCTGAATATTGTTTTAGAGATAGCACTGTTACAGTTTAGGGTAGGGATGCAGTGCTTCTGAGAAGAAGTATGAAGTAGTCTTCGGCTGGCTATTGCATCAGCGTCAGTGAAGGTCTGGTTGTTGGAAAATTGAGGGTTATCTCCGGCTTCTTTATCGAGGATATCAGTTTTCTCACTGCCAACCATGTCGATATGAGCTGGTATCCATTGAAGAATATAGGTTCTTTAGTTACGGCTATTTTTTTCAAGTGCAGAATGATATCTTAAAGATATCTGATACTGGGAGTAAAGTTCTAAAATGACGAGGGACATGTTGTGTTATATTATATTCGAAAGTTGAAATGGAAAAAAAAATGCATTATTATATCCTAAAAGTATTTTGTAATAAATAAATCAAAAATGTAAAAGATGGAACTTTTTTTTTGGCTTCTTCAATAATCGATGTTGAAGTTGGGATACAAACAAATAAGCTAACCTCATTTCTTTTCGAAACTGTGGGAGTTCTGTTTAGATTGAACTAATGCAATTCTCAGAATATGGTTCTCTTCACAAGTAACTAAGAGCGGAGGCGTACTCTCCATTTCATGGCTATGAAGGGACCATAGGTAGTCATTTATTCTCATTCTAACTGTTCCTTTAAATAAAATTCAGAAACAGGACTGGATATGACTACTTTAGAAAGTTTGGAAATTTCAGAGCAGAGTTTGAGAGTTAGAGAACAGAGTTTGTGGACCAAAGGAAGAGTTGGGTTCAAGAGGGACTGAGAAAATTTAACGAGGAGGACATCTAGCAGCTACCAAAAGTGTTACGGAACCTCAGCTTCTCAGAACCACCCCAAGTATTTAGAAGGCCTCAGACTAGTGGTGGGATTCCACCAATCGAGAGTACACACAAAGAGGTCTACATCCTTTCACCAGCTCTAAGTCTGAAGAGCTTCAGACCAGAGTACCGCCCTTTCACAGCCCTGCAGATGCGTACTCCTTTGCAGATCTACAAAAGTACTTATTATAAAAAATTTGAATTTGGAATTAGATCCTCTCCCTTTTATTTTACTCAAATGTTTAGTATCTGATTAATGTTGAATTTTGGATAAGGTGGCACATAATAGAAAATTTGGAAAGGCAATTGTTTTTGAAATTTGAATCAATTTTCTGTACATAGACATAAATAGTATAACAATAAATTTTCTTATTTTTATTTAAAACTATCAACTTTGTTATGTGTTTATTTAAGTGTGTAATATTTATTTTAGCAACTTTTAATTAGTTTATTAGTTTTAAAAAATTAGTCTGTAGTCTCTGAGAACCTGTGGTTGAATTTAAAATTTAAATAATCTACACAACGCAATACAAATAAATTTAATCTTATACTAACTAAATAATAACCGTTAAATTGATCACAGGTAAAATACCTAAATTTAATGAGAGCTACATGACAGCGGACACAGATATAACGGAAAATCATCTGAACTCCTGTTCTGGACTTTGTGACGTGGCAGCTATTAATGCTGCCAAATATTTTAACTGTTTTATGAATGTTAGAAAATTAATTGTGCTACCTGGAATACACTATCGGCAGCTATGTCAAGATCTGGAGTAGGGTTAAACAAAAAAGGTTCCTTTAAATTCATGAGGTGAGGATTGAAATCCGTTAAGATAAACAAGCGATGACAAGTAGACAATAAAGCAGTAAAGGCTAAAAACTGTGAGACATAATGAACAAATTTAACGTATAAATAACTAAATATTGATCCATCCTCACTATGCAGCTTCTCATACAGTCAAATGGTTCATTAACACGGCTTACTTCAGAAATAATAGAATTCATCTAACTATTGGAAAAATTCGTCGTTTTCTAATATTAAATTGAACAATATGCGTTCCACAGAAAATATAAAACATGTATTTATTAATAAGAAAGCTGTAAATTTTACTTTTAATGGAGAAACTGTGCATTTTATATCTGATTGGAGATTGGGAATTTTTAGATTTAACTAGGAAAAGATAGACACTTCACAAGAGCTTAATCTTTTATAATCCTAATAGAAAATAAAAAGATTAAAACTAGTCTAGAATTGATTATAGTTTTTTAGACGAGAAGTTGCGATTTCTCCAATCCAAAAGCAAGAACTTTCAATAAAAAAAACAACGTAAAAAAGTAGAACATTTCAGAATTTCTAAACAGACCTAGACTTATGATAAAATGGAATAGTTTGTGATGTTGAAGCTAGATTTTTGTTACATGAAAGCTAATTAGACCTGTGTCCTACTGCTTACATAAAATATCGAAGAACTGCAAAATATCGAATAAAACGTGTACTTGATACCGAAGTGTAGCTCTCTGTTTGGCCATCATCCGACCTATAGTGAAGTGGACAATGCTACCTGAGAAAAAATAAAAGAAATACAATTAGGTAAAATCGAATTTAAAATTTGGCTATAACTTTTTAAATAGCTAACAAATGATACAATATTTAGTGAAAATGGGGGAGAATAACTATGGGTATATAAACATTAAACAGACACAGTTTATTGTGTATGATTTTTATTTTTATTGATGACAGCTGTTGTTCAAAAAAGAAAAAAAACAACGTCTAATCAATGTTTTTAATAGTAAAGAACTTCGATTTTGGACTAACTTCTCTAATCCAGTGATGGTAATAGTACTATAAAGAACTAAATTTTACTCTCATTAGTAAATTTAAATTTATCTGAATAAATGATAGTTTGTGTTAAACTGACAATTATATAAAATGGAAGCTGACAAGAGGTTTTAGCTTATCTAGGTTTTCCAGTGGTAAATCATACTTACTGGAGTGTTAAACTTAAACGATTAAATAAAAAGACAAGATTTTGTCTTCTCGTATTTTCCAAACGATTGGGTTCAACAGTGTTTGAAGGAAAAAGATATCCATTTACACATCTGGTTTTACATCAGGTCTGTGTTTCACAATGGCACATCGAACAGATTTATTCAAATTCTTAAGTCACCAAGTGCAGAGAAAGACGGCAAGGCATACGCTTGAACGACCGACAGGTTGTCAATCAGACAGAAAAATGGAGACAAAAGTATATGAACTTCATAACCTTTTGTTTGGAATGGTGGCATATTTTTTATTCAGGTCAGAGGGCTTCATTCAAATGACAAACAGAATTTATGTCCTATGCATACTAATTTCATATCCCAGAGATATATAAACCGAGAATTTAGGATAAAGTGCAAAAAAAGATTTGCTATTGACTGTGGTTTGAACTGCTGTTTAGCTCTGACGAAATGAAACAAGAATTTGTTTTCTCTAAATCAATTGAGCAAACAAACATGCATTTGTAATTTTTTTATGGCCCCTTGGAAATTTTCTGTTATACTCTCTTACATTGAAATATTGTTGCCTAATGAGAGTTTTTTTTATCCCTACTTTAATTTTCAGCTTTGAGAAGCCAGTCTTTAAACTACATTTCAAAGAGAAAATCAACCTTACTATTGAAAATTCATTTTAATTCAGTCCAACCCTGTGATTATTTTAATTTCATTAGTTTTAACAATTTGAGAAGTATTCCTCATACTTTTATTTTATTACATTAGTATTTTGTTACATTGTAAAAGCATATGTGAAAGGCAAATATTTCAGTTGCACTTAATATCTTTAAATAAGGAGATATTTTGAGTAAAAAAGCACAAATGAGCATAATACATATATTTATCTCATCTTTCTGAATATGAGGTCAAATTTAGTATGATTTTTATTCTGACAAAAAGTTAAAATTTTTTATATAAAAGTTTGATTGTAGACGAAATTTCATTGCATTCATGAAAATAAACTAAAATATACTGTTTGTTTGTTATATATGAATCAGACATTTTTATTCACGTAGCTTAGATTACTTCTTAACATAGATACGATTTGATTACTAACGTTTGGCCTAATCTGAAAGGTACAAGATGTTGTTTCAATGTTGGAGACCCCTTGGAATTTGGACTATCTCCAAGAGGGCACATTTTTGTCTTAAAACTTGAATTATTATTATTATCCTATCTTGGAAAATGTTTAACAGTGTTATATAACTTTACGCATTTTCATTCTCTATGGATTTCTGAGACACATAACTTTAATAATTTTCCGTATGCAAATCCGTAATACACTTTGTCGACATTAATTATAGAAAAAACTCTTTCGAATTATTAATTGTTAAGTTATATTTCAAAAATGGTTAAATGCGTATATGAAGTGACAATTTAAACACATTTCAGTTGAAAAAAAGTGAGAACATTTTAGAGAGAGCTATACTGGCTATACTATTCTTGGTACAACCAAACATACCAATCATTGAGAAATGAGTAACAGAAAAGCACATCTCAGAAACAAATAAGAACCACAAAATGTAAACTGGGCTAGGAACAGATATATTTAATCAGATATTTAATCGAGATATTTTTTTTATTCCTGTAAAAAATTAAGGCGTAACTTGTATGGAACTATGGGCTCAGAAATATGTTTAAAATAACTTAAGATTGACAGCTAAGAAGAATTAATATGTTTAAAGTTAGAGATTAATTAAAAACATTTAACAGCGTATGATGTAGCAATTAATAAACATCTTAAATATACATTTATTTTTATAATTTATTTTTGGTAAAAACTCATTAAATGCATTTCTGATATTATACTGCATATTTTCTCTCTATTCTTTATAACTATATTATAAATTATGAGTTTTTAGTATAAGATTTTCCATCAGTTCAGATTTTATATTCAAGTTTCAAGAAGATCCTGAGTGAGTTTTAAGGAACCAATAGAGAAATAGATAAAATATGAATAAAATGAAAGTAGCTAAATTGTCTGTAGATTAGGTGCAATAGCTGCCATCTAGTGAGATATACATTTTAAGAATATCGTAAAGATCAGAACATCGAAATAAAAGCTGTTCCTATACCGGTATATTTCTATATTTTAATGGGGATTGGTAAAGCAATCTTATAGTTCATAACTCATATCTTACAGCTCATAGCTCATATCTTATAATCATATTCCGAAACTGCTCCGTCTTCTTAATTCTGCTCTTTAATGTGTGCTCGACACAAGTTATCCTTAGTTATAAGAGTAAAGAGAGAATGCAATATCTTGCATAATCTACCTTTATCCTTAGTTTCACTTCATGAAATCCGTTTTTAATTATATCACATTAATATACCTCAGGAAAGAATATATTTTATCAAGTTTTGACATCTCCAATGACTGTAAAGTATATTTCCATTAAAAGATGGAGATACTACTAAGAGATATAAGTACGTAATTAATAATGTATGGCAGATGATAACTTCAGGAAACGTTTTCATAATGTAGCCAATGAAGGATAATCAAAACTATTTTTAATTTGTTAAATTATTATTTAGTATTTATTATTTAGTAATTATTATTTAGTGTGTATTATTATTATTTTCATATCAAAGTATAGCAAAACAAATATTAAATTAAAACAGAGAAAGTAAAAGATAACATTGCAATATAAATGTGACGTATAATTACATTACGATTTTAATATCACTAAAAGCTTTAATATTTTATTAAATAGGAGAAATCAAAATATTTTTTGTCTTAAAAGTCAGTTAAAAAAAATGGATTGTGAGGATATAGATAAATCAATTTGATTTTTAAATTATAAATTTATTTGTTATTGAACATTTGTAACAAAATGTATTGAACATTTTGAAACAATGGATTTGTGGATAGGTTATCATTACTTCCATCTCCGCCTTGAATGTAAACGTATTTAAAGTTAGATTTCAGATCACGAGTTCGAAGTTCACAAATCCCTACCCACAGCACATAAATGTAACTACTTCCTGGAAGTTTCTAAGAGAAGATTCACGTGGTGATACGCATGACGTACCTCGGATCTCGCCAATATGTTCACCACTTTCGGACCCACAGAAAAAGCCTTATTGGGTCAGGAGTAAGAGGACAAAGTTTGTGTGTGTACGTGCATGGTGTTACATTTATCTCGGTTGGGGGGATGGTTGCTTACTTTCTCCAAGAAGACGTTCTTCTTTGCTCGGCTTTGTTTACAAACTGTGGCTTTGAATCTCCCACATATGTATGTCACAGTGTCTCTTCCGATGTATGGGAATGTTAGCGATCAACAACTAGGGGATTGTTTTGTGGTGACAATTGTTGCGCAAGAAGGATTTGGAAGAACTAGTTGGAATCAATTGCTCTAATTGAGCATCTGTGACAAATAGTGAGAACAGACAATCATTTTATTGTTCCATCACTCAAAAGGTTCTTCATTGTTTGTTCCTAGACTCTTCGAAATGTCTAGCATGGAAAATTTTAATAATACATGTATGCAAGTTAATTGGGATTTATACATATGATTCATGGAAAATAAGTGGCACGGAAAAAATGTGACCATTCAAAAGAAAATTTACAATTCTTCTTTTCTTGTGCTCTTCTGAAAAAAAACCAATCACTATATTTAAGAAAAGGGGTTTTGATGATATTAAATACAGCAAGATTCTTTAAAGACCCATTCAGAAATGAGCCTGTATCTTTAAGAAATTAATTGAATTTACATCAATTAGAAATTACCTCTAATAATACAGTTAAGAAATCTATTTAAAATCTTGTGGACACATCTTTGCTCTTTTTTAAATCTATACTGTTAGTATAAGGCAAATACTATTTCAAATACACTAAAGATTTTATATATTTTGAAGTATAAGTTTAAGTATACATGTGACGAAAAAAATGGTTCTGCATTTTGTTACGTTTGAATAATAAATAAAATAAATGGAGACTATTTCAAAAATATAGTTAAAAATTGGTTTTTAAAAAGACATAAATACCACAGATACTGCACTAAAAATTAATTTAATTTTAATAATTTATTTTATTTTAAGTATATTTAAATATTTTATTATATTTTAGGTGTACTATTAAAGAGATTTTTTAAAGTTTTAAGTGCAATAATACTGGGTGGAGGAACACAAAATAAAAACAAATATCTTTAATAGGTTATTATTTTCCACTTAAAATATTCAATTTACTTTTATTTTTCTGTAGGAGAAATAAAATTCTTATTAAATGGGTTGACCTAATTTCAACCCCTATATTGAATTTGCAAAATAAAAATTAAATTAACTTCTGGAAATGTGCACTTAACTGACCTATAATATGAGGCATTTAGAAAATGTTAAAAACTCTACGACCAGCAAATTGTTGGTCTCATTCTTGAGTTTTACTTTTTAAGAAAATGTGACGTGTGTACTGATTGATATATAAATAGTTTTATTCTATATCTTTAATGAAAGAAAATACATGCGAAAAGTGTTCTACATTTTCTTCATTGCAATGCTGTCTGTGACCATTGCTGCTAATAAAAATCAGATGAAGCCTCCCATTGACTTTATGGAATACTCTTAGAAAAGAAAAGTAACTATTTTCGTTAGTCCTATTTTGTCTTTCACAGAACATATGAATATTATCTCCTAAATAATATATAACTTTTATCGACGTTGACACGTTATTTTATGAACATAAGTTACAGCATCGGACACCAGATAGTAACCGGAAGTAGCCATTTAGTAACTGGAAATAACCAAAAAGTTGACAGAAAAATATACATTTGCCAGAATATAAGTAATTAAAATTTGGTTTCTGTAAGTTGTGGGGAAAGTTCATATTCCCCCATAGATGGAGCGCCTACCTGTTAGATAATGTAACCCGATTTATTCGGGCATTCGGACATGGTAGTTCGGTGGGACTCAAACCAATCATGTTAGTATCTGTAAATAGTCTGTAAATAAATGTTATATTTTATAGAAACAGTAGTACTTATCCTTTTATGGATATAAGAATTCTGTCTATCCCGCCTGCACCTGTAGTTTTCTAAAACGCCTTCTTTATTTTGCGTTTTTCGAGTCATAAGTAAAGTATACTGAGTTATCTTGCTCCCATATAAACGCACAAATAATACAAATAATCCCCAAAGGGGTATTTTCGAACTGAAAGTGGTCCAAAACGGGAAGATGAATCAAAATCTCGAGGTTGAATTTTTGAACGATTTTTACTTTACCTCTAAAACATATAAGAGAAAGTAAAAAAAAATCATGGTAATTATTCCCACATTTACCATAAACTTTGAATATAAGAATAAAATCAATAATTTTCAAACAAGTTTTGTGATTCTAATATTTTGATCTGTGTACTTTCCTAGCGAATCTTCTCATTTTCTCTCAAAATATAACATATCATTCTAATAAACTGTAAGATATGATTAAATTATCCTCTTAAATAATCCAAGAATAAACCCGATAATAAGCTGAATGCCTCCAGTTTTACGCACTTGTATTATGTAATATCGCTTCAGGGTAATAAGAGTGTAAGAGGATTACATAATTAAAAAGGAACTTTTATTAAAGAGTTCATCCCACTGTCGAAGATTAAATCATTTATTTAATCGACACGCTAGTAACTACACGCTTGAGAAATAATTCACTATTACTGCAGGGTATCTGAACATCATTGCGGACCAGTTGCACCCTTACATGGTCTCTGTTTTTCCAGCTGGAAATGGAATGTTCCAACAAGAGAACGCCCAAAATTGTGTTGGAGTGGTTCCAAGAACATGATGCTAAATTCCAGTTAATGTCCTGGCCTCCTAACTCACCGGATCTCAATCCAATAGAACACATTTGGGATCTCATGGGACGGCAGCTAAGAGCTCAAAGACCACCAATTCGCAATATATCGGATTTGCTTAACCGTTGCTTAAACATCTGGTACAATCTGTCTCCGGCCATCTACCAAGGACTTGTGGCATCCATGCCAAGGCGGGTTGAAGCTGTGTTGCGTGCCAAAGGAGGGCCAACTCGTTATTGACAGGTGGTCATAATGTTTTGGCTCTTGAGTGTATATATCTTTTAACTATGTTGACATGTTATTTTTTGAACATAAGTTACAGCATCAGACACCAGATAGTAACCGCAGGTAGTCATTTAGTAAGTGGACATAACCAAACAATTGACAGAAAAATATAAATTTGCCATAATATAAGTAATTAAAATTTGGTTTCTGTAAGTAAAATATACTGAGTTATCTTGCTCACAAATAAACACACACATAATCCTCAAAGTGGTATTTTCGAACTGAAAGAGGTCCAAAACGGGCAGATAAATCAAAATCTCGAGGCTGAATTTTTGGACGATTTGTACGTTACCTATAAAAGTATAAGAGAAAGTAAAAAAAAAAATCATAGTAATTATTCCCACATTTAACATAAACTTTGAATACATGATAAAATCAATAATTTTCAAACAACTTTTGTGTTTCTGATATTTTTATCTGTATACTTTCCTAGTGAATCTTCTTATTTTCTGTCAAAATTTAATATATTATTCAAATAAACTGTAAGATATGATTAAATTATCCTCGTAAATAATTCAAGAAGAAACCCGATAATAAGCTGAATGTCGCCAGTTTTACGCACTTGCATTATATAATATCACTTCAGGGTAATAAGAGTATAAGAGGATTACATTATTAAAAAGGAACCTTTATTAAAGAGTTCATCACGCTGTCGAAGATTACATCATTTATTTAATCGAAACGCTAGTAACCACACGCTTGAGAAATAATTAACTTTTACTGCACCGTCGGTTAACCTTACAAAGATTAAATCAACTTCCGTAGAATGGGAAATGATTTTTTTTCTGTGTTTGCTAGAAAAAACATTGAAGAATTTTTTTAAAAACTAGGATTTTAACACAAGAGTTACTTCATATCTAACTTCATTTTCATTTTTATACCCGCTTGTAATTCATAACTAGTCTATTAACAAAAGTATTAGATGAACAATATCTGCTGATGTTTGTTTTCTAGGATTTTAAGTAACTGGAGTAGAATATACCGTAACAGAACATAGTATAATTAAAGCTGAAAATATTTCATTAAAACGTCCTACTTTTAATTCAATATAAAATAAGGAGATATGAATTGTTTAAAATAAATTTTATTCTAGATCACTTACAAGAGTCTAACTTTAGAAAATTAATTAGTTTTGTTATATAAAGCAATACTTAAAAAAATCACACGCATACATCAAGAAAAAATAGAATCGTAAATCCCCTTAATCGAAAATAACTTTTGTAAGTTATAAATTAAAACTAATTTTTTACATCAAAGTGAAGCTATTTGTCATTTTAATCTATGAACAATTATATATATATATATATATATATGATTAGTATATTTTGTTTCATAGAATAAAAAATATTTGTTTTAAACTTTTTAAATTTCTTCACAGTTTTTAAAGTTTTTCAATTTTTTAAATAACAGATTTCTTTAAATCTTTAAGATTGCAGAATAAAATATAAGTTTATCTTTAACTTACTATAAAAAATTAGATTCTAATATACAAATTTTAACTTGTGTTACAGATAAGTAAATTTAGTTTTTATCATTTGCAGTTTATGTTTATGCTATTGTAAAAATTAAGCTACTTGAAATAAGAATACCACGTAATTTTTTAATGTTAGAGAATAATTAAAAAGCTTGTAAAAATTCCTTCTAAAAGAAGGAAAACATTTTCTTTCATTTTGAATCGAAAATATCTTATAATTAAGAATTTAAGTCTTGTAAAGTACTATGTTTCTTTAACAAAATAAGAATATATTTTAAGATTCCTACTACTATCCTAAGTTTATAATTTATGATTTGAAAAATTACTATATTTTCTTTTTTAATTTCTGATTCTGGTTGAGTATATAAATCTATAAAATTACCCAATATCTGTTTGGCATATCGAGAGATGTTTTAAAATTGGCTTAGAAGTTACGGTTACACGTTGAAAAATAAAATTATTCATTTTACAATTCGTTTTCCTGATTGAAGAATGCATGGATATCATGTGTGATAGTGAAAAATTTTCATCCAATTAAAAGCCTTTTCACACGTTAATATCAACCAAAATGAATTGGTTGAGAAAATGTTTCTCTTTCAATCGAGAAATCCGCACATTACAAGAAAGGATAAACTGAGCCGGCTTCATTTTCAACACGAAAAGCTGACTTTTAATAAAGCCTTAATAGTTGACATTCGTGACTGTTGAAGATATGTAGAACTTAGTTTATCTGTTTACAAGATGTGTAAAATGAAAGCAATTTCAACTTTTTATTGTTAATTAACACATTGATAAATGCTAAAGAACATATACTTAGAATATTCTTTTAGTGAAAGTGTATAATCAGTAATACCTTACGATGTTCTTCTAATATCATTCACAAAATTTTTACTCACATTAAATAGCTATGTAGTGAAAGTATTATATTTTCTGTTTCTTTAGAGAAATCCATCATGGATAGGGTCCCAACCTTGCTGAGAATTTTTTGACTAAAAACAATGTCAGTAATCTAACAGCCTAAAGGTTTTACTAACATAGGATTATTTATTCAAAGGTTAAAAATAAATTTAATATAATAAGAAGGGATATTTCTTTGTTTTACAAACGGAATACATGTAAAATCCATGGTCAAAAATTTAATTACTTAATCGGTCATATAAAAAGGAATGGGGAAATTTCGCAGTATTAAATATGCAGTCAATAAATTTCCTTTAATTAATTACTTCATTGTAACGTTATCAGGTAAAATCAGAATAAATTATTTCTTTTTTAATAACGATTAAGAAGGAAGAACCGCATGAAAGCTTAAGGTTATAAGCTTTTGCCTTGAAATTCATTCCCATCCTGTGTGAGATAACTCCAATAAGCGGATTAAAATTATTTAAAAGGGGATAAAATGGTTGTAGTGACATAAGTAGATTATGCATTACTATAAATAACATGTTACCGTAATTCTGATATTCTTTCGCAATTTTCAGTGAAATTTTTTAGGGAAAGATTTTTTTGTGATACTTGAGATATACTGTTTGAAGTTTAAGGAAAAGCATTTTCATTTTCATACGAAATTCTAGTCGATTTATCTAAGCAATGTTAGACCAAAGCAGCACTGGTAAACCAAATTAAATTAACACATTGGAAATATATCGAAACAAACCTTATTATAATTTATTCATAGATCTTCCTCTGTTTTTATAATGGTCAAAAGCAATAGTTAAATGTTTACTCATTAATGTTCAAATATAGTAACACGATGTTTGAATAATTATTTCCCAATAATATAGTATACGCATGAGCAATTTTTTTTAAAATTCATAACGAATAAGTATTAAAGGTACACACATAGACAGTGAAGAGCAAAGTCTATTATTTCCTAAGAATATGATTATGAATCCCTTGATCTCATTGTTAAATATGGCTTCTCGCCATTGAAATATGCAGCAGAGCGACAGTAGTCGTTTTTCATTTCCCCACTCAAAATCTTTATAAACTACGATAGAGGGCACTTCAATGTTTCTTCCCAGGTGCAATACTTATGTGAAATCAGAAGCCAGAAGTCTGAAGTAAAATCACTCTACTACTTGTATGTCGTTCCAGACAATAACGCAATCCCGATCATTAAATGATAAAGTTATTTATATCTTATCTATTATTCACAATCTAAAGATACAGCTAAGAGAGCTGCACGAGTCACCGATTCATCCCTGGAATTCCATCAAACATATAATACTGTAAATGTGTGCTAGAAGCCACATCATTATTTTTATAACCTAAATTATGACCCTCCATCATAAATTTTTCTCCTTTCAACGATCCTGTCTGCGCTATGAACCTTCAAGCAGGTCAGTTTTTAAAATCAAAATGGCGGTGTTACAGTTTCAAAATTTTTGCCACTTGGATTTACAGAGTTGAAACAGGACAATGTCTGTCGGGCTGTTTAGTATATATATTAATATATTGATAGATGTTTGTATAATATTATGCTAGTTGCGGTAGCTCATTCAGCAAAAGCAGCCCTCTCGTAACTGGAAATTTGAAACTCGAGCCTAATAGCCTAAGATCAGCCATTCTGTTAATGATGACTGGCTGCTTAAAATATGTAAAATATGTCCCAATGTCATAATTGGTCATAATGTCCTTCCTCTAAGTTCTCCAACGATGCTGCTTCTAAATCACGGGGACCCAATTAAACTAAGACGTTCTTTCAGCTTAGCACTGCTTGTCAAACGATAGGACACCCTTTCGCTTTAATTCATGGGGTCTCTGGCCTATGTACTTGGTTCGTCCAAGTATAATTAGCAACAGCAACAACAACAAATATATATATATATGTGTGTGTGTGAGTATGGATATATATATATATATATATATATATATAATATATATATATATATATATATATATATATATAAATTATTTAACTTTAATATTTCCTTAAAAACCTCTTCTCTCCCATTCTAATTCCTTAAAAACTTTTTACCAGCCTC
The DNA here is from genome assembly GCA_032207245.1 of Pardosa pseudoannulata. NCBI lineage: Eukaryota > Metazoa > Arthropoda > Arachnida > Araneae > Lycosidae > Pardosa > Pardosa pseudoannulata. The sequence goes on from CM063506.1 coordinate 11,446,040, forward strand.
TAAATGTCTTAATCAAAGGAGTGTCCCCGTCTTAAAATTCTATCGATATATTTCCCAAAGCTTTCTGCCCCAAAGCTGCAGAAAGCAGAGAAAGCTGCAGTTTTCCCAAAGCTGCAGAAAATTTACATCTATAAAGATGAAAATTTTCTGTCTATTAAACAAGTGATATTAACACTTAAATTCGCTCAGTAAGTTTCTTGTCCCCTGGGAAAATTCTTTCTGTCTTCACTCTTGGGTGCACCTCTGTTCCATCTGAGTGATTTTTGTGTCTTTCTTTTGTCTGTCGTTGACTAGTAATGATGTCCGTGTTAGCAGATCTAAAATAAAGCTTTAGTTAGACTTGTGCAGTTCTGTTTCAGTGGTTCGACTGCATCGTTATTAATGCTAGCTGATTTGCCTTCTCCTTCTCCAGCAGTTTTATAATTCCCGGATTACATGCATGTATATATGTACATATATATGTATATATATACATATTATATATATATATATATGTATATATATATATACATATATATACATATATATATATATATATATATACATATATATCACACACACACACACACACACGCACACACATATATATATATATATATATATGTACATATATATGTATATATATACATATTATATATATATATATATGTATATCTGTAATAATATCATTATCTAAGCCCGAAAGTCTATCCAAAACTATCCATTTTCCCCATTTATTATTCTAAATCTTAATTTTTCCTTTTATATTAACCATATTTCCCAGCCATCCAATTTCAACGAGGATGTTTTAATTCCTTCATAATAAACCCGAAATTCTTTCTTTGATTCTCAAAGCAAAAAATGTTATAGCTGGCATTTTAATTAGGAAGTAATAACTCTCCCACGAAAAATCTGTAACGATCCCCAATTATAGTCATCTGGGACGCCACACTTTGGCAGATGTCTCTAATCAAAGTTTACTCTCGCTAAGCAATTGACTATTGCCTCAGCATTTTCCCACGACACTAAACCTTATACGGTATTTGGTCGTCTCTCGCAAAAGATTGGCATTAGAGAGAGCGTTCTGACACCGTCCGGTTCAGATGCCTCTGGATTTTGCGCTATTTTGAGAAGATGAAATAAAACTTATGTTCTGCCACGACGACTGATGTGTTAAATTTAGCGGGACACTTGGCAACCCAGTATTCCGGGGCTGAGAAAAATAGTAGGGGCAATTTAAAATGGGTTTCAAATGTAAAATTTAGGGCCAGCTTGTTCCCTGTCGATTACACACACACACATACCTATATATGTATATATATATATATATATATATATATATATATATATATATATATATATATATATATATATATATATATATATATATATATATATATATATATATATATATGTATATATATGTGTATATATATATATATATATATATATATATATATATATATATATATATATATATATATATATATAAAGAAAGAGCTAAACACACATATATTCGTGTATTATTTCTTGGGAAAATGATTAGTCAAACAGCACGTTCCGATTAGAAAATATAGGCTGCTAAACGGTTAAGTGGAATTCAGTCTGTATAGCAAAACAAAATTAGTTGATAATGAAGACGAATAAATTTTAATTCTTAGTTCTCTAAATAGCTTTCATTTAAAAAGAATATAAATATTTACAGAAAATATTTAAAGCTTTAAGAAAATACCATATTTTGAGCTATTAAAAATGTCCTGTATTTGGTAATTCAATTCTTTCATGAAGCTCTTTTTCTAATCAAATAACAAAATTTAATTTTCTATAATTTTATAATTTAATAGATAAATACATAATTTTAAGAGAATAATTGACTTGGATATCCATTTATAGTGTATGAGGCAGTTTAATAATAAATAATTAAATTGTAGACTTTCAATGTAGGAGATTAGAAACTGATACGCAAATCAATAAAACTGATAAAACAGGCACACCCATTTGATAGGATTATTTATAAAAATATCTCTTTGTTAGCGACATCGCTTATTTCCATAAATATGTATGAGTAGCAGACAGATTAGAGATTCAGAAAAAGTTTGTAACATAGAAATGCTTAAAAAGCCTTCAATTTATATACATTAGGAAATTATAATGTAAATAAATTTCTTTTAGATATTTTGCTTAGTGAAATAACTGCAGTATGTTAATTATAGGTTAATTTAACATATTTTAACGAGTAAGTTTTAATTGAGGAATTTTTATATGTTAAGCTTTCTTACAAAAGATTCCTTGCTTTGAATATAAGTAAAATCATATTTATTTAGTATATGAATGTTAAGAAATTTCTTTACTTTTAAAAATGGCACTAGATCCATTATTGCTGAAAATTTTATATATGAACCATAAATGAAACATTAGGATTGTCATCAGGCGAATATTACTCAGTATACAAATAATAATGTTTTATAATAGATTCATGCAAAGGAAGTTGAAGCACAAATATCTTGCATATCAAGAACTGTATGTAAACCCTTACTGTCTAAGAACAAAAAATCTTGTCCATATTAAAGTAAAAATGAAATCTAAAGCAAAAAGTTGGTTTGGGTTACAAAAATAGCAAGATATATTAAAATATCATAAATCTTTTTGGGTTATTAATATCGTATAAAAACAAAATTTCATGCTTATATTTTTATTGACTTATAAAAACTGTTGTTTTTTATATAAAGTGAATACAACAGTCTACTAGCTATGTAACATTAAAAGTCTCTAGTTACATTTCATTAAATAAAGCAATCTATTTGTTCAATTCTTGGTATAGTGCAGCTACAGTTGATATTTAATTGTAGAAATCGATTTAGAAATTAATTCTGAATTTATTATTATATTTATTTCAAATTCAAAAATTTGATTAAATTAACAAAAATAAGTACTCTTTTAAATCTTACCATCATTTGTAACAAAATTTAGATTAGAGATTAAAAAAATGAATGATTATGAGAATAAAATATTGTTATATATGCTCTTTGTTAATAAATTTCTAATAGTATTGTTTCGAAACACTTATCCCGTCTGATATAAAGTTGCACAAGTTCAGGTTACTGGACCTATATTTTCTCACTGTCTTGATATTATCATGACAATAATCCTCTTCTCAATGACAAGGGGTTATAAAAATAAAGCTATAAGGCTTACAGTGAAAGTGTAATTACATTTCATTTCTTTCACTTACTTGTCTGAAGTAAATCTTCGGCCTCCAAGGTGATCCTTCAAGAGAGGATGGATAATGGAGTAGGATCCAGGCTATTGGGAGGTTGGTCCATAATAGCCTAGAAACTGCTTCAACAGCATAGTGATCTTTAGGAAAGTATGAGGTCATGCTGACAAGAGATTTACAGTCTCTCCACAATCCTCTACCAGCTGCCAGTAAATTTTAGCCATGATTACAAGTTTTGCGAATAATTGTAAATCGAATAACTGTGTTTATTTCTTGAGATCAACTGAAACAAGTCATGTTTTATGTTTACAACCAACGCTGTATGTGGTCGTCGTATGAAATTCTGCTGATTTTTTCAGACTGCATATATTACACTACTAATTTCTCTGTCACAGACAATATTCCAAAAATAGCCTTAATTTTTGTATCCCCTTTATACTTTTTAGACATTTGACTAAAACTTCTGCTTTTCATTACAAAAGATTTTGCATTCGAACTGTTTGCATGGATGTTTATGGCCGTTTGAAATTTTACTGTAAGCCTTTTACTACGGTATAATAAATTTCTGTAGGCAAAAAATTTCACCCTATATTCAATAACCATCCAAACTTGTTTTCTCCACTACTTAATAATATTTTATATCCGTAACTATGACACAATAAATATAAAGGATTGTAAGGAGTTTAAAATTGCATTATACAACCTTATAAACATTTTATTTTATTATGCGTAATAAAATCATTACAGTAAAACAGAAGTTATTTTCAAAAGAATTGAGTAGAAGTGCAAGTTATTATTTAAAATTGCATTATACAGCAAAACCTTATAAACATTTTATAGTATTATCCGTAATAAAATCCTTCTTACACTAAAATAGAAGTTATTTTCAAAAGAATTGAGTAGACTTACAACTTTCTTTTAAAGCTAGCTATATTCCCTTGCTTCATTAACAATGGTACTGTGGTTACATATAACATTTGATAACATTTATGTATGAGCTGTTCATACAAAGTGAACAAAGTCTATTTGGAAGTGTCTTGATATTGACTCCTAAAGTGTCTAAATAAAAAAATTCAGGAAATTTAAACTGATTTAAAAAATAAGCTTTATAACTTAGGTATTTTTAACATATGCATATGAAATAACGTTACTAATCATGACAAACAGTTTTATTTTATAACAGAATAAATGGACTTGGTTCAGTCTTGTTGTGAATCACTCATAAACCACAAATATGAAAGACATTTACAAACTTTTAAATATCTAATACAAAATATAATACAAAATATAAAGTTGTTGTATAGTTCTATAGTAACAATTGTATTGTGAAATATATCAGTTTAGGGTTTTAGATTTACATTTTTATAACTTTATACTAACCAAACTAATATGATACATGAAATTGCTACTAAGTAATATTACTAAAAATTCGATTATACTTGAGATGAAATTAAAATTGAATTTCACTTTAATGTATTCATCCATTGAACGAATCGTTCCTAAATTAACAACCCAAAAATGAATCATTTTTATTATTTTATAGTGAACCACCATGATTTATTTGGTATTTGCACTACATGTTTTATTGGTTCGGCTTATAACAACAAATAATTCACTAAATAATAAAATACTCATAAATTATCCACTCAAAATAACATTTTCAGAGTATAAATTCTGCTTTTAATTTTTTGAAAATTCAAGGAAGAAATATATGAGCCTTATACGAGAAAAAAGTCCAAATATATGGCTTTTGCTGTGGACCACTCAAATGCGTCATTGACAAAAATACAAAGGCTATTTTTATAAGGAATGTTTTTGACGCAATTCAGGATATTGAATTTCACAGACATAGACAATGTGGAACATAGTTAGGAGAAAACATATGTGGAATTAGTGTAATGGCAGCAAAGAGCAGAAGCTACTTATATTCGGTATAGTTTGTTAGATCAGTATGACATGTTAAGATATTGATGTTAGTTGACTCATGATTAAAACACATTTGAAAAATAAACAAAAATAAAATTATAGTAAAAATTTATTATTATTATTATTATTATTATTTCTTTAAATAGGTTTTAAAAAGTATAATTTTTCATTAAATAAATACAATATTCAAATACAAAATAAATACAAAATTCAAATACCTCTCAGCTGAACTATTTTAATTCTTTTACTAAATGTTTAGAATTTATATAATATGCAAACATAAAACTGGTACTTAATTCTACTTTATATATGTAAATATATATATATATATATATATATTATATATATATATATATATATATTATATATATATATTATATATATATATATATATATATATATGTATATATGTATATATATGATATATGTATATATATGTATATATATATATATATATATATATATATATATGCATATAATGCCCATTTTACTCCATCACAAATGTAAAAATGAGAATCGTATTTTAAATCAGATGAAGTCGTTAGCAGTGGAAGAAGAAAATAAGCAGAAATTTTGAAATAAAAAATGCTGATTTATTTTAGAAGCATCTCTACATGACTTCTGTTGCAAAAAAAAGCATGCACATGACGTTATATAGGTGTTTCAGTAAGCCAATCAATGTTTTAATTGTTAGTCATGTGATGAGGCGGAGCGGAGTGAAACTGAGCTATATAAGGTGGGTTAGACTAGCAGGAATTAATTATCATGTATGAAGTCGTCAGTTTTCCAGAAAGAGACGGAACGAAAAAAAGATTTTCTCCAACGGTTACAGTTTAAGATAGAATCTCCCAAAATTTATTTTATATACAATTTTAATTGCGTTGGTTAGTTTTAGATTAAAATTTAATTATATATTATATTGTTGAATTTGTTTAGAGTTTTTAACAATACAAGTATCTTGTGAGAAAATCAACAGTTAACAAGTTTGAGCTATTTTTTCTGGATACTTTTGATGTGAAACTTGATTAGGTTGCATGGTAGAAATCTAATTGTTATACAAATCTCACTGCCCTCGATAGTTCATTATTTTGTGAATTTACAATTCAATTCATCAACAAATAAAAGGAATGATTTAGTTAACATTTCTATCACGATCTGCTACTATTTATCATTTTAATGCATGAAAATACTATCTGATTTGTAAAAATGTTCATCACCATCTGCACGGTTTGTTTCTTTCCATAATAGAAAGGTCATATACGCGTGGTTTTTTCTGCATGCCAATTTCGATAGGAGACTGCTTACGTGATGATTCAAAAATTCTGTATTCATCACGATGATATCTGGCTGGAGAAAGTCAACCTTCAGAAAATTCATTGTTTTAGTGTCTGCAAAAAACTCAGACGACCGAACGATAAATGCAAGGACATCCGAAGAAACTCCATTGCCACGCCCCGCAAAATAAAAATATTATTCCCCATTATTTCTCTAGTGGATAAGAATCAGGTGTTAACTGTATCCATAACAGAACTCACAATGATGGAAAATAAAAGGATTGGGTATCGCTGAACCTTGGCCTATATTCTTTAACTATCGGTTTGATTGAAGATTACATGTTCCGGACAAATTGAAGACATATAATAGACTGGTTTTTAAATAAATTCTATTAGTCAGATAAAATGAATCGTGTTTATTTATTCCTTTTCTTCCTGTAAAAGAATAATGTTTAAGAAGATTTTGTATCATAGTTTTACATTCATTCAATAATACAGATTTCGAATTTTTTTTATTATGCATTTGTTCCTTTTAAAATATTTATTATTATTAGTTTTGTACCTGTTCTCACCAGAAAAGTTATTTTATGCGATGTAAAGTTTTGTGTGTATATCTAAATAATAAGATTTTATTCGATAAATAAAATTAGCATTACGTCTTTATAATATTCTAGAACAAATTCATAGTGATTCACATTAAGAACATTTTCACTCCGTTAATTCACAGTTGCACTGCATATTCTATCTATATTATATCCTATTAAATAAATTCTATTAGTCAGATAAAATGAATCGTGTTTATTTATTCCTTTTCTTCCTGTAAAAGAATAATGTTTAAGAAGATTTTGTATCATAGTTTTACATTCATTCAATAATACAGATTTCGAATTTTTTTTATTATGCATTTGTTCCTTTTAAAATATTTATTATTATTAGTTTTGTATCTGTTCTCATCCCAAAAGAGAGATTTTATGCGAAGTAAAGTTTTATGTGTATAATAATAAGATAACTAATAAGATTTTATTCGATAAATAAAATTAGCATTAAGTGTTTATAATATTCTACAACAAATTCTAATGATTCGCATCAAAAGAATTTTTAATCCGTTAATTCACAGTTGTTCTACTTATTCATAACATAAAATTTAACTGTTTTGTATTAAAAATTATCAACGTTTGAATTAGGAATGAGGTTATATATATTTTATTTGAACTCTGCAACACAATATAAAAAAACAAAAATTATTTTTAAATATCACAAATTTAGGAATGGAGTATAATCAATTTTTCCCAATTTTTATTTAGTGTTTATTAAAACGAAATAATTTGTATCCTTAAAATAATAATTTTCATTCTTTTAAAAAATAATTTTATTCTTATTATAAACAATAGTTTTCGTTACCAATTTTGCAAATTAAGTCAATTGGAACGACTGATAAAAAATAAAATCTTTATTTATATTATCCGAATGGATAATCTTGATAATAAATTATATAGATCACTACCGTTCTAAAATTAAGGTTTGAAAGAGTCACTAATAAACCAATGAGTTTACTCAAAATTTAACATGAGCATTTATATACACACACACACACACACACACACACACACATATATATATATATATATATATATATATATATATATATATATATATATATATATATATATATATATATATATATATATATATATATATATATATATATATGGGGAGTATATGAGTGTGTATGTGTAATGTATCAAAATTATTTAAATTTAATATTTCCTTAAAAACCTCCTATCGCCCATTCTCATTCCTTAAAATATTTTTTCCAGCTTCTAAATGTCTTAATCAAAGGAGCATCCTCAACTTAAAATTCTTTCGATCCTTTCCCAAAGTTTTCTTTCCAATAGATGTAAATTTTCTGTCTATTCAACACGTTTCCTAGCTGTCACACGCAAATGGCTCAGCGTTTTTCCTAATCTTACACTTAAATTCGCTGAGTAAGTGGGAAAATTCTGTCTGTCTTCGCTCTTGGGTGCACCTCTGTTCGAGCAGAGTGATTTTTGTGCCTTTCCTTTGTCTGTCTTCGACTAGTAAAGATGTCCGTTTCAGCAGCTCTAAAATAAAGTTTTAATGAGACTTGTGCCGTTCTCTTCAATGTGGCCAGACTCCATCGTTCGTTATTACTGTTAGCTGTTTAACTTTCTCCTTGCTCAGTAGCCCGGGCAAATAAAAAGAATAGGGGCTACAGAATTATTGGGACTAGAGGAAATAATTGATTACACACACACACACACATATATATATATATATATATATATATATATATATATATATATATATATATATATATATATATATATATATATAATAAGACGGACTTCACAATGGATGGTTGCAGTCATGGCCCATAAAAATGACACCGTTTTAGCTAAAGACCTTTATTAAGATAACGTTGGAGGACGGGTTATCACTTCATCATAGGGACAAAACAAACTGAGGGGTTAGCTAGCATGAAGTTATATGTTAAAACCTGAAGTTATATGTTAAATTTTGAATCATCACGTAAGCAGTCTCCTATCGAAATTGGCATGCAGAAAAAACCTCGCGTATATGGCCTTTAACACCTGGTCAACATCTGTAAGAAAATCTCTAGAAAAATCTCCCTCCGACAGTGTGCATCTCCTTTTTGTTTCGAAATTTCCTAAATTGTTCGCTAGGGAAATTTACAGTTATGATTGGTCAGACCCCTTCTCCGAGGGCGTAAACTGTAGCCCTAATGGTCAATTTAGGTTAGGGGTTAAAAAGGGGTTTAAAAGTACGAGGGAATTTTTAGCCCTTGATTTCATATTTGAAAACCTTTGAGAATTTTCCTTACACACACACACACACACACACACACACACACACACACACATATATATATATATATATATATATATATATATATATATATATATATATATATATATATATATATATATATATATATATTCCTCAAAATAATGCTTCATCCTCAGTAAATACGATAAAAGTTTTTGTCAAATTTATCTATAAATATTTGTAATATTTTGTGTGCAATGACTAGTCATCGGAAAGATCTTAGTACTTAAATGAAGGACAAATATAAATATTGCAAGATCCCATTACATTAAAGTTCTAGTGATTTAGTGGGGTAAATATTATACCAATTACTCGTAAACTAAAGCTGATATTTAGAAAAGCTGATATTTATCTAGAACTGAATCCTCTCAGTACCGTCTGCAGAGTTGTGGTAAAATTCAGTAATATATTTCAAGCAGTTTTTAGCTTTATGTTTGCACTTTTGTTTTTTATTATCTTGGGTATATAGTACTCCACCACACCAGTGGCGTTACATTTATCTACTATACCACTGGAAGGTTGATTATAGAATAGTTAAGGGTTTTTACAATATTCATATGAATTCCCTTATTTAATTTTGAAAACTCATTATCTGGGAACGGATCCGTGGTAGATCAGTCAGCAAAGGCAGCGATCTCGTAACTGAAAGATTACGGTTTCAGGGATCAAGCCGAACTAAGATCCTTAAAGTGACTGGGGCACTTAAAATATGTTCGGGGTTACAATGTCCTCTAGGTTCTCAAACGGTATCTCTGAAGATGGCAGGTCAAATCTAGGGGTTTTCTACTTGGCTGCTGTTTTTAAATTAGGAAGACCCAGTAGAGACAATGTTACTCGAGTTAGTAATATTCCTTAAGCTACAAGTGCTTCCCTTATGCTGCTAAATTAGTAACAGCTTCGCAGCCATGCATTGGCATAAAGTTATATGTCTGTATTGACAGTTGCATTAAAAAACAATTATCTAGGATCAAAACTTTTATTTCTCTATCTTTCACAAATGATTTTTGCCAATTTCTAAGATATATCATAAGATTTTTATAGTATTCCGTTTATCATTATTTTACTTAATTTAAAATCTTACGTTCCAAAATTAAAATATGAGGTATGTTAAATAAGTACTATGAATAAAATAGGTAAATATTACATTATAGAAAAGAATCTTACGTTCAGTTTTTGAATACTCAACATATAACTGAAACGTGAAAAATTTATTACAGATTTTAAATTATAGGCTAAATCTTAAAAATAGTCATGGTGTTATTTATATGAAAACCATCCATATTTATTTATTTACTGAACATCAAATACAAGCATTTTTGACAACTTTAAAAAAAAAAGCTGTAAAAATATTTTAAAGAAATCGCTTAAATTATTTGCAATGAAATAATCAGAAGTATTAAAAACTTTTAAGAAGATAAATATCTGTTATATAACGAATTTAATATACTGCTAAAATTGCATTGACCCTGACACGCCTACGTCGTGACGTCATTCGCTAAGCAGTTGAGACCTACGTACAAGAACGACTCAGGGAATAAAATCAACTTGATGCCCAATAATGGGTATGAGACATTGGTCCGTTATCGTTCTTGTCAGATATTTGGATGACAGACATGCTAATTCACTGCTTGCAGTGTATGAAATATTTTGTTCTTGTCGACAGACAGTCGACGATCCCTGGAGCATACTAAGGTATTAGAATGGGAGGCTTTAGAGGTCATTTAACAGAAATTAAAAGTATCTCTTAATATGTACGCACACACACACACACACTTATATGTATGTATATATATATAGGTATATATATATATATATATATATATATATATATATATATATATATATAGATAGATATATATATATATGTGTATGTCTGTGTACATATTAAGAAATATATTTAAATGATCTGTTAAATGACCTCTGATATATAAACCTTCCCATTCTAATACCTTAGTATGCTTCAGGGATCGTCGACTGTCTACCATACATATACATATATATATGTATGTATATATGTATATATATATATATATATATATATATATATATATATATGTGTGTGTGTGTATATATATATATATATATATATATATATATATATATGTATGTATAATATATGATGTATATATATGTATGTATAATATATATATGTATATATATATATATAATATGTAATATATATATATATATATAATATATATATATATATATATATATAAATATATATATATATATATGTGTGTGTGTGTGTGTACTGTGTGTCTGCGTACATATTAAGAAATATATTTAAATGATCTGTTAAATGACCTCTGATATATAAACCTTCCTATTCTAATACCTTAGTATGCTTCAGGGATCGTCGACTGTCTACCATACATATACATATATATATGTATGTATATATGTATATATATATATATATATATATATATATGTATGTATGCATGTATATGTAGATATACCTGAAAATATGTATACATAGTGAGAGAGAGAAAGAGAAGAAGAGAGATAAGGAGTAAGAAAGATGCATGAGTGCATAGATCTATACTACATATATGTAAATGATACAAATCATAATATATACACGTATATATTATATTTAAATGATATACACATATTATACGTCTATGTATAGACAACACATACACATACTCACCACGTGTGTACTTTTCTTTACTGTTATATATTTCTCACATATTTTTGACGTAACCGACAAATATCCCAGAATAAAATAATATGTACTTGTCTTCGATATCTCAAACCTGTTTTATTTTTGTTACATTTCTAGACCAATAGAATTATCGAAGTACAAGAAGTTATATTTTGATTGTTTCATTAAAAGATTAACATCAATAATGCAGAGTAAATCAGATAAGAATTATAGAAAAACCGTAAGCGTATTTATAGACTAAAAGGGTACATGTCTAAAAGGGTTTCATGAATATCAAGCAAGTCTAAAAGATTCCTAAAAATTCTTTAATTTTTATGAGCACTTTATTTATTAGACAATCGAGTTTTAAACATATATGTTTTTTTCTTGGGTAATTAGGTACAAAAGTTTCAAGATTTTTAAGAAAAAAGAAAGAACGTTTAATTATATGAAACTTAATTTAGCAATTGATGAAAAGTTTTTGTTTACAAAAATATTCTAAAGTGTTCACTCTTAATAGCAATACAATCGCTTTCTGATTTTATTTTGACTCTGGAAGAGAGATTATCTTATGCCAATTAGTATTATAGCAGTGACTCGAACATATTAATAACGAATAAGAAATTCTCGATGATATGAGGCCGTATCAAAGAAATTGCATAATAGTAAATTATTCATAGCTCTTTAAAACGCAGAATGGAAATCTATAGAGGAAAGTTTTAAATATAATATATCAATATCAAATTAATTTTCAAACTTAACATTTTCAACCGTTTCTGATCTACGATTTAGCTTGGTAATACCACTAATATTATTTTTAAAGTTATACTGTTCTAGAAATGATTCTGTGCTACTATTCTGTTTATTGGGACGTCTAATATATTATTCTGGAGATAGTGTATTATGAAGGTTACATACATATATCATATATGAGTTTATAGAGTTTATAACTAATTAAAACTTTCGTAAGAGTGAGGGATAATTAATGTGGATTTCGCAGGTCTAAAACTGCAAAAAAACTTTTTTATGAAATAACTTTTAAATTGACTTTTTGTTTGTTTCATTATAAACTTCTGAATTTCAGTTTTTAATTGAAGATTCGTTACATATTTACAATTTCCTTTATAAATCATCTCGAGGTATGTGGATTTAACAATTAAATAATTCTTTTAACATAATTTTTCCTCTCTTATCAACTGGGTTATAATAAAATGCGTTACCAGTATTAAAAATGTATTCTTTCTACCAAATTCCAATCGGAATTTAATATGTTGTTTTAAAATTTCTTCACACTATTGCCGGCTTAGTTTTAAACTATTTCTCTACTTCTTTAAAATCTTGTGCAACTGCAATATTTGTTAACTCACCTGTATTAACTTCATAATTACTTCCGTGTGTTGGGTGTATACTGTTTAGTTTCATTTCGAGGCCCAGAGTCCTGATGAACCTGTATGAAATGCTTCACAAAACCCGCATGGTAAATGACCTCTTAGTACGTGACACATTTTAAGTTTAACTTAAGAGATGTTTACTTCCATTAATTTAAGTATTTTTTCCAAAAAAATAAAAATACTAACTAAGTTAAAAGGGAAAAGGAGGTAATTGAAAAATAATGCACAGTGGTTCATTTAGAAGCCTATATTGTTTTGAAAAGTAATGAAATAATTTTATGTGAAAATTACAGTTCGTAGAAACTAAATTATCTGTTTAAATTCTGCCTATTTAATATCATACAAAGAGATGGACAATAATTTAGACAAAAAAAATTAAAATACTACCATTGTGCTAAAAGATTAATTATCTGTTATTAATTATCTTTATTATATTAAACATGGATACAGAATGTTAAATCGACAACTTGGCAATAATTCAATGCAGTCTAATAAATGATTACTATCTTCAATCACACATTAGTTTTATTTTCTTGTATTATGTAATATGGCCGATATAACAGAAAATAATTTTAAAACTGTATCATTCATTTTATTTGATGCAATTATATTTTTAGCTGGATTGAAATTAATACGCAAGTGATGGAAGACAGACTATTACAATGAACCGTGTCAGTAAATAATATCTAACACATATAATAATTTTTTCTTCTGTTTTTACTTTTCTGGGCATTTTATAAGAAAATTTTATAAATTTGTATGCATGAGTGTTGCATTTTTACCGAATCAACATTATTTTTCATAGTTTTTTACTCATGTAAGACTTTTCACAATAGAAATTTTGTGAAACATGCACCTTTGTAGAGAAAATTATATATACTCTCTACAAAGGGTAATATTATTTTCAATTTTTAATCCTTCCCCAATTTTTATCTATGAGACTTAAACATTCGGTGTTTGGAATTTCCCTGGGTGTTGCTCGGCGTATACTTTGTTCTGTTGTTATAATAACCTTGACACCTACAGAAGAGATATCAAGTCAAGTTTTAATGATATTTAATTGGCAAATGTCCCCACAGATTGTCAACTTGTTGAATAAGTGTTGGTGGACGAGAGTACGTTACACATATATTTAAGATAAAAACAGATGGACTGTCAATAAACATTTAGTGACTAATACCTGTTATTATCGAGAGAGTGTTATGCAACTCATTTAAATGTACTTAGTTAAACAAGTGATGAAATTAATGTTAGTGGTGTATCGAGTAGAATTAGAATTATTTTATCACTTAAAGTAAGAATATACTTTATGCAGTCTATATTTATAGGCAAAGGAGAAGGATATTCAAGTTAAACATCTTAAGAAAAATTATTAGATAATCAGAAATCTGTAAAGATAATTTTTTTTATCATTTAAAGCCTAATAAATTTACTGTCGATAATTGTAAATCAAGTCCAAAATTTTATAGATTTTTGGTAGAATAGCAAATATAAAAATAATATATATAGTATGACTATGAGAACTTATGGAATAAACAGTAATAAAATTTTTTTTTCAAATTTATTTCATTAACTCTTATGATAAAACGAAGAACTCTAGTTATTATGAGGACTTTTTTAATGAACTTTGTAAAACATTAATAGTTTTGCACACATTTAAAAATTTATGCAAAGAAAAGTTCGATAATTTAAAAAAAAGAAACTGATTTAAATTCTTCTGCAGAAATCTGGAAACATAATTTTTTTATCATATAAACCCAAATAAATTTACTGTCGATTTTTGTAAAACAAGTCCAAAATTTTATACATTTTTGGTAAAATAGCAAATATAAAATATAATAAATATAGTATGATTATAAGAACTTATGGAATAAACACTAATAAAAGAATTTTTTCAATTTATTTCTTTAACTCTTATGATAAAACGAAGAACTCTAGTCATTATGAGGACATTTTTAATGAACTTTGTAAAAAGTTAATAGTTTCGCACACATTTAAAAATTTTTGTAAAGAAAATTTCGATAAATTTTTTAAAAAAAGGAACTGATTTAAATTCTTCTGCAGAAATCTGCAAACATAAATTTTATTTATCATTTAAACCCAAATAAATTTACAGTCGATTATTGTAAAACATGCCCAAAATGTTATACATTTTTGGTAAAATAACAAATATAAAAAATAATAAATATGGTATGACTATGAGAACTTATGGAATAAACAATAATAAAAGATTTTTTAAAATTTATTTCATTAACTCTTATGATAAAACGAAGAAATATAGTTATTATGAGGACTTTTTAATGAAGTTGGTAAAATATTAATAATTTCGAACACATTTAAAAATTTTGTAAAAAAAATTTCGATATTTTTTTAAAAAAGAAACTGATTGAAATTACATAAAAGGTTGTTAAATTATTGATAGTGTAGGTAACAAATCAAAGAAAGGTTTTGTATTTTATTTAAAGCATATATATTAAAATACAAGGTGTTTAAAAAAATTCTGATCGATATAAAATTAGAGATATAGCTGAGATAATATAAATCAAAATGAATTTCAAGTAACGATCATAGAATTGTATTAAAAACAATACAGAAAGCTTTGAAGCTGTTAAACGTCATATGAGAAAATGAAACATGTAAATCTATACGATGAAACTGTTATACAACCTTGATGAAATTAACATCGATATTGAATACTGTAGCTGACGTAACATTTCAAACTATAACTAAAAAAGAAGCAGGTTTATCAACTTTGATTTTTATCCGCCTAAATTGAATATAGAAACGAAAGATAAAACTGCTTATATTTGTCTTCGATTTTTTTTCCCTATTGAATTCAAAGAACTACATTAAAAAAGTATGCTGATATATAGGAAAAATAATTCTCCATAAATGATAACAGAATTTTGAGGAATTCTTTAAAAGAATTTTTCATTGATATTCTTTATGCATGAAATAACTTCAGAAAAAAGAAGTAAGGACAATAATTATCAAATAAATATCCTAATGAACAACGAGACCCTATTATGCACACATATCCCCAAACAAACAAATGCACCTGCACATACATACTCACGCTTACATAAACATATGTGTGTGTATATATATATATATATATATATATATATATATATATATATATATATACATATATATATATATATATATATATATATATATATATATATATATATATATATATATATACATATACATATATATATTTATACATACACACAATATATAGATAGAGATTAAATTATATATATATATATATATATGTAATTTATCAAAATTATTTAACTATAATATTTCATTAAAGACCTCCTCTCTCCGATTCTAATTCCTTAAAATATTTTTCGCAGCCTCTGAATGTCTTAATCTAAGAAGTGTCCTTGACTTAGAATTCTTTCGATACAGTTTCCAAAGCTTTCTGTCCTATAGATGTAAATTTTCTGTCTATTCAACACGTTTTCTAGCTGTCTCCGGCAAATGGCTCCACGTTTTTCATCATTTTAACAGTTTAAATTCGCTAAGTTTCTTGTTCCTTGGGAAAATTCTGTCTGTCTTCGCTCTTGGGTGCGCCTCTGTTCGAGCAAAGTGATTTTTGTGTCTTTCTCTTTTCTGTCGTTGATTAGTAAAGATTTTAATTAGACTTATGCCGTTATATAGTAGCCCTGGCAAGAAAAAAGAATAGGGGCTACATAATTAGTAACTAGAGGAAATAGCTGTTACATATATATACACACACATACACACACACACACACACACACACATATATATATATATATATATATATATATATATAGAGAGAGAGAGAGAGAGAGAGAGAGAGAGAGAGAGAGAGATTTACCAGGCTTTCCAATTATGAGTCATCTTTATGAAATTTAATTTCAAAATAAAACGTAGCTGTTAAAATAATGCACGCCTTTTAAAATATAAAGGTAAATTACTAAAGAGTTTTTTTTTTTTGGGGGGGGGTTGCTATTTTGTTTCATTCCTTTACAAGTCTTTTCTTATCAATGACTACATTACATTTAAATATATTCTATGAACTTAACTTAAAACTGTTCTCCCTTTAACTAAAGGACTTAACTCACTGAAATATTGAGTGAAATACAAAGAAATCTTCTTATAAAGACTGCGAGAGATGCTTTATCCTTTTCTTTCTTATGTGACACTCGAGGGTAGAAATTCCTTTGCTTTTGAATGAATTTTTCCTCTATAAATTTTCGATTATCACTTAAAGAACACTTTCAGAGTTACCTCCTACCACTATTAAGTATTGAAATCTAATCCCCTGTCTTCTATACTGAGTATTATTTAAAAGATTTTTTTTGTTTTTAGAGGATAATTTATATTAAAATATTATTCCTTTATCCACATTATATATATATTTAAGTAATGATATTTATAAGTAAGATTTTGATAACTTTCTTGAGATAACAACTGTTATTTTTGGAATGCAAATAATTATCTATAACAATATCAAATAGATAATTATTTCTATATCAAATAGATAATTATTTTATAATCTAAGAAAAGTAAAAGAAGAAACTATAGAAGAAAAACCACTTTGAAAGTGAGGTATAAAATTTGTATTTCATTTGAATTTTGAATTTCAAAATGAACTTAGTGGGCTAAAGCTTCAAATTCAGATTTGGTTTTGAAATACAGCAATTTGTTTTTACAAGAACACGGATTTGATTCTTGACCACATCGATCAGGCTGACTGGGCAGAGGTTTACCTGATCCCACAATGTTGACCACAATTTTGAGTCTGATATATGTACGACTCTTATGGGGATGGAACCCTTACACCAGAGGATTAAATATATTTTATAGAGATTATGTTCTATATCTGCATCTTACTTGATTTCTAAGCACAAAATACCACTTATTAACAGAGCATGGTTAATTAAAAATATGGGTCAAACTTGATTCCATATTTATTAGAAAAATATTCTGTCTGTATTATGATGAATAGAACCAAGCACTGTGAAATGCTGTCAAGAAATTTCATCAACCATGAAAGTTATAATAACCTTTTCCTCTTTTGGCACAATGAAATGAGAATGCACCGACATAACAATTGTAGAAAAATAATTATTTTTAGAGACTTGCCAGAGAGGAAACTATTTTTATATCTATAGCTGCAATAGATTTTGTAACTGTAAACGTTAAACACCTACTTAACATGGGTTCAAAAAGATTAATAGAGTAGATTTATTAAACTTAATAGTAAGTTTTATTACAATTTTAAGAGACAGTTTGACACTCGTATATCTTTCGGTAGTTATTGTATCTAGTTATATAGGTTGTAAAATTTTACGCTATTAATTTTTATTTTGAAATCTTTTTAATTAAAAATTAAAAGTTAAACTTTTATTGAACCCTAAGCAATATATCTTTGAAAATAAACATTTTGTTCTAAAATTTCAAATGTCCAATCGTCTGTTTACAGTTACCTAATTGCTCATTCAAAAGTATTTTTATTAATAAAAACAATTTTAGGAGAAATTAAAACAATATGATGTGCAAGTATCTACTTCATGGTTTTAAAAAAGTAACTAGTTTAATATATAATCAAAAGAAATAATTGTTTATATGTAATACTGGAATAATTATGAGTTATTATTATAGGATCATCATTTAAATTCTTTTAGAAATTTTAAATGTTTACCAGATGAATTTAGCAGTAATGTAAATTAGTTTATAATTTTTAAACCTTAAAGAGACTTTCCTTTTATTTAATTTCAGTTTTTATCAACTCAATTTAAAGGAATATAATATATAATGCATGACTATATTAATGAGATTCATATGATATTTTTTCATTGTAAATAATTGTTAGAAGTTTAAAAAGTTTAGCAGATGAAAATTAAATTTTTATTGGATCCTAAGCATTCAAAATAAACATTTTCTTCTAAAATTTCAAATGTTCAATTGTTTGTTTACAGTTACCTAATTTCTTATTCAAAAGTATTTTTATTAATAAAAACAATTTTAGCTGAAATTAAAACAATTGGATGTGTCATTGAGTGGAATAATTATGAACTATTATTATAGGATCTTCATTTAAATTCTTTTAGAAATTTTAAATGTTTATCAGATGAATTTAGCAGCAATGCAAATTTAAACCAGTAAAATAGTTTAGAAGTTTTAAAACTTAAAGATACTTCCTTTTATTTAATTTCAGTTTTTCTCAACTCAATTTCAAGGAATATAATCAGCGGATATATAATGCATGAGTATATTATTGAGATTCATATTAAATGTTTTTCATTGCAAATAATTCTTAGAAATTTAAAAGGTTTAGCAGATGAATATAGCTGTAATTTAAATTAAATTTTAAACACTTAAATACCTCTTAATTTTGAAGATAGCTTATATTTCCTTTATTTCAGTTTAGGGTATAATTAAAAGAAAAAGCATATATTGATGTTCACAGTTAAATAAATGTATCAAAAATGTTAAAATTGTAATATTCAAAAATATTTTCTGTTAAATATAGAAAATTTAATTCAATTTATTTAAAAAAGTAAGTTTAACATTTAGTAAAAATTTATTCTTTGAAAAAATTATTAAAAGTAGATTTTTAAAACATTTAAATAATACCACACCCCTCAATAATATTTTTAGAAAACTAATATCAAAATATGCGCTATCATTTATTTAACGTTACAAATAAACTTGTATATATTTTTGTTTTATAATAGTTATTTTTAAACATCAGTCTGTGTATCATACTTAAACATCATTTACGTCTTTAATGGGATACCTAGAAGTACTGCTTAAAACTGAAGAGAACATTTTTTCTATCTAAGACTTTTGCTAAACAGTTTTCAAAATAATACGAAAATGCATTTTCCTAGAACAATTTCGTTGCATGGATTGTTTGTTAGGTTTATCGCGCTATGGCCAATTAGTTTGCTACACAGGATTATGCAGATCAGAACCTACAGCTTCGAACGAATTGACTAACTCCGATACTGATGATCATTACCCTAGCTACTTGGTCAATGTTCGGCAGTTTGCATAGGGAATCATTTTTGTTTTTCATTACAATATTTCAAAAGTGTTTAAATCTTCAAATGTATTATTATGTTATGTAAATTGAAATAATGGCTTTCGTAAGATACGGTTTTTATGGTGAAAAATGTATGTGATTGCAATTCTTACAAATTTTTTCTGAAGCAATCTATCGGACTCTTTAAATGAAATACATTAAGTTTTATTGGGTGTGAGGTAGACCAACAATCCCCTTTATTATAATAGCCTGAGTTATATGTCCGCCAGTCCTCGAATTTATGAAGCTGTTGGACCTGGAATGATTAGAGTCATCCATATTGGATTCTTGATGAGTTAGGGTTAGCAAAATTCTAAACGGGTAAAACGTTCTAAATCTACCCCTCCTTCCCTATCTGGGCGTTAAATTTAAAGCCTTATTTCTCCGGTTAAGAGCAGGCGATTAAATTTTTCACATAATAAATAGGTAAAAAAACATTTTTTCCTGGAATTATGACGTCATTCCTTTAACCCTCTTATTTAATCATTTCTCATTTTAAATTATTTAAATATCGTCTGCATTATTTTCGTACGTTTTATCACTGAACTTAGATATTACGTAAAACATTTTCTTTTATATTTGGCTTAAATAATAGATTAGGTGCATATGTGATGATTTTGGAAAATTAAAATTTTTACTGATCCCGTCATATGAAGGGCTATATGCTAGTATCTAATGTATAAGAATATCCTTATTATATTGATTAATTCTAGAGATAAAAAGCATATATTCAGCTAGGGAAATTTCAAGTAGAGTTTGCATTATACCTTTTAAAGCTTATGGATTGTGGCAAAAATTATTTTGGGAAAAGTACATAAAAAATTAAAATTATGATAAAGTGACGAATGTATTATGCATTATAGAATGATGTATAGCTCGAACTCTGCTAGAAAATATTCAGAGCATTTTTTTTTCAAATCTATTGAAAACTTATTGCAGAAAAATAATTCGTTATAACTTTTTTAAAAATTTAAGACCTATTATTATTTTAGTCAGACTATTATTATTATACATATTATTAATATACATTATTATATTATACATATTATTATTATAGATTATTATTATTGTAATACTAGACTCAAGACTCGAGTTGGTGTTACATGGCCCCCTGGATTTTTTCGGCGGCCGAAGACGGACACCACGAAAGAGGGTGGGCAAGCCCTGTTCCATGTAGGTTCTACAGGAGGGGGGCGAGAGATGCGACCCCCGCCAGCACCAGCTGCGGAGAAGGACATTTTCCCGTGGAGGCGAAAACTTGACAGAGGGGGGGGGATTCCGCCCCGGCCCTCGCGAAGAGGAGTGAAAAAGAGATGCCCGATCGGAACGACGGAGAACGGACATTCTTGTGAAAGGAGCTGAGACCGAGGGAGGTGTTTTCCGCTCGGTACAATTTGTTTTTGTCCTCGGTCTTATTTGAGCCCTGTTTTGGGTATGATTTGGAGTGTATATATGTTTTAACAAATCTTCTTAATAATAAAGTTTTAGCCAAGAGTTTAGTCGCTGCAGTTCTTATCGTCTGCCACATAGACTTTAATCGAACCCAAGATACCTGCTCCAGTAACAATAGGCGAGCAGGTATAGAACGAGGCGTGCAGACATCAGAAAGTGCAGCCGGGGACACGCGAGGCGTTTATAATTATTATACATATTATTATTTTAGCCCGTCATATGATGGACTAAAGGCTAGTCTGACTAAAATACTAATATATCAACTCGAAATCATTATTGCAAAGTAATGTAAAATTCTTTATCCATATAATTATCCCAAGTTAAGTTTTATATAGGGTATCTGCCAAAATAAAATTTTTCAAATCCATGACTTTTCATGACTTACCCTGATTTAGCAGATCATTTTCCATGACTTTAAAAAGCTTTCGTTAAAGTATGTATGAATAAAACTTCTGATGTACATACAAATAAAATATATGCTTTTGGAGAAATTACAAGAATTTTATCATAAAAAAACTATAAACTTACTTTATAAGTGTTTATAAACTTATATACATAAAAATAAATTGTTGTATCTACATACCTAAGTTTAATCATATGGCAATTTTTCAATCAAAATGTTTCCAATTTGAATTCAGTGTACTTTGGTATTATCTAGGAGACCATGAATAATAGCCAAATATAACCCTATAATGTTTATATACAATATCTCTAGAGATAAACATATATTTTTTGCAAAAATCTTAACTAATTTTTATTAAAAAATAATTATTATTATATTAATAAAATTTTAATCTACAATTTAAGAAAAAACCAGAATAATATACATTTACCCACCCATTAAGCTTTCTTGCTCTGAGTTTCCTTGGTGAACAAATTTTACTTGGCAATATGGTCAATAGGATAATACATAAATACCAAATTCAGTAACTTCAGCCAAATGACAAGTAAAAATAGAATTAAACAATTCAATGCATTTTATTTAATCGGTAGTTTAGCGGATCCATGACTTTCCATGACTTTTAATCATTTTACTTGAAAAATCAAGACTTTCCATGACAAAATTAATCCATTGTCTAAATCCATGATTTTCCATGACTTTCCCTGACTTTCCTGGTGGGCAGAAACCATATTTATACGTAAACAAAAGACGCCCAGCATACTCAGATGAATAATGAAATAATTATTCCCGGAAAATAAGATGTAGAACGCATTTTATGCTAAAATATTTTTATTATGTTTTCTACTATTTTAAAGCAAAACCTGTATGACAAATCTGTAACGTAGTATAAATATTTAAATAAATTAAAGGTTGCTATTTTTGTTCATGGTAATGAATTTCAATTGATTTATTACCCGCAATTATCAAACATTTTAAGAAAAATAATAGATTGCAGATTATTTTCTAAAGTTTAATGGTATACACAAACAATGAAATTTAAATTCATTACAATCTCCATGCTAGACTCCGATTTATTTTACTACTTTGCATTCATAAATATTCAGAAGCATATACGTTGTAGATTTCTAACGATATTTTCATCCCTCGGCATTTCTTGCACATATATGCCACTTCGCAATATATCATGTCTAACATCCCTTAATGCTTAAAACAGACTGCCTTTTACCATAAAATATTTCTGTTTCATCCATATACACCTTGACCTTCTGCTCTTCGAAGGATAGTTGAAATTAATTTAAAATATGAGTTATTTCTTGGGCCATGAAACATACGGGGATGCGGATTCAGTATGATTATATCAGCATTTCCAAAAATGCATATTGTGATTAACACCTGCTTAACACATTTCTTAATGTTTTCAGTTATCAATGTATAATTTTATTATTAGAGTACTTCAACAGAAAGAAAAGTAATTTGCAATATATTATCAAGGGTAGAGGATATAATAAATATATTATATGATATATTATATGATAATAAATATATATAAATAATTTAATAAATATATTAATATATTATATGATAAAAATTAAATACACTTTTTTTAACCCTACATTATGCAGTGATGCTTATATAATGATTTAGAGTTTTACTCTATGCTATATCTACGAAAAAATATTTAATAAATGTGTTATATGATAAAAATTAAATACACTTTTTTAACCCTAAATTATGCATTGATGTCTATATAATGCAACTAGAGTTTTACTCTATGCTATATCTACAAAAAAAAATTTAATAAATGTTTTATATGATAAAAATTAAATACACTTTTTTAACCCTACATTACGCAGTGATGCCTATATAATGCAACTAGAGTTCTACTCTATGCTATAGCTACAAAAACATATTTAACAGATATATTATATGATAAAAATTAAATAAACTTTTTTAACCCTACATTACGCAGTGATGTCTATATAATGCAACTAGAATTCTACTCTATGCTATATCTACAAAAAATATTTAATAAATGTGTTATATGAAAAAAATTAAATACACTTTTTTTAACCCTAAATTACGCATTAATGTCTATATAATGCAACTAGAGTTTTACTCTATGCTATATCTACAAAAAGATATTTAATAAATGTAGTAAATGATAAAAAATAAATACACTTTTTTAACCCTACATTACGCAGTGATGACTATATAATGCAACTAGAGTTCTACTCTAGGCTATATCTCTGAAAAAGTATTTAATAAATATACTATATGATAAAAATTAAATACACTTTTTTAACCCTACATTATGCAGTTATGCCTATAAAATGCAACTATAGTTTTACTCTATGCTATATCTACAAAAAGATATTTAATAAATGTATTATATGATAAAAATTAAATACACTTTATTTAACCCTACATTACGCATTGATGCCTATATAATTCAACAAGAATTTCACTCTATGCTATATCTATGAAAAAAATATTTACATTTCTATCACATTGGTTTGTTTATATCCCGATTCGTTTATATTTACCATTCTAACTTCCTTCTCTATATTTAAGGTAAGGGTTTATTATATCTTTCAGAAATAATTTTATTTGGGTATTGAACCTGTTCATCATTTTGCTATACATTATATATTCTGCTTGCAATTTTGAACACGTGAGCCAAAGATATTTTTCCTTAGTTAAACAAACTACTTAGATTTAATTTTACATCAAGATATTTCATGTATATATCAAAGGTATTTATAATTGATAATGAACACACACATGCATAAAAGCTATGCTTCATTAACAAAAAGAAGAAATAAATATTATCTGTACCCAAATATGTGTATAAAAATGTAGTTGCAAAAGACAAAATAGTGCATAGCCATTTATAATTTATTTATATTTATGAGATTACTACAGAATGCTAAATATATTAAAACATAAGATGGATGCAGATATATAAAATATTATACAATATAATAATATTTTTGCCCGGAATGTCAGAAAAAACGGTCTGTGTAGAGGTGAATAAACAAAATGTTAGCAGTTTTTGTCATCTCTTAAGTAGGAACTACATACAAATTGACACTGATTACTGACAAAAAAACTACCTTATCTTTAAAGAATATTTCATAAATTATTTCCATAGAGCAAGCAAATTATTGTTAATATAGAATCCTTTTATAGATTTGAAGCTTATGACAAACTAACAGAAATTGTTCAAAATAGATAATCTAAAAGTCTTATCACATTTCAACTTCTACGCATTGAAAAATAACGTATTCGGTTTAGGATTCCTTTTACAGAGGAAGACTACGCATATTTTCCGTGTCATAATAAAAATATTTTGATCGATTTATTTTGTTTCAGGGTGATGTGTGACTAAACTTTTAATTTGTTGATGCGTTTTCTCTAGTAAAAGAGAAATGTAGGTATTCTTCATCGAGGAATGAAATGGTATACTAAATTCTCTATTTCTTTAACACTTACAGGTTGACGTATAAGACCTTCAGAATAAAGATAAACTTTAAGTTGATAATTATTTAAAAACTTAACCAAGACATAGACATAAAACACATATAGTACGTATATAAAGCCCTATATACATTTCATAATATCGTAGTTTCGTAATGCCCTTATCGAAAGTTTGTTACAATTCAAGAGTAAAGTCAAATTCATCCAGTTAGTGAAATTGTAATTTGCAGTAAATAGATCTGGGCTACATAAAAATTGTTACTGTAATATCAATATAATGCTGTGAAATATTTGTGTCACTGTGAGTTTTTAAGCTGTAGAAACTTTTGTTTCTATATTCCATACAATTTTCCATAGCTTTTTAAATTTTAATTTTTTTCAGTTTGTTTAGGTTTAAAGCATCAAGACTATTCTTCACTGCACTATACATAAAAGAGATATTACAATGAGAAATAAATTTTAAAAGATGTTACTTTAAAGATTTGTAGAGTAATAAAAGGTTAGTATAGAAAAAACTTTCTTTTTTAATACTTTATGCTATCTTTTCTCAACAAATGAAATTCTTTTATAAAATATATTATTTTTCACTTATAGTTAATACAGAACATACGAATATTTTACATTAGAAAACACTAGTTTCACAAAATTACAAATTCAAACGAAGTACTGTATTTAGAAAACCTGTGAATATCAATTCCAATCATTAGTTACAAGCCGTTTTGGAGGTAGCCGTTAAATGGTAGGAAACTGTTTCCCACTAACTTATAAAACTTCAAAGATTTCAAAAACCCATAAAAATAGGATTTAATCCAAGAATATCAAGTGAAAAATAGGAAGACTATTCTACATTTAATTTAATAGAATTAAACATTAGATTAAGAATACATAAATACTAGTTTTTTCTCCAATAGGCAATATGAATGAATAAATGAATACAATATATAATTATCTGAAAAAAGTAAAGGCAGCTTCCAACATACAGAAGTAGGCGATTTTTAGCAATATTATCACAATTTCTGTTAATTTTTTCCTTTGCAGACTTTAAACTTTTTGAAAATATACACGATAGTGCTGAAAATAATATAAAGGTAATATTTAAATATTACAATTAAAATTGCGCAGATAACTAAGGTAGTATCTAATTATAAATTAACTGCAAGTAAAGATAATAAGTATGTGTATGGCAACAATAATTTTAATTTCAAAGAAGTATAGCTGTAAAATTAACTGCAAACTTAAATTTTAAACCTCTTCATTTATAATAATTTTATAATCATTTACAATATTTTGTCATTTATAAAATTTCTTTTAAATTTTTGATTTTTCCATTTATAATAATTTTGTTTCAGGAAATCAATTAAAAGAACCAAAAGTATTTCAATCATGAGTTTATCATGAGTATATGTTGTAATTTGAAATAATTACACTTTTCTCTTCTTTGGTAAAACAATATATACAATAAATTTTTTCTAATGTTTAACTATAAATAACCTTTAATATATATAACATTAAATATTGTTTTTTATACATAAACATTTTTAACTAGAATTCAAGTGATTCCAAAACATTCATTTAAAAAAAAACACTGACATTGATCTAACGAAACTAAGAGATAAAGTAAATTTCAAAAAAAAAACCTTTTAAATTACCTGTTTCTTAACAGCGGAAAAAAAATTAATGTATAAGATCAATGCTGTTTAAAATAATTTATTGTCTTCAGAAATACATTTAAAAGAACCAGAAATATTTCAATCATGAATCAATATATGTTGTAATTTGAAATAATTACATTTTTCTCTTCTTTGGTAAAACAATATATACAATACTTTTTCTCTCTATATTTACTATTTTATGAATTCGTTATAATCATAACTTACTCCGGATAAATATGTGATAAAACTATAAAAAAATATGAACCCAACATCACATTTGTTTTTAAAAACATATGATGCTCCTTATTATTTGATTACAACTATTTTCATTAAATATAATAAAACTACAACTTCCTTTTAACTTCATCCATTAAAATCATCAAAAATTTGATTTCACAGTCATACGCTATATTTTTAACAGTTTTATCGAAACTATAGAAAAAACTTAAAGTATTGACAACTTTTGTAAAAAATTGAAAAAAAAAAATATTTTATAAAAATATTTTATTTACTGAAAATACATTTAGTTTAAGCTATTGTTTAGTTCTTCAGATTTAATATTTTCTGTACACTCAGCCTAAATCCTTTGTAAAAACCCTAACCACTATGCTTGCACCACCTAACTTTCACAGACGTGACAGTATGTCCTGGCCCCCTAGGGGCTGTTGCGCCGAGGAGTTTAGTTTAGTTTCATATTAAGTTTAATAGTACACTTGAAACGCATGTCATCCTTTGCCACTGGTAATCAAATTTTACTCTACACTTAAGGGACTTTCCATTATTGTAAGTTGTAATGATTGAAGTCGTTAAGATTAGATCATGGAATATGTGATAAAACTTAAAAAAATATGAAAACTCACTTGTTTTTAAAAACTGCTATGCATATTATTATTTTTAAACTATATTTCGTATCACATTAAACGATTTCAAGACTCTTCATTGTCAATATTTTCATTTTAACTTACCAATAAAAAAAAAGTTGACTTGTGTCAGAATAAAATTGACTGAAAAAGGGCATAGCAAGTCTATAGTACTCTCTAGACACATGGCACCATTTAATGCTGACAATCAAATTTTATTCTACACCAATTTATTCTAATTTTACTCTAATTGCAAAATCAATTGAATAAAATTGTAAATCTGTGTTGTCGTTAAGGAAATTAGTCGTGAAATAAGTTCATTGAAAAGACTTTAAAACATTGGCGTTGCTGACTACTCCACGTGTAGTATAAAGGGCTTAATTATATTTTTTTCAGATAAACAATAGGATCTTGGAATAAAATTTTGCGGGTTCCGCGTAAGATTAACATAAAATGAAGACAATAAATGTTGCACCCCAAGGTGCACAAGAGGTTGGCACAGTATGTCCTGGAGAGGCTGTGATTTCGCCAGGAGTTTAGCATTAAGTTTAATAGTCACGAAACATGGACCTTTTGCACAGGACAATTTAAAAAAGGACGTATCCACTGATTGCAAAAAAATCATGGATAAGTGTTGAGGAATTGGTTAAGAGGAAAGGAAAATAAGGATTAGATCATGAATTTTTCTTTAAAATAGTTGCAATTTATGCTGTTTTATTACTTTTTTTTTATTTTTTTTTCTATATTTCGTTCATTTACCTTTTCAAAAAGTATACTCTCTTGTAATATTTAATAATATTTTTATTATAAACATGGTTAAAGATGTTGTCACAATAAAATTGACTGAAACATGTTTTGAAGAAAAATAATGAGAACGATGATTAATGTCACAGTGGGAAAGTTTTTTTATTCTGTAGTAAATTATTTTTTTTATTATAACATCGATTAATTATAAAAATTGTCAATAAAATCATTTATCATCGCTTAAATTAATTAACAACTTCTTAAATTTACTTTAAAATCTTTTTTCCTGTCTAAAATTTTTTTTTTTATAAAGAATGGTATTTTGCCATACTTTTTCTCAGATAAAAAATTAATAATTGTTTAATAATAATTTAAAATAGTAGTTAGAATATTTATTTCTATAAGGATACTTTTACATAAAATGAAACCAATAATTAGAGTCCCTATCTTTACATAAGTTTAAAACTGATGCATGTGGTTTCTGTACTGCATTTTTCACCAAGTTTAATTTTTTCGCCAAATTCAAAATACCTATCGATCAATTAGAGGGAAGGACGCTTTGTGCACAACAATATAAAAAAGGAGTATCACACTAAATAAAAAGTATAAGTTTTTGAGTAGTTAAGAAAGGAAAAGAATGCAGCGTGCTCTTAGACTTTGGCAATTTTTCTGTGTAGCACATGGAGTGCTTTCATTACACTTTTTTTTTTCGAAATATTTTTAGCAATTTTTCCTTATTTTTTTTAACTAATATATGTATATTTTATATAGATCATGGAATTTATAATTAATATTAAAGACATTAAAGAAAATTTGGGTTATAGGATTTATAAAACAAATTTATATACACTTGAAAAATTTTGAAGAAAATTATGAAATATAATGTCAAAAAATTTTTTATTTTTAAATTATTTTTTTATATAAATCATTAATTATAAAAAATTTTATAAAATCATTTATCATCGCTTAAATTAATTAACAACTTCTTAGGATGTTTAAATTACTGTCGATCTTCTTCGTCTAAAATTTTTTTTTCTCTAGACTCTAGAATTTTGCGTTTTGCAGATTGTGCAAGCTCTGTTACATAATAAATTTGGAAACATATTTTATAAAGAAAATTAAAACATTGTCGTATTAAGAATGTAATTAGTTTCGTATATCGTTAACATGATTTGCTTTCTTTCTGATAGAAGAAATCAGAACCAGATGTTATTAGTCAAGTCTCCATTCATCTGCTTAACCTTGATGTTTAATAACCTTGCATGGCTGTTCCTCGCATTTTTCCCTGAAGCCGTTTCAAAATAGATCTGACAAATTCAACAAGTAAATAATGCAAAATACCTATCGAGATTGAGAGGGAAGGTAGACTGCAGGCTCTAAAACTATAAATGAATTTGAAGTAGAGGGAAGTTGCCACAACTAATAAAGATAAAATGACATGACATGCTACTTCCGAGGCATTAATGATAGTTTAGGACAATCCGACATGTGATACAGTTTAGACATTAAGGACACTTTCCTGTTTTGGTTCGAGAAGGTAATTATGCAAAATGCACTTTCGAAATTACATATATTGATATAAACTAATTATTTTATAACCAAGAATAGGAATTTAAATATTAGACATAAATGAATTATAGAAGTTAAATATAGAAAAAATTAAAGAAAAACTAAAAGAGCTATTTATAAAACAAATTTATAAATATACACTTGAAAAATTTTTTGAATAGAAATGTAAATGAAATTAAAAAAAAAATATTTTAAAATAATTTTTAAATATTCATTAGTTTGAATACTAAAATACAATCTCTATTGCATAGACGTAAAATGTCTACTTATCATTTAAAGTATTTCATTTTATTTTTAATATTAATTTAATTCTTTTGTTCATATTTGAAATTAAACAACTTGTGTTAAGCAATAAAATTTTAGATTATCTTTTGTGACATTAAAGTATCCTATAAAAGCAAGAGTTGAAAATTTAAAATGCATTTCTTCACAATTTCTGAGGATTATTCATAAACGTATGCTATATATTCTCGCTTATTATGAAGAAGAGATGTGAAAATGACTGCTTTAGTTCTCTGATCATTTTGTGAAGACCCCCCCCCTTTGTCCAGAATTAACGACCTAAGTCAGCTGATTTAAAGCCTTCTGTTCCTATTGGCTGCAATAGCGCGTCGACAGAGTATCTGGGATGGTGACAGTTCAGTTGAATAGGTGCTACGCCTTGATCGGTTGTTGGTAATGACCCCCGGAGGATTGCCTGGAGAAGCATTAATAGGGACAGCCAATAAATGTTATTCAGCTAAAAAATCTAGCTGTAACCTTTGCTGGAGTTCCCAAGTAACTGAAATCGTAACTGACCAAAAATGGTTGGCGGGACCGTAACTGACCCCTAGGTATAAAAAGCTTAGAATTTTTTGACGCGGGACTTTTATTGCCAAAAAATATTCATAGATGGATGCATTACCAAGAATAGCAAACTCAGTACTAGAGGGCTTAGTCCAGGGAGTACTGTTGTCGAATCTTCCTGTGTGACTAGGGGCTTTTCGACATTTTTTACGCAGGTGCTTTGACCTCGTGAAGGCTTTCGCGTCTTTTGACCGGAGCCAGCTTTCTAGTGATTAAGTTCGGGAGAGTCGTAAAGTCCGCTCATATACGGAGCGGTAGTGTCTCGGATACCGAACGGGAGATAAATTGGGTTTGCAATGCACTCTAGAAAATCCTCCCCACTTGTTTGAGATTATTTAATCTCTTTATATAGCTATATTTACTCAAGAAATAAAAGGGATTTCCAATTTTATCGTAGCAGTGATCCTTCTTCATGCTACCTCTTCACTCAAGAACATTGAAGTCCAGTAACAGAGTTTGAAATATTAGCTTAACATAGATGTTGTACTGATTACTTCACAAACTCCATACAAAAGATTTTAATACAACGAGCGGATACAAATATCAAGTAGATAATTTCTTTAATTTCCAATTTACTTGCAAACTGCTTTAAAATATATTTTGCGGTAAATGGCTTTACAACTAGGATTAAAAACATTATCAAAATTAAAATAAATGCTTGGGATTTTCTATTTCTTTTACCTCACTTTCTTTGCACTGTAAAAGTGATTAGAATTTTAACTAATCTCTAATCAGTTTTACAGTGGCAGGCTACAGTGAAAAAGGTAACATTATTGTAGTTTTGAAACAATGGAAGCTACAATAGATTCAAACATTTTTTTAAAAAAGTTTCAAGCTTTATAGTTTTTTATTATTTACGAAAAAGATTTATCACAGTATGTATCCAAAATATATGAATTATTATTATCAATTAGAAATAGTAAGATTATTTGATAGTATTGAAATTCATAATAACTTTTACAAACTAAATATTTTTCATCAAAAATTTCATTGTCCATTCGCTTCTATTGTAGTGCCTTGATTTTATCTATCGTACAGGATTTTATTTCTATTGCTTATTGTGACATATCTTTCAGCTAAATGTTTCATTATTTTGATTCATTTTTTAGGTGGCTTGACAAATTATATATAAATCATCCATACCTCGAATGTATAAATGTTTTTAATAATCATGCTAGAGACATGAATATCCAGAAAACATCTATGAAAACATATGATAGAACCTTTATAAAAACATTTATATGATAGAACATTTATAAAAACATTTATATCGTAAAATATTTATGAAAAGCATATTAAGAGATTAACACAAAATTCTAAAGCAAATCTAAGAAAATATAATTTATGAAGCTCAATTTTTAACATTTGATTTTTTGTATAATCACTTTGTAATTAAATTCCTAATGAAAAGACAACATATAATAAACCACATTCTATTAATGCTGCTTTTTAAATCGTATTGTTTAAAATTTAAGTGCTAATGAATACTTCAATTAGTAATTTAAATACCGGTGTTGTATTTTCCTTCAAAAGACTTACTGGATATTAGTGTCCTAGATTTGAGGAAAAATTATGAAATATTTTTCACTTAAATCGTCAGTTTATTAAATTATATCTTGCAGACTCTAGATTTTTAACTAAAGCATTCATGATGGTGCAACGAGGTTTGACTATTTAACAATGAAATTGAAAAAATTCTTGATTTCATCCAATTATTCTATTCTACTTTATGAGTTTTATATCTTTTTTTTATAAGATCGTCACACATTCTCTATCAGAGATAAACTTCTATGAAAGAAATTTCTCGAACATATCTTTTATAAAATTAATTTAAAATTCAAGTGTGGACAGAATCAATGTCAGCCAAAATATAATAATTTTCTGTTCGTACAATATGACTGAAATTATGAAAAAATTAATCATTGTGTCTCAAAATTGCACAGGTAAAATAATGTCGTTACTGTGCTTACTTGGTGGAACTGGAGGAGAGTGATATATAGTTATTTTATGAGATGAATAATTTTGATGATGATAGATTTATATTTTAAATTAAGATTAGAAGTTCTATTTTCATTTTATCAGGAAAAAAGAATTAAAAGTGAAACATATAATTTATACTAAAGCAAAACATTTGTGAGAAGTTAATTTATTTTGCAGTGTGTTAAATTATATAATATGTACCTATATCATAATATTTTAATTTAGTATTCAGATGTTTTAAATTAGGATTTAATAGGGTCAATTTCTTATCTACAGAACTCTAAAACCAATGTCCATGGAAATATTTCATATTAAACAAGTCTAAATTTTATTTTCTGATAAATAGATTTATTTAGGAGCCGTTCTCATATATTTATGTAATTAATGTTTCTCTCATTGCAGATTTCATTAAAATTTTTTTCAATAATAAAGATTTTATAAAGCTGTTTTCTTAAAATTACAACTATAATACAGCTGCATCATAGTGTTTTCTGGTATACTAAGTTGAATTTATTAATTCCGTATTATAAAATAAAAGTTAAATGAAGAGTGCTACAAGACAGCGAGTTGACTATATTGCTACAAAAGGACAGCTTGTATATTGAGTAACCAATATGAATATAATATACCTATATTGGAGTGTTTTACCTTTATTATGCATCCCAAAGTTTAATTTATTCAGTTTAAAAAAGAAAGACTATAGCCAAATGAGGAATGTAGAAAAATAGTAGGTTGCACTATATTGCTAACATAAAAAACAAATTTGTCATACACCATGCACAGAATAACATTATAGATTAGTGTATTGATGTACGGACACCTTTTTGCTGACTGTACAATGAGAAAAGTAATAAATTTGTTTTGAAATCATTTTACAAAAATTTGTGTACTTTGAAGATTGATTATTGAAATTTCAAAAAATTGCATATTCTTGGTCATTTTCCGAAATTTTAAAGTATCAGCTCAAGAGTTCTAGTATAAAATTTTTCTTTATATATTGACAATATTTAAAAATTCACTTATTCTACTTTAAAAAACATAAATATGTTTTACCAAAAACAATTTGCAGATACCAATTAAATTTCCATATCAATTTTTAAAAAAATATTTTCCAGTGTATTCCATGTTGCATAAAATATATCAATGACTTAATATGGTATTACCATAATTGTTATGTTTTTATCATTTTGACAGTATACCTTATTTAGTGATGTAGTTTTGTTAAAATGATTTCCTTAAAATTCAAAGATAGTTTCCCTAAAGCAAAACAATGAATAATCAAAATTGAAAAATATCTAATGTTTCTGTAGTAATGTAACCCCATGATTAACAATGGACATTGAGACAGAAGGATGGCTGACTGCATGTATGCTCAATTTTAGTTGTTGTATCATGTTTTATATTTAACTATTCTAAGTTGTAGCTTTAATAGAATTCAAATAAAGAACCATGGCGCTCTAGTTATAGTATTAAAGAATGACACTTTTGTGTGAAATGTTTCATATAT
Organism: Pardosa pseudoannulata; assembly: GCA_032207245.1. Classification (NCBI taxonomy): domain Eukaryota; kingdom Metazoa; phylum Arthropoda; class Arachnida; order Araneae; family Lycosidae; genus Pardosa; species Pardosa pseudoannulata. Next base: position 11,480,906 of record CM063506.1, read on the forward strand.
GACTAAATGTCCTTACAAAAAACCGAAGTTGTTGAAAACAGGGAGGAAGGAAATGTAGTACTTTTGTGGAGCAGAATGTTTCTAAAAACTTTACTTCACCGTCATCTTATAGTTAATTTTACTTTAAACATTAAGTTTTTCTTCAACAATTTTAATGCAGTTTTTTCTAGCAGTGCTACAAAATTAAGTAACATTGTAACATATATCTTATGTGGCCTCCACACCATGGCCAATTGTTCACCACTCCAATCTTTTTCCTGGTGGAACCTGGAACGATGGCAAACGGGTTTCATCCACTCACTGGCCCAGTGTGTGGATGAAACTCGTGAGCCCATACAGGTGTAACACTAAACTAGTCAAAATTCAGTCAGTCATGATCAAAATATCCTTTGAAATTTCAGGAATGAAAGAAGTAAAAATATTAGCAAACCCGTTTACTCCTTAGGTATTAAATATTTCACTAAGATTACATTAAACCAACACACTGTTAGACATCTTGCATTACAAACAAAATGGTGAAAACATCTTACGCATATGTTCAAATTTCCAAAGAAAAAAAAAATTTACCATAAAATTAAGATGTAAACTATTTTTCAAATATATTGCCAGCATTCCAACTAGAAATATATCATTAAAGTGGGACATAGTTGTAATTAAATAGACACATAATTCATATAGTAGAATTGTTAACAAGAAGATATTTATCTATTACAGAATACATAAATATATTCTTTGACTAAACTAATGACTTAATAGAGACAACCAGTGCTTTTCGAAATTTAAATAAACTCATAAGTATTTCCTCTTATTGCGCAACCAAATTAGCATGCAAGCTTTGGCCTTCATTAATCAACATATTTGTAGCGATTTTACTTCGCAACTACCACTTTAAATATTATTTTCGGCCTAAATTATTGAATGCAATATTTACAAACATAAAACTTAGAGATGGAATAAATGATTAATTGCTCTTTGCTGCACTACGGTCAAAGTGAATTTCAATCCGCGTGAACTTGTGCCCTGCAAACTTTATCAATTTCTCTTGCGTTTTCTTTTCCTTTCCAACAATAGAAAAGAACCTTGGAATTCCTTACGGGTTGATCCTATGACACCACAGCATACATTACGTTCACAGCTATATAATCATTTTCGTTACAGCATTCCGTAGTGACTAAAACTACACTTAAGACAATAAAGTTTGTATTAAATCCTATTCATCGAGTTTCTCTTTAAAAATTAGCATCGCATATCACCTAAAGGAAACCGGGGCATTATGGAAGTGTACCTGTTTTTTAATCTAGATCCTGAGGCGCCACAACATACATTACGCATACATCCATAATCCATCTTTCGTTACAGCATTCAGTAGTAAATATACTATATACTGGACAATCACGTTTCTACGGAATCTTATTCACCGAGCAATACTCTAAAAAGTAGTAATTCATACCTCCTATATTTCTTTACGCATACACATGCAATCTATCAAATTTATTTCTCTTTAATATCTCTTTAAAAATCTCCTCTCTCCCATTCTTTAAAATCTATTTTTCTAGAAACAAAATATCTTAATCAAAGGAGTGTTCTATACTTAAAATTCTTCCAACACGTTTCCCAAAGCTTTCTGTGCAATAGATGTAAATTTTCTATCCTTCTAACATATTTTTCAGCTGTCGCTGGCAAATAGCTGAGTTTTTCCCCTGATATAACAGCTAAATTCGCTGACTAAGTCTCTTGTCCCTTGGGAAAATTCAGCGTCGCTCTAAGATACGCCTCTGTTTCAGCAAAGTGTTTTTCGTATCATTCATTTATCTGCCGTTGATTGGCAAAGATGTCTTTTTAGCAGCTTCTCAATAAAGATTTAAGTTGTTCTCAAAATTACGCTTGTCTTCAATGTGGCCCGACTGAAACATTATTCATTAGTCTAGCTGCATAGGCTTCTCATTTCCCAGTAGCCCGGGAAAATAGAAACAATAGGAGCTACATAATTATTGTGTCTAGAGAAAATAATTTCCGCTGGATTACATATATTTATATATATTACACACACACACACACACATACACACACACACACACACACACATATATATATATATATATATATATATATATATATATATATATATATATATATGTGTGTGTGTGTGTGTGTGTGTGTGTGTGTGTGTAATATGAGCGAGACTCGTTCAAAATCACAACACAGTTTAATTCTGGTAAGAAACATGAAATCCATACAACAGGCAAATACTTTTACAACTTCGTGCACATAGACAATGTGGTCCCGCACATACGCTTTTCAAGTAAGGATTCCTCAGGTAAAAAGACTACGAATAATACCTAAGCACAATTGATCACGTGAAAAAAAATACCCATGTTTAAAGAGAACGCGCTATCTATTGGCTAAAGTAGTACAGACGGAGGCTGAATTAAGTCTATAGCTTGTCTGGAGGGAAAAATCAGAATTACCGTGCAAACCCCAAACTTACTTTATGAACAAAAGTTATTAAATTAATATTAAAATATGTAAATAAGGGATTTTAATATCACATATATATAACTGGCTCTTGAAAATAGCAGACATCTATCTCATCGTTTATTGTTCCACTAAAAACACAATGCCATCTCCTGTTTATGATTTCTGTTAAACTTCTGCATTTTTGATTTATTACTCTTCACCTAGGCTTTTTTCTCTCTTTTGATCGTATTTTTCAAAGCCTGAGTGACCCATAGTAGTATGTTTTTGACTTCATTATACACATACATATCTATTTATGATTGAGGCTTTGTTTGTTTCAATTTTCATATTCCATAAAGACTGTAATTTGTTTCTGTAGTTATTTCTATTTACACAAATTTAACTAAAGCAAGATTTACACACTAATACAGATAGTATATTCTGATGTACATATTATAATACACGTTGCAAATATCAGAGGGCTGACGTAACCGCCTCCCTCTAAGCCCATTTGTTAAATGTTCAAATTTACGAAGCAAAAACCTATCTGAGAAACTCAATAGGACAATTATTTTAGTCTTTATTAAATATTAAGGGAAATATTGGTAATATTGAAGTAAAGATGTAATCGATGAATTAAATGATATAACATTAAAACATAAAAAATTAATTGGAAAAGTCGGATGGGTTGAAGTCTGTGGACCAAAGTGGCCAAACATTAGGGAAATGATTTCTGATGACATGTTCTTCTGTAAAGTGATTTTTGAGAACGTTCTTAACAGGTAGGCTTATTTGTGAAGGAACTCCATCTTGGTTTTTGTGGCATTTGAACTATCTAGTCAGTCTTGACAAATTAGAACTATACCTGATATGAAAGACAACATTTCCTGACATGTTCTAACTATTTCCCCCAACATTCTGCTGTTAATTGTAGAACTTGCTGTCTTGCGATTTCAAATGGTAGCTGAAATTAATAGTTGAACATATCTTGGTGCAATATTTTTTTAACTAGAGTAAATATTGTGTAAATGTGTAATTCATAAAAAATGCCCTCGGATTATAAAATTTTGAACTATATTTTTTATTTGCTAAAACAAATTCTTATCCCTTCATTATGACCTACTTTCTGAACACTAATTTCAACTGTATACAATTTTAAAGAAGTTTAATGATAGAAACCCTGTATATAGTATTTATTTAATATTAAATTAAAAATAATTTTCAGTAGTACGAAGTTTCAGGGTTTTTTTATTTATTTCATCCAAATAGATGAATTCAGAGCAAAAATGATTAATACAAAAAAATTATTGAAATGGAATTTCTATTTAAAACATATATTTTATTCTTTTGCAGTGTAATATGATATATTGAGATTTGTGAAGCGGTTACGCTTTATTTTGTTTAGTCTCTTCCAAGACATAATCATTGGTATGCGCCTTGCTTTAGTAGAATACATACTAATACTATAGTACTATACATTTCATTACATGACTTGTAGAAAATATCAAACAGCGATTTCAGTAGCATACATACTAATACAAGAAATATAGTACCAGTATACATACCAGAAAAAGTAATTCAGTAGTATATATACAATAAAAGTAATATAGTAATAAATAGATCAATTGTAGGAATCAGCAGTATATTTCTCTATGACTATAACTTTTATCTCGAATCTGACCAGCTGTATTAAAACTTACTGAATTAAAATGTTTTAAAGAATTTATAATTTTTAGGAGAAATTATGAAAGTAAAATAAAGAATTTTTGCAAGGATATATTGAAGAAATTTTGAAGTTCAATGAATTTATTTTTGTGTTATTCATTTAAAAAGAACTTTAAGAAACTTAAGCATGGTGTTTATTTCACTAAAACATTTGTCAAAAGTTAAAAAGTGTTACCTAGATAACATACGAATGAACACCTTTTCTGTTTGTAAATATTGCAGCCCTAAAGATACAAAATTTCTTACCAAATATGTCCAAAAACATGGATAAAAATGTGCTAGTCATTTTTTTCAAAGTGCTTAACAGAATAAAAAACAAAGTAAAATTTTCGAGAACATGGCTAAAGGAAATACCAAGCTTGAATACATAAATTTTAATGTACAAAATGACAAGAGCTGCTGCTATATCTGTAAGAAGTTACGCGCAGCGAGTACCAACCGGGCATGTAAGTTGCAAAACACACATAATAAATCTTCATTATTTTCGTGAAGAGAAATTGGGAAATCCCTTTTGGAGTGTTCAAAAACATAGATCGCAGACATTCCAACAGATCAGCTTTAATCTAATTCCTCTAGTCATCTGGCACACAATTCAGACGTCACATGTTTTCTTGCCCAATGTTATAAATCCACGTGTTTATGCCAGCAGATTAATCTTATGGTGCCAGCAGTCCTGACAATGCTTCTAGAAATTGTCCTTTCGTACATTCATTCTTAGAAATCTTAAAAGGGGGTAAACATCCTTCTGAAAATATAATTTGAAGGTTAACGTTTATTTAAAATGATAGTTTGCCTTAAATTTTAAAGTTGCTAAAGGCGTATAATATTGAAACCAAGAAAAGTGAGTTTCGTAAACCTTTATTACCTTATATAGAGAAAGAAGCTGTTAAGAATGATTTATTGTTTTTTGGTTGGTAGTTTCATAACTAAATACATCACTTGAATTAATGCACATAACATTATTACCAATCCGCTAACTATCCCACATTTCCACTAGAAGATATTGCGTTAATTTCGAAAAAAACCTGAATCGACAATAGAAAAAACCTATAGAAATGTAATAAACAACTCGCAATGCGTATAAAATTCTAATAAAACTAAGATGAGATAAGAAGGTCTGGACATCTATGTCAAAAAAAGGAGGACAAACGCAGTTATTCAATTTACCAATTAATTACACCACCGATAGTGGACTACTATGCAATTCCTCATATTTATACATATATTCCTCTCTTTCTCAGAGCAAATAACTGCTCAAAATTTTTTCATACCATAATTTCTTATCCTAAAAAGTTTACTTTTTTACATGAATTACAAGTAATACTTGACCAGCATATTATAACTATCTTTTGGAATCTTTCTTTGATTTATAATGATCACTGTATATTTATTTGAGGATTTAAAATCCATTTAAAGATGCGTTGTTGGTCTAAGGTCATTCTTCCCTTCGAGCGTATTTTGATATCAAGGTAATATCTATTTTTATCTTTGATTATAATTTTCTCTTTAAAAAATGTCTTGTAAGAGGATGACGCATTAATTTTTCGTATGCAATAATCAGAATATTACTTTACTTTCAACTTTATTAGTGTATTCAAGTAGTAATGATAAAAGGACAGATTAATAAATTAAGTTTAACAGCGAATTCAGTAGTTCTAACTTTAAAACAAGTCCTATATTTCTTTCATGTGTAGGTTTTGAATTCCTAAAACACCCCATGTACTTATTGGTACTTGGTATGATTTATTGTAAAACTGTTATTTGTTTCCCTTTGGAATGAGTCAGAAATTTTCTTTAATAGAGTAGTAAACTTTAAATGTAATAGAATAATTATCAATAAATACAAATGGAAGCGCATCTTTTCATTGTATTCGACAATGATTCCTTAAATAGGATTTTGGCTTTCGAAAGCAGAACCTATAGGAATAACAGATATCATTCATATTCCATTTTGGATGCTAGACCCCAGTCTAAGTGCTCCAACATGAAGTAACTATCAGTAGTACTCCAAAATAGTGCAAGTCTATAAAGTTACGAATTTTGTGCCCTAAGCAGGCTTATTCTTGATTTATCATTTACAAGCCATTTTGCTTTATTTTAGTATGTTCCATAACTATGTTACAGACAGCAACTGCTACTTTTTGAAGCTAAACTTTTATAAGATAAATATTTATCATGCTGAGAAATATTCTATAAGAATTATAATTATATAGTAGTATTACAATTACTATTACATATAAATGCATGTATATATACAGAATATTGTAGAACATGTATTTTTTATTATTAATTTCACCTCTATCAATAATTTAACATTTTCTCATTTTATGTTTGATGAAAACGTCTTTAAGCTTTATAAGGGAGAAAAGATTATTTATAGGAGTAACTAATTTGCCTTTACACTTTATATAGAACTTCCAAATAACGTTGAAAAAGCCGTAGGTCTCTTAAGAAAATATTCACGTGATCGCTGGCTGTTGGATTCGAAATTTGTGAGAGATGTATTGTGAAAGACGTTCAGTATATATTGCCTTTATAATACAAAAGCATTCAATGTAAAGCTCTTTCCCTGATATGACATCCATTTTTAGCTTCAATAAATTCAAAGTTCCATAACATTGAACTATTTTAATGGAGCCACCACTGCAAATCACTTAGGTTCTCTTTTTGTCCAATATGCCCGGCTTATTCAAATAATAGGGGCTAATATTATGTGCAATCGGCAAGAATAATTTTGCTGGTTACATATATTGTAGAAATTGGAAGCTGTCTAGTTTTGAATACTACTTTCAGGTATAGCTTAAGAACAATTTAATTCTTAGTCTATTAATTCATAAATTCGATCGAATGTATGATCCAAATGTCTTGAACATAATGGGTCGCCAAGGAAATCCGTATGCAATTAAGTACAGGCAACTAATTGTAAATATTGGCGTCGCCGAAGCTGATAACCGTCATTGAGTATAGAGCAGTAGCTGGTTGAAGATGACTTAGCTGGCTGAGGGGGATATCGTCCGATGCCAAAATTGATCTGAAGTGGACGAATTTTCTGAAAGCATTTCTAAAAATTCGAAATATTTGAAATTTCAATACATCCTCTTTAAACTGAAATGATGCTTATTCGAGGATAATTGACTGAGTTTTACATTCACGACGACGTACTATAATTAATTAGCTTACTATGCAAATGAAAATTACTATCAGCGTTAAAAGCCAATTGGAATTTTTCGTCAATATCTTATCTGTCAACATATTTTTTATCTCACAGTAGAAAGTACATCTAAGGGGTTCCTCGGCAGTAAACTTCGTTGGCGGTGACTTTCTGGCGCGTACAGGCGATAACTGTGAGAGGGTGAACCATGGCTAGAAAGTGACTCTCGTTCTCTCCCGCTCTGTGTTTTTAACCTGCATGTTTATTCCAACAGCCTTCGGAAGGTCGACCAGGTGAAGAGTGGCCTTGTCTTCCCCGACCATTTTTTTGATCCCCCAGGGGTTAACATCACAACATTTAGTTGCCGACTGAACGTCGCCACGCAATTACAAACCCAAGAATAAAAAGTGTTTTGAGGAATTTTTTAATATGGATGATACCCTTATGTATACATTAACTTGCGGTTGACGTTTAGCACATTACTTGGGCTATTAATTCCTGGTTTAGAAAAGATAAAAAGGAAAGAAGGGAATTACCTATTCCTCTATGGAAATTTCAAAGATAAAATTTTAACTCAGCTATAGAAGGGAAATGAATTTCCAGTTAAGGTATCTAGTAATTCGTGGGTGATATGTATTTACTATTTAGATTAAAAAATACTATTATTTAAATTAAAAGTTGTATGTACAATTTCTGCATAAAAATAACGTTTAAAGGTAGAAATTATCAACTGAGAGATGTTTTCATATAATACGAATGTTCAAGATTCTAAGTATCCACAAATCTACAGAGTAAAATTGTAGCTAAAATTGTAAAAGTATTATCTCAGTTTTGATCACTTTGTTTGCCAAAAGCCGGATGTCACATAAATTACAGAAAATTATCGTTGCACTGAACGAAAGTTTTCTTTTAATTTGGGTAATTTTTATTTCTCAACAGAAAGTATAAATACAGACAAATGAGAATGTAATTCTACCTGAAAAGTGAAAAGATAAAAAGATATTGAGAAGAACATATGAAGTATTAAGGTTTGGATACATATATTGCTTTTGGAGCATAACTACATAAGCATGTATAGTACGCATACTATAATGTGCAATATTATACATTAAACGTACTGTATAGCATAGTTTGAGCAGTAATTAATATGTTGAACTAATTAGTATTAATTTGTAGTACAAAAACTAAAGTTACAAACTGTTGTTACAAACTAGAAAATGCTACATAGCTTTTGAATACAATTACACCAAGAAATTATCTTACCTAATTTGATGGCTTAGTTGACATTGTTGTAGTCCTATAAATATAGAGGTTTATTTCTAGTCAGTAACTGTCACGAAATCTTTTTCTTTATTCATTGGTTTTATATCAAAGTTGGTGCTTTATTTCCTTTTACAGATTGAACCGGGATTGTTGATCTCTTCCCCTCATTGGACATTGACCCTGAGACCACCTGAGGTTACCACTTATTTTTAACCCTCAGTCTTACTTGTTTAAGGGGATATGGTAATTTTCTAGGCTTAAATCTTCATTACAACTTTTTTTTCGACATCATAAAACATAAAGTTCAACAATTTTTATAATAAATTTTTACAAGTGCTTTAATAATGCTCTAAATTTCACACAATTATTTAGTTTAGCCTTCCGAGTAGTACATTTTTAAGATAACATTAAAGTATGCACCAAATGAAAAAAAATTAAACTTACTTACCTCAAGATAGTTCTTGAATAATGTGTTATCAGATACTGAATTTTCATATCAAATTTAAAAATAAATATATTTTTCATTCTCTGAACTCAAAATTTCAAAACATATCTGATTATTCTAATTTACAAAAAATTAAAAACTGATAAAATTTTGAAAGTTAAAACAAATTTTGTAATAATCCTAAAACAAGAAATATGTTGCTCATATTAATATGATTGAGGTATACAGAAGAAAAAAGATAAGTTGCTTCTATTTTATGTGAAAAATTAGTTGCAAATTGACAAAAATTTCAAAAATTAATTTGCATATAAAGTTTTTATAGTTTTCTTAAAATTTATGACATTAAATACAAAGATTATATAATTTTAAAAGTTCTAAATAATTCGAATATTTCAAGGAGTTTTTTTTAAACGATTCAGAAATGTCCGGAAATTTTAAAGGTGGAAAAAAATGAAAAAATCGAATCTTTGAAGTTTTAAAGGTGATTTACTTGTCTCCTTAAGGGAAGTTTCAAACTTTAAAACTGTTTAGATAAATTATTGGTGTTTTTAATTCTGTTTTGTTGTTTGTCCTCAAATTGAATGTACTGGTCAATGTACTGATTTAGTACAGTTATATTTCATGCTTATGTTTTGTTTTGAAGTTTAATTTGGTTGCATTTTAGTGGCAACGTTTTTTGTTATTAGAACGAGAACGACAACTTGTTGTATGAGTGATGGATGCACATTGCTTCTGGCATTATGATGATTAAAATAATTTTAAAAGACCAATATTTTTCTTGTCTACATTTGAGTATTTGTGTTTGGTCCTCAACGATGAAAACTTCAAAACATCGAAAATTATTTTATCACATTTTTCAACAATATAAACTTTTTCGGATTATATGTTTCAAACCATGTGAAAATATTCCATTTAAAACAAGATTAATTTTAAAAAGAATTGCAATTTTTTTTTTTAAACTTCAAGTGTAATTTTCTCAAAACTGCATTTTTACTAATTTTGCGAGTGATTTTAAAACCACTTATGTACCTATTATATTTATATTTGTTTAGCAATGCCCGGGGTACTACGTCGTTTCATCAAATTATCATACTCTAGAAATAATTAGACTCAAAGAGCAAAGTAAATTTTATATGTTACTTTAAATTAGGTATGACAAGATAAAAAGCTTTTATCAATACTATTACTATTTCATACATAACAGCGTAACATTAGCTGGTTCTCTTACTTTATATTGTTATTTTAAAATCGAATGATACATACATGTGTTTATGAATCATCATTATTAAACTTATGAACATTTTCAGTTTTATCTAATACAATATGAAAACCTATCAAAGTTCAATTCTCCTAAACAGAATATTAAGGACGATTGCATCAAGACAGGAACATGAAGTGAGGGCGCACAGCACCCACACACAAAAAGAGACAATTCATTATTAAGTGCAACCCATAAACATCCAGTTAACTCTGTTTCAGTCAAAGATGAATTAAGTTTTATGAAAAGTTAATTGTTTATCTTATGACAGAATTATTTGCATGCAAATATAATTGAAAACAGGCTGAGCTTGAAAATAATCAATTACATTTACATATAATAATTAATAAAATTTCAGAAGTTTATCAGTAATTTGTAGAAATTGCTTACCCTCACTAAAGTCCTTAAAACCTAAATTCCGGAAAGAAACTTGAAATCTATTAAAATTTCCCATCTCCTCTGTCCCTCTTTGTTTTAAGCAAATAAAACAACATCTTTCAAAATATCTAGGACACTAACATTCTTCATATGCTATTAAAAAGCAATAAATACTAATGTAAAACGCAAAGTAATAAATCTGAGCTTAATGTATCATATATGAATAAGATGCTTATTTTATAGGATCGTTTCTTAGAAGAATTTATTCATTCATGCTTTTTTCTATCTTCAGACGTTGTATATTTTCATAGTGTATAGTATGTTACTGTCTTTAAAATTTCAATGGTTTTATCAGGTCTAATTTTAGTTGTGGAACTTTATATGTAATTGCAGTTAAACTTCAAGAAATTTCTAATAAATAAAAAGTTTAATTATGGTGGAAGTAACAGCCAATAAACAAATATATGGGCATAAAAAATAAGTTTCTGTTTCTGTTACGACGTACTAAAACTTTAAATGATAATAGCCAATAATTAAGTGCTGCATTTCGGTATTGCAGTACGCGGGTTCGAATCCAACTACTGACATCAATGTTCAAAATAGGCTTTAAACTGTAGGATCCAGGTCTCACTAGCTGTCGTGTAATAAAATATGAGACTGCACCTCTCTAAAACAAAAAAAAATACTATTTTTTAAGCCGATACCACTTATATTCTTTGTATAAATTTTATCTTCACATTATAATAATGAAAGTATGCGTATGTTTATGTAGAAATTCCACACAAAATAGGCTTGTCCGCTTGATATTCTATTGAAGTGCATTTAAAAGAAAACAAATCTATCATTATCTTCACACTATAATAAGATAAAATGTGGTGTTTGTGTAAAGATAACACACAAAATTTGTTTGATCTCTTCTCTTCTCTCTTAATAAAGTGCACAAAGAATAAAGCAAATTGATCGCTATCTTCACAGTACAAAAACCAGATAATATGTATGTGTGTGTTTGTCTAAAGAAACCAAGAAAAATATATTTTCCCTTCGCTATTTGAGAAAAATCATAAACAAAATAAAGTGATCCCTAACTTCACAATACAGTAACCAGATAATATGTATGTGTGTGTTTGTGTAAAGAAACCAAGAAAAATATATTTTCCCTTCGCTATTTGAGAAAAATCATCGAGAAAAATCGAGTAGAAAAACTGTACACCGTAGCACTCTAAACTAAACCAAACCTCTTCACTATTTTAATAAAGGACATAAAGAAAAAAATCGTATAGTTATCTTAACAATACAATTACCAGATGTAAAGTATGTGTGTGTTAGCGCAAAGATAACTCGTAAAACATGTTTAACCTCGCTATTTTAGTAAAGTGCATAAAGAACAAAGCAAATCTATCTTTAACTTTTGCATGGAAGCCAAATAATATGCTAGTAAAACTGTTTAAACTTTATCTCCGAATCATATTTATTTTCCTTGAACTTCCATGACTTTTTCTTGGAAAATTCTCTGTTTCGTAATTACCCGATTTCCCTTTCGTAACTGTTAGGGAAAAAAGAGAGAAAAAGCGGAATGTTCCAAGGTGGAGTCGCTGGCTATTGGGGTATGGGTGTCCCGGAAGCGTCCGTGGCTCGGGCATCCCTTCACTGCAAAATTCGGGTCACTTCTCGACGGGATCCAATAATCTTCAGCCGGGGATTAATTCTTGGGCGGCGTATAAAGAAATAATCGAAATCAATCGCTGGGAGGGGGTTGAAGCATTCGTTCATTTAAACTATGAATTATTTTTTTTACGTGTGTGTTTTATTTTCAAATTCTTTTTACGCGTTGCACTTGTTTCTCAAGATCTCTACTGGCCTACTTTATCGGAGGTGGCCATGTTCTTTTCGCGTAAACACATTTTGACGTGCCATGTTTATGCAATGCGGAGAGGGTTGCGTCACTTTTTGTACAAACAAATAAGTTACGGAATGCAGGGGAGTTAATAAAAGGTTGGATAGGCCTCAGGTATACCCGATAAGATCGGATCATATGTCAGCTATTCAGTTAACATGCAGAATTTGAGCCTGGAATGTGGTCTGACTCTTAGAGGGTGCGTCTACATTAAATGAATGATTAGGCTAAACATCTTTGACTCGTTCTTCTATGATTCCTGTCATTCAACTGAGTAATGATGGACGTAATTTTTTGTGAATAGTATATGATTGATTTAGACAAAAATCATAAGCCTGCGTCTAAGGCAGATATTTTATCAAATCGAAATGGGCAAACAAATATTCTGATTTCGATGTCGACAACAAAACAAGCAACGTTACTTTTCGTACCATCCTTAAAAATGTCTGAAATAGGTAAAATTAACTAACCTGCATAATTTTGTCAATCAATGCAGTAGGTGAAAATTACAGGAATTTCTCTTAATTATGACCATTTGGTTGAAAGACTTGTTAAATGTTTTACTGTTCAAAGGCTGATTAAGACTATTTATTGCTTAATTCTTATTTCATATAGCACCACAATTCAAAATTAGCAATGACGTAATAAGATTCTGATTTTGACCTAGCTACTTAGCTATCATTTAGTGGGCAATCTTCACTTACATAAATATGGATAATGTAAATAAACACATTAAGTTTAGATAATTATTTGAATTAAAGTATTTTTCTTGAATAAATAATATGATGGATTTAGACAAAAATCATAAGCCTACGTCTAAGGCAGATATTTTATCAAATCGAAATAGGCAAACAAATATTCTAATTTCGATGTCGACAGCAAAACGAACAACGTGACTTTTCGTACCATTTTTAACAAATGTCTGACTTAGGTACAATTATCTAATCTAGATAATTTTGTCATTCAATTCGGTAGTTGAAAATTACAATTATTTCTCCTAATTATGACATATGGTTGAAAGAGTTGTTAAATGTTTTACTGTTCAAAAGCTGATTAAGACTATTTATTGCTTAATGATGATTTCATATAGCATCAGAATTCAACACTAGCAATGAGGTAATAAGAAGATTCTGATTTTGACCTAACTACTTAGCTATCATTTAGTGGGTAATCTTCACTTACATAAATATGGATAATGTAAATAAACAGACATTCAGTTTAAATATTTATTTGAATTAAAATATTTTTGTTAAATAAATAATATTATTCAAGCCTTATTTCCTAATATATAGGAATGTAATTTATTTCGAGAAGAAGTGTCCTTGTTAGTTTACTATATATTATGTTACTCTATATACACTACAGATCTGAATTCATATTGGAACCTCATAAAAATTTCATATTCAACAGACACATGTTAAGTAATGGCAAAATAAGCAAACATTTCGAAGTCAAAAATTTGTGAAATAAATATCTGGCCTTTAAGATGGTATTAACTTGAGGAAATTAACCCTATTTCGGTAAGTTCTTCTGAAACTTAATCTATGAATAAGTTAAAACTGAATACAATATACTTCCACTTTCTGATGCTTCTAATTTGGAGTCAAATTCAGTTTGTGACCGATAAACTAACAAAACGGTTGATAATTTTAGGGGAAAAAGGTCTTGCCAAATCCTACAACTGTAAAATAAGTGAAATCATTCAATATATTCTGTCTTTTCAGTTCGTAATTATCTATATTAATTTTTTGTTGTTATTTAACATTAAAATTCAAATGTGGTTATATTGAACCTACGTGGAAAGTTTTGTGATACTGTTGTAGCTTGTATTGAAAAAATATATTATTTTTTTAGCTTTTTTTAAATGGGTGAATTTTACCAGCACATTTAATTTTCATTAAAAGAGCATACCTGAAGTGACAGTTAGATACAATCACTTTGGGAGAGAATAAATGTAAAGTTCTATTGAATTCATGCTATACTCTTTACAAGTAAACAAGATCTTCTCGCCAAATTATTGTTACACTTAAATAATACTAAGAGGGCCCCGTTCAGTTTTCATAAAGTGGTCTGTCTCATTCAAAAAAAACCTGTATAGAGAATTTCGTATAGATCACTTACAGGTCTGCAGCATGTTTTCAAAAAATATATATGTACTATATAAAGGAAATTAATAAAACTCTAGGTGTTTTAGGATTAAAGATATATGTGTCTATTACTAAATATTATTCACAATACTAATAAGGACTTACTTTCGGGTTAATACTGTTAAAGAATCATCGACGAAGTCTGTATTTTGTAAGTGTCTACCACAGTAGTAAATTAAGTGCTGAGCCTTTTACATAAAATATGCACTTTTTTTCAACGATAATAAGCAATTTTTCTAAAGTACATTTAATACGGTTTCAGAACAACTAATCCTAACGGTTATTTAAAGAAGTACTCTACATTTTCGTAATATTCGATTCCTATACAACATATATTAATTTAAATTTTGATATCCTTTTAATACAACTGTAATATAACTATAATTAAAACATTGTGTTCAAATTAAGAATTTGTAGAGTATTTATCCTATTTAGCATTCTTTTAATTTCAACTATTATTTGAAAACTAGCATTTAACACGTCATATGACGGGATCAATCAAATTTGTTAATTTTCCAGAACTGTAAAGTACTCTATGAGGCAGGTAAAAAATGGTTTGTTTTTTGGCTGAGAATTATATAGTACAAGCTCAATAATTTGTTTATCTTTATACTCCTCTAAAGTCTTCCGATACTGTGAATGCAGTTTATAATCACGTTGAATGCATTTAGAAATATAAAATTTTCTTAGCTTCGTCGAAATCACCATCAACTACTTTCCAATTTTTTTCCACTAATTAATGAAAGTAAAGGAATGAAACTATCATTACCACTACACCCTGTAGGTAAATAGAATTTGTTGTTAATACCGGTGATAAAATTTTCATTGCAACAAAAAATAATCTATGATTAAATTTAAAATTATACATCATATGTACCTAATCTATTATTTAAGCCAAATATAAAAGTAAATTATTTACATAATATCTATGTTCAGTGATAAAACGTATGAAAATAATGCAGTCGAAATTAAAGAATGTAAAACAAGAAATGATTGAATGAGATGGTTAAAGGAATGATGTCATAATGATAGAAATAATGTTATTTTTACCTATTTATTATGTGATAAATTGATACATTTAATCGGCTGCTCTTAACCGAGGAAAATAGCACTCGAAATAAAGTCATTTGATGCTTGAAAAGGGAGAAGGGGTGAACGGTGTTTACCCTAACTCATCAAGAAACCAATATGGATGTCTCTATCCATTCCAGGTACAACCGCTTCATAAATTCGAAGACAGACGAACAGATAACTTAGGCTATTATTACATAAGAGATTTTTAAATGTTATAAATCTCCAGATGAAAACAAGATTTACAAGCTAAATAGCAGAACTGTTGGAATAACGTGTCGTCAAATAAATTGCGAGAAGTAAAATTGAAAATTACCAAGTAGCCCCAACTCCTTTCTGGGAGATATGACGTAATACTCACTCGTCTACGAGTGGGTCATTGCAGACTCACCCATGTACATCTCTTGCTGGGTGAAGATCCTCCACAGTGTGCGTATTGTAAAACACCTTACACAGTCGCACACATTTGCCATCGTGTTGTTGTCTCAAATCAATGTATATAAAATTCTTTAAAAATTTATCGCCGAATCTTAACACAATCATCGGTGAAACGTCACATCCAGACTTTTTTCCCTTTCCTCGCTGTACAGGTTTTTATTATGAAATCTGAATTCTGTGATTTTTTTGTATGTTAATCTTTATTTCAATTCTTAATTTTCAATTTAACAATTTTTTGATTTTCAATTTCTCAATTTACAATTTTGTTTTTTAATTTTCTTATAATGTAATAATCTGTCTTGTATATATTTGCTATTTTACTATCTCTGTTTGTTTGGTTTTTATGTGCCTTTAATCTTTAATTTATTGTTTCATCTATTTCATCCTCAAAATTCCTTTCTCCTGTGTTTATTTTCTTTTTTATCTGTTATTTTGTTTTTTATTTTCGTCTTGTTTGGCGCAGTTTGTCCTTTCAGGAATTAGCGCCAGTAAATTCCGACCAACCAACCAACCAACCAGAGGAAAAGAGCTGTTGAGCAAGATATTTTTGCTCAGCATTACAGATACGGAATTCAAAATGCGTTTAACCAGTGTTTTTATTGTTATTATTATTCATCTCATTAATAATGCTGAAAATAAATTATAATTTCAGTTATTTATTGCCCACGAACAATTAATGTATCGTCTTTCATCAGGAAATCTTTTTAAATGAGAGTATAAATTTATAATCACAGGGAAATAAACTAGATATTATCTTGATATTAAGAGACGCTTCGGGGATGGAATGACCTCAGAGTAACATCGCATCTTTAAATTTGTTTTATAATGACTAGCTCCATCTATGTGCAGCAAAACAACTGGAAACTTTATTTGGCCTCTGAATTAAAAAGTACCTTTTATATTTCTTATCACAAAGTCAGCTTTAGATGACACTGATAACAACACACTTCCATTAGATATGAGAAGATAATCATTAATTACCTACTTTAAGGTTTTGTTGCTTTCTCTTTTTTTAGTTTTAGCAGATTTGCATGGAGGTAAATGGTTCTTGCTTACACTATTTGCATATCAGATGGAAAGAATCCGAGAAGAGAAAAAAAAAAGATCCAACAAATGAAACAAGATGTGACGGGATTGCATCAAGGCTGTCTTCTTCCCCGTGCCATCCAGAGTAATAGCCCGATGAAAAGGAGCGTTGATGGAAAGACATGTAGATCATTAGGTAAAGAGAAATAATAAGAAACGGTAGAAACAGTTGGAAATTTTTCTTACTCATACAGGTCCATACGAGTTTGCCTTCAAATAGTTTCATTCAGGCAGGAGAAAGCTGAACTGCACTCCGAGGCATGGAAAATCCAATCTTCTTCTTCAACGGAGTGACATCGTTACTCAGACAAAACATATTTAAAGTACGCATTAGTTTTGATATTTTAACAAGTTAATAAGAATCTTTGAGCTTACAAAATTGTAAATAAGTAAGTAAATAATAGATGATTAAATTTAAAATTATTACATATGTACGTAATCTATTATTTAAACCAAATATAAAGGCCGAACGATGGTCGAATGGTTAGGGTGCTGGCCTTCGAAACCGGAGTTCGTGGGTTCGAGTCCCACTATGGCATGGATGTTCGTAGCCGTTTGGAATCGGCTTTAAGCAGTAGGTCCCGGTCTCATTAGCCCTCGTGTTGCAAAAAGTAGACCGTAGCTCTCCAAAAACCAAACCAAATATAAAAGTAAATTATTTACATAATATCTATGCTCACTGATAAAACGTTTGAAAATAATGTAAACCATATTTAAAGAATGTAAAATAAGAAATGATTAAATGAGAGGGTTAAAGGAATGAAGTCATAATGATAGAAATAATTCTATTTTTACCTATTTATTATGTGATAAATTGATACATTTAATCGCCTGCTCTTAACCGGGGAAAATAGGTCTCGAAATAATGGCATTTAATGCTAGAAAAAGGAGAAGGGGTGGATTTCGAACGGTGTTAACCCTAACTCATCAAGGAACCAATATGGATATGTCTCTATCCATTCCAGGTACAACCGCTTCATAAATTCGAGGACAGACGAACTGATAACTTAGACTATTATTATATAAGAGATTTCTAAATGTTATAAATCTGCAGATGAAAAGAGCTGTCGAACAAAATATTTTTGCTCAGCATTACAGATACGGAATTCAAAATGCGTTTAACCAGTGTTTTTATTGTTATTATTATTGATGTTATTCATAATTCATCTCATTAATAATGCTGAAAATAAATTATAGTTCCAGTTATTTATTGCCGAATTACGAAATTTTATTATATTTAATTACGATCCTTAATCATCTTATCTGTATCATGATTTTATGATATGCATCCCATATCAGAAAAAATGTAATTACCGAAGATAAGGGTACAAAATTACTTTGGAGCATATCAAACATAAACACTCGTGTGCAAAACAGTAGACCGTAGAGCTCCAAACCAAACCAAACATAAACATGATATAGAAATGCGTTTCCTGAAAATTATCAAAAATGTCATTAAAATTCAAAATAATTTATTGTTAATAGATGTTTTGTGTTTACTCCTGGGCTCCAATATCTATAATAATTACATATTGAAGCATTGTAATAATAAAAATTTTCACCATTTTAATTAAAACATCTAAATTCGTGCTTAATTCATAAATACGCAAGTCAAATTAAAACTATTAAAGTTTTGATATCGTAAATTAAAATGCATGATATTTCCTTTGCAAAGTCTTTCATTCACTTTTATTGGTTTTTAAAATTTCTCTCTCTTTCTAAATATATATCTAACATCACACACACACATATATATGTATGAGTGGGCGCATGTTACTAAATAAAAAAAAATTTCACCATTTTAATCAAAACATCTAAATTCATGTTAATTCCTGAATACTTAAGTCAAATTAAAACTATTACAGTTTTGATATCATAAATTAAAATGCATGATATTATTTATACAAACGTCTTTCATGAATTTTAATTTGTTTTTTAAACTCTCTCTTTCTAAATATATATCTAAAATCACACACACACAAACATATATGTATGAGTGGGTGTATATTACTAAATGATGCTGAATCCCACATTAACATTTTCCCAGGAGTTTTAAGATTTTAATTTCTTTGAATTACTTAATTTGAAAATATTTTGAAACTCAGTTTTTAAATTTAACAAGAATAATTGTAGCTTTCCTTTAATGAATCTCGATCTTCCTGTATCAAAGAGAAATTTGGCTTTAGTTGTCTCAGATGTACTGCAAGAAGTAGAGTTTATAAAGAAAGAAGATAAGAATCTCGTCTTCTGTAAGTGTAATAGAACATTTTAGAAAATATTATTCAAGCGAAACCGTTGACAGAAATACAAAGAACTTACAGCTATGTTTATTCGAACATGTATATCAGTATATGAAGCATTTTACTCCTCTTCCTAGTGATGGTAATGAAATAGATGCATCGATGATTTATTATTTTAAGAATAACAAAATAAATATATTTTAACTAATAGCAGTCGGTTATTGAGATGGTTCTCCCGGTAACGCAGGAAGAAACAACAGGATCATTGTTTGTCTTGTTAAATATTGAGGAGAACTGCAACACATGACATTCTTCTTTCAAACGAGCTTCCACTACTGCATTTTTAAACTAGAATGAGAAACTATTTGGACTAAGATATTTTAAAAGCCCAATCAGTTGATTTTCCAATTGAAAAAAATTCTGTTTCGAACCATGCTAGTACATATATTTATATGGAAAAAACACACCTTATTTCTGATTTTCTACACAGTTTGATTCTATACACAATTTTACCCATATATTAAAAATTTAAATCCTGTATCTTCAATAATATAGCTTAGTTATTTTATAAAATAATTTTAAAAAACATATAATAATTAAAACATTTTACAATTTTTAGTTGTTAAATCACGCTCATAACTCATATACGTAAATAACTTTTGAAGTCTTAAAGATAATGATTTAAATATCATGCTTGTAGAAGGACTAGAAGTAAAATTTGAACAAAAATTCTTTTTCGATATACATATCTGCCTAATTAGTTTTACTGAAACACAACTAGTAGTTAATAAATAATATTGTTACTTCATTCATGTAATAAAGTGTTACTTATTTGATATACTAAACAATCTCGTTTTTAAAGTTTCAGTAAAACTTACGCTTTATTATGTTTTGTAAAGAACAGTATGCTTTATCTGAAGGCTTACTCTGAGAGAAGTTAGACGGTAAAAATATTTAAAGAGTTCCTGTAATAAACATTACACGACATGAACAGAAAATCCCTTCCATTAAATTCTTACGAAACTAATTTTTAGGTTAAGAACTGACCTTCCACATTGTTTATATATTTGTTCATGACCATGAATAAAAACTAAAATACCTTTATAGCATGATGTTATTAAATAACTTAATGTTGTGATTGTCTTTACAAATGAATAATTACAAAATCTACATTTAAGGTAAGAAATCTCTCACATTTACATCTAATATTGTAATATAATGGGTAAAACAACCCGATTACAACACTTAACACCGTAAACTCCTTCAGTCTTTGTATATAATGCTTTTATCACGGACAAATTTTGGATAATCATTTTACATCAACGCTTTTCTTTGCAATCGAAAATCTATGATGAAAGCATTCGTAATTCAGCCTAGATTTCTATTCATGGGAAAGTGTTAATTCTATAAAACAAATAAATGGGTTTCTTATTTTCTGTTCTCATAGTGAATAATATGCTATAACGTATGCTCTCGGTATGGAAAGTATAAACCTGATGCAAGAAGAACCTCATAAAATTTTCATATTCAACAGAAGAATGTTCAGTAATGACATAATAAGCAAAATTTTGTGAAATAAATATCTGGCCTTTAAGATGGTATTAACTTGAGAAAATTAACCCTATTTCGATAAGTTCTTGTGAAACTTAATCCATGAATAAGTTAAAACTGAATACAATATACTTCCACTTTCTGATGCTTCTAATTTGGAGGCAAATTCAGTTTGTGACCTACAATCTAACAAAAGGACGATGGTTTTACGGGAAAAAGTCTTGCCAAGTCCTATAAGTGAAATAATTCAATATATTCTATCTTTCCGGTTCGTAATTATCTATATTAGTTTTTAGTTATTTAACACTAAAATTCAAATGCGGTTATTTTAAACCTACGGGGAAAGTTTTGTGATATTGTTATAGCTTGTACTGTAAAAATATATTATTTTTTTTAGCTTTTTTTAAATGGGTGTATTTTACCAACTCATTAAATTTTAATTTAAAGGGCATACCTAAAGTGACAGTTAGATCCAATCACTTTGGGAGAGAATCAATGTAAAATTTTTAATAAACATATTTAAATAGGCAAGTTTATAAAAGTAACCAAACCAATACAGATAACGCAGTTTGTTTATAAGTTGTTTATAAGTTGAAATACCTTATTTACATTCATGAACTATACTAAAATTTATAAAGTATTTAAATTTTTGTCAATATTTATGTGTTTAATGTTTTTTAATCTATAATAACAATATTAGTGCAAAGTTATTATTAACGTTTAATGGATTATTTTCTATGTACAAAACCTCATACAGAATTGATACATCCCATACAGTGTCATAAAAGTCATATATATGTGTGTATGTATATTCCACATCTTTTCCTGAACTATTGTCCCGGTTGCAAATAAATTTGTTACTTATACTGCACGCGGTAGCCAAAAATATTGTCAGCACTAAGTTTTTAAAAACGTAACTCTTGTAGGAATATTTTTTTTGCCATTTTATCATTATTTTCAACATTTTCCTTTTTTAACCAAAGTCTATACATTCGTTAATTATACCGTCATACTTTAGCTAAACTAACAATTTATCTATCACTATGACATCATTTCCTGAAATACTTTTTTATTTATTACTTTTCATATATTATTTAAATATTTTCAACATTTTATTGAATCCGTTTTATTTTCAAATTAAGAAATCCCGCAATTAATTATGTTTTGTATTTGCCGTGAGTTATAATTCAACTATTTTATTTTAAACTGAATTTAAATTTAATTCTAGAGTAATTTTCTTTGTCCCTTAAAAGATACATCATAAATATTCTATTAGCACATGTTTCAAACTCAATTTTAAGTCAAATGAAGACAAATAAACATCTTTCTTCAATACAAATATATATATATATATATATATATATATATATATATATATATATGTATGTATATATATATATATGTATTATATATATATATATATATATATATACATATATATACATATATATATATATATATATATATATATATATATATATATATATATATATATATATATATATATATATATATATATATATATATATATATATATATATATATATATATATAATTTCCATACAATTTATCGTAGAAGGAACAAAATTTTAGCAGTCATTCTTTTACTCCTAACTCAAAACTGCATATGAGCATTGTTTTTATTCAAGCCTTTCCACCTTTACTTGATATGTCAATAAAAAACTATTACATGATATGACGATAAAAAAAGTTAACGTCGTTGGACAACGTTAAGTAGTAGTACGTGCTAATTTTATATATTCCTTTAGATATAACACAGTCATTGAATTTAAACACATATAAGCCGTAAATTATGTACTTAACTTACAGTATATCAGATACTGATAGTAGAAGCTGAATGACTAGAAATGTTGTTGTTGGTGAAAAAGATCCTCTTTGTAAACCATGAAAACGAAAATTGATAGTCCAGTATTATGGGCATGTCTCCACATGTGTAAAACCATGGTTCAAAGGACCACAGGCATGTTCTTCGTTAACCCAAATCATGTGAAATTTTAAATTACAGGTCTCGTGTGAAATTCAAGAAGGACGTCCCTCAGCAACACGCTTCTACCATACCGAAAGAAATGTTTCTTATTGCTGTGAACGATGTGAGGCTTTGTATCAATATGTTACTGAAAGACGTAAACCATATTAAATAGTTGTAAGGTAACTTTTAAGTGGTATTGAAGTTGCAAGTCATATGATAATGAAATAAAAAATTATAAACTGATCTTTAGTCACCAACAGAAATTTTCTAGCATTGTTTTTTATAGCCAATAGAACTCTTATGGCATTTCTTTCATAAAATTCCTGTTCCCAACATAATTCTTTTAGAATTGATTTCACAAACGATCGGTTTCATTTCCCCCTTTTATCATTATTCATTTTCAAATTATACAACTTTAAATATGTTTTGGCTTTTGGATCACAAATTATATTGTTAAAAATATACTAAAATATCATACCATTAATAAAATACTAACCATTCGGTCGAACGATGGCCGAATGGTTATGGTGCTGGAATTCGGAGACAGAGTTCGTGGGTTCGATACCCAAAGTGGCATGGATGTTCGTAGCCGTTCGGAATCGGCTTTAAACAGTAGGTCCCGGTCTCATTAGCCCTCGTGTAGCAAAAAGTAGACCGTAGCGCTCCAAACCACACCAATCATCATCTTCTAATGAGCATAAATAAAACTGTAACGTAAAACGTAAGACACTAAAATCCATAAGAAGAGAATGTTTAATTAAAACACAAAACCTTTCAATAATAACTGGGTTGTTCAAAAAAATCCATCAAAATGTTTCTAACTCGAAAAAAATAGCCAATTATTTTTATTTTTCACTTTATGTTTATATGGAAATAAACTTTGATAGTGATATTCACTTACGTTAAATACAATTTATGCAAACAACTGTATCAAATTATACAATGTTTTAGCGATCTTTTCAGTTATTGCACGGAATTATACCCTTTTTAAATAGACAAGAGGATTTACGTTTTAAAAACTTCATACACAGAGTTAAAACAAATAAATTAATGAAAATGTCCTAAAATGTGAGAGGTCTAACTTGCAATGATATGGTTATGAAAAATATGACTTTTGTTTAGTTTTCAATAATAATTTCGACAAATAAACATACGTTCTAATGAAATTAACAGATCCTTCAATAGAAAAACTTTGTCATAAACCATGTGTCTTAGCTTTTTCAGAACAAAATGAAACATATTTTTGGTAGAACTCTGTTTTGTAGAACCTTTGGCCTACTTAAGAGAAAATCAATGCAGTCAAGCTTATAACGTTATTTTCAGTATTACCAGCCTAATTTATAATAGATTTTTACAATAGATTGGCAAAATACTAATTATGGGCTTTAAAAGTTTCACTGTTATATTTATCTTACGTTTCTACTTACTGAATAATCTTGACAACAGAGGAACTTTTCGAGGAAAAGGTTTTTTTTAACTTGGCAGCCTGTGACTAATCCTTAAAACTTCTTATCGTTCTTATATGCCGACGATTAATTGGCATACATTTAAGAACATAATGAACCTCTATAAATAAACTATTCACGTATTAATATAGTAAGATCTTATTTATATCGTATAGTAATCTAAAAAATTAAACATTTCTGCATTCGAAAGTCACAAATCTTTCATTAACTTATAAAAATTGTTAAATGGCAAATAATGGTCATTTTATACATAGAAAATTTAATACATAGAAAAAATGTTTTAAGCTTTTAAAATCTTTTAAAATAATCGGTAACTTTAAAAGAATTCTTTGAATTACAATAAAAGTCAATTTCACATTGAGCACAATTCATATTCCATAATTTCACACTGAAACCTTTTTTAGCGAGACTCATAAGACTCATAATTTACATAATTTAATGGCTGCTGATTATTGTAGTTTAATTTTGGGTGCATATATTATATTGAAAATATTCTTTAAAATTGTATATAAAATAAAATCTAACCACAACAGTAAATAGCCAACAACACTAAAATAGAAAAAAAATCTACATTAAAAGATAAGTACCAAACGTTAAGAAAACTATTATGGTACTATAAACATCGAAAACATCGAGTACTCATCATCATAGAACGTAGAACTCCTTTATTTGACATCACAACATTACTACTATATACTACCGTTGCCAACGGGTGACAACAAATACACCGTTGCCAATAGATAACAACAAATAACACATGATACTAATAAACATGGTAGATGATTACAGTATATAACTATTTTTAATTGTATTGTACCGAGATACTTTCCCACGGTGATCTGCACGTGCATGCACAACTGTGGGAGGATTTTCCTAGAGGAATTTAGGACTCCAATTGTTCACGTCAAGTTTAGGGACCCCTGCAGAGAAGGTATAGATCACGGAATGGCAGCGTAACGGTCAAGCTCACACAGAGACGTAACCTTGAGTTATGGGAGTAGGGGCTGAAAGGTAATGTCAGCTTGCACAAAAGGGGTTACTTTAATGAGCCCACCTGCACTCCTGAAGGGGAGGCAGATGTGGGAAAATTTCCCGAAAACAAGCGATTGGAGAGGAAGAAAAAAGGGGCGTTGGAACCGAGGTGAGTAGTTTTTAAACGAAGTTAAGGAGAGGAGTTGAAGTCGGGAGTCGAAAGAAGTGGGGCAAGGATCCACCAGCACCAACTCGTCTCGTGCGCCCGGAACGATACCACAGGAGAAAAATCCCTGCCTAATGATTTGGACCCACTAAAGGACCGACACCGCCCCTCTCACCATCAGCAACTCGTCCAGTGCGCCCTGACCGACACCACGTGAGGAAAGGCCCTGCCTGCTCCCCTGTGCCTTTAATATGGGTAAAGATAAAATGATATTTACAGTCACTTAACTTAGGCCTCTTTTAATAATTTAACAGTGTGATAGAATTGTAATAATTATAGTGTAAATATAAGACATGAATAATTGATGATTATGATATATAATAACCAAAGATCTATTTGTAAATGAATGTACAGAATAAATGTCTGAATCTCAATATAAAGTATTATATTCTTTCTGTATTTCCCCCTTGCAACGAACACTGGTGTATAGGTTGTAAGTACATTACAACATGTATATTTAAGCAAACATTGATATGAATACATATTTCTCAGTTTTTAGCTGAAAATTCTTGAAGTATTGGACTGACGTGCTTTAGTAACCATAAGGGAGTAGCTACAGTTTTACTAGCACATATATGTACCACATATACAATTATAAAAAGAAGAACACTTTATAAATAAAAAAATCTTTTCCTCTGAAACCAAAATATTGATATTTTATTTTATTTTTAGAATCTGTTAAACGGTTGAATAATGAAAATTTTTAATATTTCTTAATAATACAAATATTTAAAATGGTTGAACATGATTGGGTACAATTACTTCAGTCAGTACATATCTGGATGTGCATCTTTAGTTCTATCGTTAAATTGTTCTAGCGAATTCTTTACTGATTAGATTTCAAACTTTAAAAAATATATTTATAAAAGAATCTCTATGGAGATAAAATATTTGATTTCATATCATGATATAAAGTTTTAATCATTCAACTTTTCTTCATTGTTTGTTTAAAATGTTTTCTAATTTTATTAATTTACTCACTAAATATAAAATTGTCAAAAATAATTTTTCAAAATAATTTAATTTGTTTCCTTTAAAAAGAACACGAGTTAAAAGAAGCCGCACACTTTATATAAATAAAAATATTATATTTTAAAATAATTTTTATATAAAGGATTTTTTAAGTAGGGTTGGATACTGTCGCATTGTCAAATGGGACGTATCAAACTAAAGAGAATCTGATATAAAATAAATGCATTGTTCCGAGAACACTAAATTCTGATATTGAATACATACATACACGAATACACATATACACTTAACAGCCATTACATTATGACCACCCTATTAATAATATGTATGACCACCTTTAGCTATTGTCAGCACCCAGCGTGGCACTGATTCCATAACGTGCTGATAGGTAGTCTGAGGATACTCGTACCAAGAGACTCACCAACTAATCCGGCATTGATTGGAAAAACGAAATTGTTTTTCCAGGTGGAGCCTATTGGATTAATGTCAGATGAATTTGGAGATCAAGACATGACTTGAAAGTCACTGGAATGTTCCTCGAACCACTCCTTGATAATTCGGCCCTTATGGCATGGTACATTATTATCCTGTTGATAAACACCATCCCCCGCCGAAATTACTGCTGTCATGAAGGGGTGAACCTGGTCTGCAACGATGCTCACGTATCTTACAGAAGCCAGGTATTGTTCTATGAGAATTATGTGTCCTAATGTGGTCTATGAAAACATTGACCACACCTTAACATTTCACTATTGGCTTGACTCCGTCCAACTGTTCATCTGGGAGCCAGGGTTCCCTTTAGAAATTGATGTATTTCCCCACGCAAGTCGATGTGGTGTACAAGAAAACGTGATTCGTCGGACCATGCAGCTTTCTTCCATTCTATTATATAATTCCGATGTTTCTTGGTCCATTGCAGACGCAGCTGGCTGCCGTTGCAGGGACATGCTTTAACCTCCGGCTGCGTAGGCCCATACACAGCAATGTTCACTGCACAATGTGTTGAGAAACATTGTTTGGATCGCTACTGTTGTGATTTCGGCTGTCGTAGCTCTTCGGTCACGGCGAACAATGAGTATCGATTTTTCGCTCTCCTCTGGAATCATTGCACCTTGGACGACACACTGTTACCTGGCAGCATGTAGTTTCATCATCTATACACACTTTCGATATGTGCTCACAACAAGTTTACGATATTGATGTTTTCAGTCGCTGTGTCATAACGATTTGACCTTTACTGTAGTCCGATGAATCTGCTGTTTTTCCTATTATGTCGCTAATCGTGCTATGTTTAGAAAGACAATGCACAGAAGATTTATATAGTCCAACATTAGCTGAGCACGCACAGTAGTTTTATTCCTGGAAGAGCTCATTATTATAAAAGGAGGGTGGTCATAATGCCATGGTCTTCGGTGTATATAATATATGTATGTATATTCACATGTACCTAGGATTGAGGTTTAACAACAAAAATAGCTCATGTTCAATTATTGAATTTAATCCTCATTTTTTCTCAGAACAGAATATTAAATTTATTCATAAGCTAAAAAAAGCGAGGACATGACTGATCAAGCCAGTCAGCGCTTGCAATACTGAGAGATGAAGATGCGTCATAATCATTGTTTAAGTCAATATATCAGAACACCATGGAATTCTTGCCTTTTTAAATAAAATAACGTTGTCACTTACAAAAATATTTAATCTTTTCCATATAACGTACTGTTCCTCATATAGAATGGATTAAATATAATGTAGTGATGAAGTGTCGTTGAAATTACCATACATATATATATATATATATATATATATATATATATATATATATATATATATATAAGTGTGTGTGTGTGTATAATGGAATACTTTTAAGAATATGGAAATACTATGTTTACATATAGTGTTAATAGTTTAACCAAAAATTTTAATATTTCCTTAAAAACCTGAAGATTATCAAGTTTTAATATTTTAGAAAAAATAACAATAAAAATTTGACCATACAAATATATGCTATAATATATTTGATTCAATTTAAACTATATATGTCATTTTATAATGTACACTTTTTTTCGTAGTGAAAGAAAATATATAGAGTGTCTGTTGCATCAGAAGTAGACAGAAGACATAAAATTTTGGCGTAATTCAAGAAATTTATGATTGAAACAAATATCGTTCATATATTAGCCAATATATCAGGCAGCAGTATAATGTTATTCGGTTTATATATTGAATATTATTATACATATTTATATGTGTTTATAAATTTTTAAACCTTTTATCGTTAAATTATATTGCTTATTATAAAGATCATAATAATAATGTTTTGTTTTAAAATTTTCACCTCTCTCTCTCTCTCTCTCTGTATCTGTATATATATATATATATATATATATATATATATATATATATATATATATATATATATATATATATATATATATATATATATATATATGTATATATATATATATATATATATATATATATATATATATTATATATATATATATATGTATATATATGTATGTATATATATATATATATATATATATGTCAGGATTTAAATTGTAAATTAATTTATTAATTTTAAAAGATTTTAAGTAGGGATTCATTACTGAGAGTGACGCGGCGTGATGAGTTAGCCACATAAATACGGCTCACGCGCAATAATCTAGAGCAGAGAGCAGTGTGCACATTCCACGGACAAAGCTGTGGCTACCCGAAACAGCTCAGCCTGCCTTTGTTAAAAGTTAGGCGCCAATGTGAGACACCATTGAAGATGATTAATGAGTAATGTGCTGTGAGATTTGAATAAAGGATGAAAACGATGCCAGGACTCTAGTGTCGTTTAGTGGATCGTGTCACACATATACATATATATATATATATATATATATATATATATATATATATATACATATATATATATATATATATATATAGGTGTGTATGTGTGTGTGTTTATAATGTGACTTTAAGAAGAGTTTAGGTTGACAAGGACATGGCTTACATCATAACAGATCCCCCAAACATCTACTACATAACAATGATGAAAGACGAAGGAAAAGATTAAGGAATTTGTGTGGTTTAATTTGGAGAGAATGTGTTAATTTTTGGTACAAGACATTCAATCTCTTGTATACAAGCCAATTTCTTTGATATTCATTTTTTTCCCGCTTCATATGTATTTTTATTTATTTATTTATTTTTGGCAAATTGTAGAGAGAATGACGAAATATTTTCTATTTTAATATGTGTCTCACAACACTATTTCGCTTCCTTAACATTTAACTCTATTTTTAAGCACGTTTACTCGGTTATGAATGCCAATGTACATCTATATGCAATTTGATGATTTTCTCTAGGGTCTGATGAGATACGTTTAAACTGATATAACTTTCTTAAGAAGAATTTGAACTTCAGAATTTATGTCAGCGTAAAACTTACTGCTTGCCAATCATTCCTTATAAAAATACCCAATTATGTTTTAGGTCATTTTTTCATTTTGCCAGATACTCCATTAAACCAATTATTTCAAACGTGATATTTATTTGTTTTAATTTATGTAAAGTATCCGTCTAAATTGAAAGCGTCATTTTTTGCCAAAAAACATAATTTCTTTTATTTCTCTATTTTAATAGTTCAACTTTTAGGCTTCTAAATCTGTTTTTGTTTTGTCTCTACGGCATTTTAGAGAAAAGTTACAGCTTTTTAAACATCAGTGACAGCTGTCAAAACAAAACGGAAGTAGCGACTTCGAAACCAGAAGTTGTGAATTTAAATCCTTTTAAAGAGCATTTTTTGGA
>CM063506.1:11516438-11541438 GCA_032207245.1 Pardosa pseudoannulata
CTTCCTTTGAGAGACAAATTTAAACAATGGGAGTAAAATTTTATTATTGGCTTTTCGTTTTAAATTTTATAACAACAAAAGAACCTCGCCATGAAATGTATGTCTTACGATCAGTCGTCACCCCTCCACCAAAAGAACATTTGAATATTTATTAACAACAAATTTTTATATGTATGATATAAATAAAGTAAATCCAATGCTTCAAGAAAATCTGCTTTCTTTAAGAAGGTAAATATTTCAACAATGGTTGTAAATTTTTATTTTCGGCCTGTAGTTTACATTTCACCCCGTAAACTTGGCAGAAACAGATTACTGAATAGTATAGATGTAGATCTATGTATTTTGTTCGCAGTTTTTTTAATCACTTAAAAAAGTTTCCATTACCCTTAATAACACATACGAACTGCCCTACTTCTTCTCACGAAACCTAACGTATGATAACTGTTATATTATTGCATTTGCATTGTATCCTTTATTTAAAAAAACCCCTTGAAACAACAGTTTATAGCAGTAGTTATAGTACATAACTTATATTCTCATAGATGTCCTTAAAGAGTGACATTTGTTTTGCAATAAAGGACTCTTAATGTCTACAAAATTTCTTATTAAGACATATGCATACTTTATTAAAAAAACCTTGAAATAACAGTTTATAGTAATAGTTATAGTACATCACTTATATTCTCACACAAGTCCTCAAACAGTGACAATTTTTGCAATAAAGGACTCAATGTCTACAAAATTTCTTATTAAAACATATGCATCCTTTATTTAAAAAAAACCCTTGAAATACCAGTTTATATTAGCAGTTTTCGTACATCACTTATATTCTCACAGAAGTCCTCAAACAGTGAAATTGTTTTGCAATAAAGGACTCTTAATGTCTACAAAACTTCTTATTAAGACATATGCATCCTTTATTTAACAAAAAACCTTGAAATAACAGTTTATAGCAATAGTTATAGTACATTACTTATATTCTCCCAGAATGCCTCAAACAGTGACATTTTTTTGCAATTAAGGACTCTTAATGTCTACAAAATTTCTTATTAAGACATATGCATCCTTTATTTAAAAGAAAAACCCTTGAAATAACAGTTTATAGCAATAGTTATAGTACATTACTTATATTCTCACACAAGTTCTCAAACAGTGACATTTTTTTGCAATAAAGAACTCTTAATGTCTACAAAATTTCTTGTTAAGACATGAATTATAGTATATTTATATAATGATTATTCTAAGTCTACGATTGTTTTTAAAGAAGACTTTCGTTACTAAATTCCATACAAATGATTTATCTTTAAATTTTCCAAGGCATCTTTTGTATGTAAATGCACTAATTTCAGAATTCTTTATTCTATTTCCAATTTTTTCAATAATATTTCAACTGCATCTCTAAAGAACGACTTTGTTTTGTTGTTCAAATAAAAACTATTGTTTTTCAAAAAAAAGTACCTGGGTTGAAACCTTTAGTTTCAGTAAAAGAATAATTTTTTGTCCTTCAAAGTATTAAATTATTCTCCTATCAAAGAAACAGTCGTCATATATAAATAACCTTCAGTATGTGTCACTAAAAAAATCGAAACTCAATTCTTTATTTTATTAAAATGATTTCTATAAAATTTATCAAATATGACTTATATCGAGATTTTAATATGTAAATTTATATGCAAAAATATCAATAGCAGATTAATAAAGTTCCACCCTGAAATTAATCTAGGCACGCTCTAAATGAAGTGAAAATCATGTTTAAAGATAAAAACGTTCACATTTTTTCATTCCCAATCATCATACCAAACATTAATGAAATTTTTATTGCGAAATTCGTGTATCAGTTAAAGGCGAAGGATGTGAGTTCGTCCTTGCCTGCAGAACAAGTCAAATACCTCAGGTGCGGCGCTTGAAGTAAATAAGTTACCCAACAAAGTAATTAGCACGGCTTCATTTTCCAAGCAAAACGGGCATGTTTTATCTGCGTTCGATCAGAAACATTAAAAACCATTGCCTGGTATTGGAGGTGACGTCAAAAATGAGTAGGAAGATTAATAGACTTTCCATCAATATTAAAAACTTGTGTGGTTTCAAATTTATGATGCGATTAAAAACGTAAAGTCTTTCTAAGTAAAATAAGCTTTGCATACATAATTCATCGAATTTCTATTTAATACTGATGGATTATAGACACAAAATTAACAAGGAATATTATTTATCTTTGAATATAAAGTTTCAGTCGTTTACACCCTGAAAGATATATCATGTACAAATAAATTAAATGTTGCTCCTTAAAACTGCAATAACTTTAAACTCAACCAATGGATATTGCTGCTCACTTCAAATGCCCTTTTTAGGATTTATCTTCATTATTTGTACATGTTTACTATATACAATTTAAACTTACTTAAAATCAGTTTTGTTTCTTCAAACGCATTGCGAAAATCAAATTTTATCATCGTTTAAAGCAGCTGAATTGCATATTCTAACTTATGTATTTGAAACATTTTTTTTTTCAAAATTAAATCATTTAAAAAATTGTCTTATTTATGATACTCTAAATACACAAAATCTCTATGTTAACACTAGATTTAAGGACCGAACCAATTTGACTCACTAAAAATTTCATCACTATATATATATATATATATATATATATATATATATATATATATATATATATATATATATATATATATATATATATATATATATATAACTTTAATGTCACTTTTCAAAACCATACGTTGGTTTTTAGTTAAGTAATAAAATATATGTAAAGTTTCATTCCTCTTCCCCGCAGACCCCTTCATTTCGCATTATCAAATGTGGTGTACCTATTTTCACGGTTGTGAGCCAATTTGAATCATAGAATGGTGTTTATGAGAGGCCGACATAGCGTCAAGGCCGGCCATGAGTCTAGTGGTTTAAAAAAAAAAAAAAAAAAAATCTTCCTGCTGAATTTTGTTTATTAAATGTTAAATAAAGATGTAAATGGCAATAGATATATAAAATGGTTTTAGGGCTATGATGCCAAATTAACCACACTAGGTCGAAGATTTAACAAACATGGCGCCTTGATGAGAAAAAAAAAAATGGTGCTCGAACTCTTGCAGAAGATCAAAAAAAATCCAAGCTCCTTCTCCTTTGCTCTCTCCGAGGGGGCCTGCAGATCTCTCTAAAAAAAGTTCGTTGGGGAGCGTTGCTGGGCCGAAGCGGGCTACTCCACGGTTAGCAACCCCTCTTGACCAATAGGGTCGAAGGAGGGTCACTCCGCTTTCACCTCTAGGTTGGTTTCGCTCTTGCTTTGTCCAACTGTAACTCTTTGTTACAAATGGTTTAACAGTTAATCGCATAACATGAAATTTATTGGTCCTATCAGGCCTGGGCAACAGTCAAGTCGCACGTGATTTGTTTCTCTTCTCATTCAAGCAGATGTCCTCTACAAGTTTCTACAACATTTTAGATTTAGCAGCTATCAGTGCTTGGATTCTGTATAAAGGGACGACTCAAGTAAATATTTCAAGAAAAGATTTTATTTTTCCAATCGGATGAAGAGCTAAGAAGTAAATATAGTGAAGAAGTGAAGAACACTTCCATTCCAATGACAGAAATTCATGCTACTGACGCACGGAAGAATTGTCAAGTTCAACAATCATGCAAAAGAAACAGATGTAGAAACCATTGTACTAAATGTAATAGAAATGTTTGCGGAAAATGTGTTTCAAAAACAGATTTTATATATAAAAAATATTTTCCATGATTTTTTTTATAATAAACTTTCATTTAAATTAATTTGGAACTATATTCTTTGAAAAAAATTCAATTTTCTTGTATAAGTCAAATTGGTTCACTTTAGTAAAAATAGGTATATGATCTAATGTCTACAAAATTTCTTGTTAAGACATGAATTATAGTATATTTATATAATGATTATTCTAAGTCTACAATTGTTTTTAAAGAAGACTTTCGTTACTAAATTCCATACAAATGATTTATCTTTAAATTTTCCAAGGCATCTTTTGTATGTAAATGCACTAATTTCTGAATTCTTTATTCTATTTCCAATTTTTTCAGTAATATTTCACCTGCATCTCTAAAGAACGACTTTGTTTTGTTGTTCAAATAAAAACTATTGTTTTTAAAAAAAAAGTACCTGGGTTGAAACCTTTAGTTTCAGTAAAAGAATAATTTTTTGTCCTTCAAAGTATTAAATTATTCTCCTATCAAAGAAACAGTCGTCATGTATAAATAACCTTCAGTATGTGTCACTAAAAAATCGAAACTCAATTCTTTATTTTATTAAAATGATTTCTATAAAATTTATCAAATATGACTTATATTGAGATTTTAATATGTAAATTTATATGCAAAAATATCAATAGCAGATTAATAAAGTTCCACCCTGAAATTAATCTAGGCACGCTCTAAATGAAGTGAAAATCATGTTTAAAGATAAAAACGTTCACATTTTTTCATTCCCAATCATCATACCAAACATTAATAAAATTTTTATTGCGAAATTCGTGTATCAGTTAAAGGCGAAGGATGTGAGTTCGTCCTTGCCTGCAGAACAAGTCAAATACCTCAGGTGCGGCGCTTGAAGTAAATAAGTTACCCAACAAAGTAATTAGCACGGCTTCATTTTCCAAGCAAAACGGGCATGTTTTATCTGCGTTCGATCAGAAACATTAAAAACCATTGCCTGGTATTGGAGGTGACGTCAAAAATGAGTAGGAAGATTAATAGACTTTCCATCAATATTAAAAACTTGTGTGGTTTCAAATTTATGATGCGATTAAAAACGTAAAGTCTTTCTAAGTAAAATAAGCTTTGCATACATAATTCATCGAATTTCTATTTAATACTGATGGATTATAGACACAAAATTAACAAGGAATATTATTTATCTTTGAATATAAAGTTTCAGTCGTTTACACCCTGAAAGATATATCATGTACAAATAAATTAAATGTTGCTCCTTAAAACTGCAATAACTTTAAACTCAACCAATGGATATTGCTGCTCACTTCAAATGCCCTTTTTAGGATTTATCTTCATTATTTGTACATGTTTACTATATACAATTTAAACTTACTTAAAATCAGTTTTGTTTCTTCAAACGCATTGCGAAAATCAAATTTTATCATCGTTTAAAGCAGCTGAATTGCATATTCTAACTTA
Organism: Pardosa pseudoannulata; assembly: GCA_032207245.1. Lineage (NCBI taxonomy): Eukaryota > Metazoa > Arthropoda > Arachnida > Araneae > Lycosidae > Pardosa > Pardosa pseudoannulata. The sequence goes on from CM063506.1 coordinate 11,521,617, forward strand.
TGTATTTGAAACATTTTTTTTTTTCAAAATTAAATCATTTAAAAAATTGTCTTATTTATGATACTCTAAATACACAAAATCTCTATGTTAACACTAGATTTAAGGACCGAACCAATTTGACTCACTAAAAATTTCATCACTATATATATATATATATATATATATATATATATATATATATATATATATATATATAACTTTAATGTCACTTTTCAAAACCATACGTTGGTTTTTAGTTAAGTAATAAAATATATGTAAAGTTTCATTCCTCTTCCCCGCAGACCCCTTCATTTCGCATTATCAAATGTGGTGTACCTATTTTCACGGTTGTGAGCCAATTTGAATCATAGAATGGTGTTATGATGAGAGGCCGACATAGCGTCAAGGACGACCGTGAGTCTAGTGGTTTTAAAAAAAAAAAAAAAAAAAAAAAAAAAAAAAAAAAAAAAAAAAAAAAAAAAAAAAAAACCCACCAACTCTTCCTGCTGAATTTTGTTTATTAAATGTTAAATAAAGATGTAAATGGCAATAGATATATAAAATGGTTTTAGGACTATGATGCCAAATTAACCACACTAGGTCGAAGATTTAACAAACATGGCGCCTTGATGAGAAAAAAAAAATGGTGCTCGAACTCTTGCAGAAGATAAAAAAAAATCCAAGCTCCTTCTCCTTTGATCTCTCTCCGAGGGGGCCTGCAGATCTCTCTAAAAAAAGTTCGTTGGGGAGCGTTGCTGGGCCGAAGCGGGCTACTCCACACGGTTAGCAACCCCTCGACCAATAGGGTCGAAGGAGAGTCACTCCGCTTTCACCTCTAGGTTAGTTTCGCTCTTGCTTTGTCCAACTGTAACTCTTTGTTACAAATGGTTTAACAGTTAATCGCATAACATGAAATTTATTGGTCCTATCAGGCCTAGGCAACAGTCAAGTCGCACGTGATTTGTTTCTCTTCTCATTCAAGCAGATGTCCTCTACAAGTTTTCTACAACATTTTAGATTTAGCAGCTATCAGTGCTTGGATTCTGTATAAAGGGACGACTCAAGTAAATATTTCAAGAAAAGATTTTATTTTTCCAATCGGATGAAGAGCTAAGAAGTAAATATAATGAAGAAGTGAAGAACACTTCCATTCCAATGACAGAAATTCATGCTACTGACGCACGGAAGAATTGTCAAGTTCAACAATCATGCAAAAGAAACAGATGTAGAAATCATTGTACTAAATGTAATAGAAATGTTTGCGGAAAATTTGTTTCAAAAACAGATTTTATATATAAAAAATATTTTCCATGATTTTTTTTATAATAAACTTTCATTTAAATTAATTTGGAACTATATTCTTTGAAAAAAATTCAATTTTCTTGTATAAGTCAAATTGGTTCACTTTAGTAAAAATAGGTATATGATCAACATCCGTAAATCTAGTGTTAATTCCCATAATCTAATTAGTTTCCAAATGTAGCACAAAAGCCACTTATATCCTAATAATTGTGTTTATGTACTTATAATGGTTAATCTGATATAAATGACATTTTCATGCGTTACTGTTTATAAGTACACTGTTCTTAAACCTTTAAGAGTAAAAGAAAATTTTGCTATCGTATTTTAAATCATTTTGCTACATATTATTTACACCTTTTTTATTTGTCTATTGATGTGAAACTTCTGACAGTATTACATAATGAAAATAGGGAAAATCCATTTTGTTACGAATGCTGTGTAACACCGAAATATATGATGGAATTCTTACAGATCAAGTGTTCAATGGTTAGTTATTTATAAACTACTTCATGGGGTGTAGTTTAGAACACTATGGTTTACATATTTACAACATGAGTAGTTCATTTTGAAAAGGGTTTTACAATAAATTTTATTTAGAGAATAAATATTTTTTGAAAAACTTCATTTATTTAAAAAAATTAAACAAACTCTAAAAAAAATTAGGGAATTTTGCAATAATCCTTTTTTATCATTGTTAATCTAAGATCTCTATTATTTAGTTTGCACTAAATTTTTACAGATCCCTTTTTAAAGACAGGTTTTTTTCAGTAATCGGCGGATAATGAATTCATGTACTTTTAGACCGTTGTGACCTTTATATTTAGGTATATTTTCTTTTAGATAAAATTTAAAACTGAATTTATTATTTTGTTTTTGGGGAATTAAAATGATTAACCTTAAAATAGTATCTTATTCGTGCTCTCTAAAGCACACTGTAACCGTATAGATTTATTAATCTTATCCCTGTTAAGCAGGGTAAATTGTTACAGTTCTAAAGAATTTTTATATTCTTAATTTTATTTTAAACAGAATAAATGATTCTAATTTTTGAGAATTTTTCATGGTTATAATTTCCTTATTTCTTATTGGCCTTTAAGAAAAAATATTATTTTCTGAAAAACTTAGAAGCCCCATCTAAATATTTTTCGGCGGCTTGTTAATAAAATGAATTTTTACTGTACAAAAATCTCCATAGCTTATTTAAAAGATTATTTTTTAATAATGTTTAAATATGCAAATAATTCTAAATTTGTGCAGTTTGTTATTAAACAAAGTTTTTTAATAATAGTGTTAGAATATGCAAATAATTGTAAGCTTGTATAGTTTGTTGTTAAACAAAGTTTTTTATAGTAATGTTAAAATATGCAAATAATTGTAAACTTGTATAGTTTGTTATTAAACAGTTTTTTAATAATAATGTTAAAATATGCAAGTAATTCTAAACTTGTAGGTTTGTTATTAAACAAGGTTTTTTAATAAAATGTTAAAATATGCAAATATTTGTAAACGTGTAGAGTTTCTTTTTAAACAAAGTTTTTTAATAATAATGTTAAAATATGCAAATAATTGTAAACTTGTATAGTTTCTTATTAAACAAAGTTTTTAATAATAATTTTAAAATATGCAAATAATTGTAAACTTGTACAGTTTGTTATTAAACAAAGTTTTTTAATAATAATGTTAAAATATGCAAATAATTGTAAACTTGTATAGTTCGTTATTAAACAAAGTTTTTAATAATAATTTTAAAATAAGCAAATAATTCTAAACTTGTAGGTTTGTTATTAAACAGTGTTTTTTAATAATAATGTTAAAATGTGCAAATTATTGTAAACTTGTATAGTTTGTTATTAGACAAAGATTTTAATAATAATGTTAAAATATACAAGTAATTGTAAACTTGTATAGTTTGTTATTAGACAAAGATTTTTCATCCCTTTAAATTTAAATAAACGTAATACGAAAATATTTATCCACTTTACTTCCATGTTAAATTTGTGCTATTTTAAAGTTTCTGTGTTTGAATAAATGAATGAATCATATCTTTTGTCTGCTAACATATGGGTTTTAGTTTCTTCATAGCTAACAGGATAGAGTCAAAGAGAATTATTTTATTTTGTGTTAATATTCGGAAATCATGTATTACACTTTTCATTCTTAGTATGACTTTTTGTTCAATTTATTCCCTTTTCTTCTCTTCCCTGGGAATAATACAAAACGTGGGCGCATTCTAGATGCTAATAAACTAAAACCGAAATCGTAAGCAGATGAAAGACGGTCAAGGATGGAATTGAATTGATGCCGACCATAGATCACGGTTTCCATTACAATAATTCTCCACTCTTCGTGAAAAGCCCTTTTTTGTTCATTACAGTGCTCTCCATTGTGTTGTGTGTGTGTGTCTGCCACTTTCAAACAACGTAAACATTACAGAAACGTTCTCGATTGTCGATTTATCTTAAACGTACAAAGAACGAATTCTTCAGAAGAACAATGGATCAGGTTCTGCAAGATAGTACCATGTGCATTCCGTATCTAGTAAGAATATACCACAAAGGGAACGGGGTAAAAAAGCGTGTTTGCATGAGGTTCAAACGTGCAAAAACAAACTGAATAGCTTCAATTAAATAATAAAGAGTACTAAGGTCAAAGGTCTACAATTTTCAAACCCAAAGGTTGCATCGCCTGTCCATATTTGTCAGCTGGCTTCGCATTGTTCAGTGTTTTATAATTGAAATGTTCCATCAAAAAATCATATTATTGTGGAATAAATACCGTTAGTATTCAATACAAAAATTTGATTTTCTTTTTCACAAGGAATACAATGATAATAGTTTTCAACAGATGTATAAATTTCAATCTAGTTTATCTCGTTTAGTAAAAATATTATAAATAAAGAAAATCTCCAAAACACTTTTTGTGCAAATTAAAAAGCCTAGACTAAATATTAACTCGTGGTTTGTGATTCGAGTTTTCATAGCAATTTGCGAGAACATAAATAAATCAAACAACAAAATATTTTTCCTAAAAAACTTATTGCTGTCATGGAAATTTTAAATTAAATTCAGAATAACAAAATTTGAATTAAATTCAATATGTACTTCAATCGCAAAATTAATTTTATTGAATATAATGATCAAAGTTTTCTTTTTCTTTTTATCATAAAAAAGTCAAGCACATGGTTTAACTGTTCTAATATAGATATTTAAGATTTATCTATTCTGGTATATTTCAGAAGATAATTCATGCTAAGTTTCTTTTTCAAATTTTCAACTTAATGAAACAATAATAAAGAAGCTATGTTTTTCATTAGATTGGAGCGATACGCTTTGCTACACGAGGGATAATGAGATCGAGACCTACTGCACTGTAACAATAAGTCGGTTCAGCATTTTTTAACTCTTCCAGTGAGTCATCGTCAATGACATACCAGAACAGGATCGGTTTAAACTAGAAATAGACTCGGACTTCTCTCAATCAATAGAAGGGTCCTTTGGTTTGGGGAATTATAGCCCCCCGCCGTTCTAGAGTGGACTCCCGTTTTTTTTCTCCTCTAGAGAATCTGATTTTTTTTAGAGGACAAGGTTGTGACCAGAAGAGAGTAGAAGGTGAACGCTGCTGGCATCCGTGGCTTGCGGGTTAGACCTTTTGAGAAAAATCCTCACCATATTGTTATTTAGGGCCGGCGCCCACTCGAGAGCAGTCTTCGATATCTACAAATGATAAGTTGATTACAGCTGTATTCCTTAGGCATTTATTTATATGAATTCATTTAATCAAGACATATTTGTCCATATGTTTATTAATGAGTTTAGATTTCTTCTTTCTCCAACACTAGGCTAACGTAATATTATTTTTAAATGCATAAAGCTGGAATTGAATGGCTACTAACATCCATACCAGCAAGATGATTTTGAACCCGTAAACTCCGGCACCGTAGAGCCGCGCTTCCATTCGACCATCTTTCGACGATAAAGAAATGATGTTTAACGTTTTACTAGACAATTGTTTCAATTAATGGTTTCCTCCTTTCATTACTTGAGAATAGTACTTTTGAGATTAACACAATTATGTGCCAAGTAATAGATTCTGTCAAAGTCTATGCAAAAAGTATAAATTTAAGAATCCTCTGTAAAAAACATAGTTTTCAAATTGTGTCATACTTCTTATTTTCTGAAAAATAGTAAAAGCATTATGAACCAATAAAACTTTAACCCATTTTACCCTCATTACCCTATTTAAATTACAGCATAAAGGTACCAGTTCTTACTTACCTTTTTTTTTTCATTCAAATTGTGTTGTATGTTTAAGTTAATTATTCTTCAGAAAATATAATTCTTAAATTTTAACAAAATAAATTAAGATAAAACGGGTGAAACTATATTTATACTGTATTAAATAAAAAATACAAAAGTAAATAAGTTTTAGTTATGGTTTTAATCTACACAAAGCATATAAGGTAAAATAATATCAATAGTAGTTATTAAAATTCTCAAATTTGAAATTAACAAACTACAATTGTTTTTGAATACTATTTTTTAGTTGTTTTGACTACAACTTTTCCAAATTTATTTTAAGCATGAATTGAGTCCGTAATAATTCAATTCAGTTATGTCCGAAACAAATGTGAAAATAAATATTTTTTGTACATAAATCTAAGCAAAATTGTAAGTAAAAATAGTAATTGTCTAAGTAACGAGTAAAAGAATATTTGTTTACAAATTATAAATTTAAAAAAATAATTAAAAATTTCAAAATCGGTTTAATCGGCTTTTCTTAAAAAGTGTCAAAACTTTTGCACATCTTTCAATTTTGCATCTAAATTTAAATTACTTTGTTGAAAGCGAAAATAACAAAATAAATTAAGATAAAACTGGTGAAACTATATTTATACTGTATTAAATAGAAAATACAAAAGTAAATAAGTGTTAGTTATGGCAATATAAGGTATAAAATAGCATATAAGGTAAAATAATATTAATAGTAGTTAATAAAATTGTCAAATTTGAAATCAACAAACTAGAATTGTTTTTTAATACTACCTTTTAGTTGTTTTGACTACAACTTTTCCAAATTTATTTTAAGGATGAATTGAGTCGGTAATAATTCAATTCGGTTATGTCCGAAACAAATGTGAAAATAAATGTTTTATGTACATAAATCTAAACAAAATTATAAGAAAAAATAGTAATTGTCTAAGTAACGAGAAAAAGAATATTTATTTACAAATTATTAAGTTACAAAAATAGTTAAAAATTTAAAAATCAGTTTAATCGGCTTCTCTTAAAAAGTGTCAAAAATTAAAAAAATTGTTTATTAAAATTTTGAATAATAAGCAAAAATACTAATTGTGTATGTAACGAGAAAAAAGGATATTTATTTACAAATTATAATGTTATAAAAATAACTAAAAATTTAAAAATCGGTTTCTCTTAAAAAGTGACAAAACTTTAGCACAAGTCTCAATTTTGCATCTAAATTTAAAATACTTTGTTGAAAGGCGAAAATAACAAAATAAATTAGGATAAAATGGGTGAAACTATATTTATACTGTATTAAATAAAAAATACAAAAGTAAACAAGTTTTAGTTATTGTTTTAATCTACACAAAGCAAATAAAATAATATCAATAGTAGTTAATAAAATTCTCAAATTTAAAATTAACAAACTACAATTGTTTTTTAATACTATTTTTTAGTTGTTTTGACTACAACTTTTCCAAATTTATTTTAAGCATGAATTGAGTCGTAATAGTTGAATGCAGTTATGTCCGAAACAAATGTGAAAATAAATGTTTTTAGCACATAAATTTAAAAACATATCTATTAAAATTTTTAATAATAAGCAAAATCAATAATTGTCTAAGTAACGAGAAAAAGAATATTTATTTACAATTATAAAGTTACAAAAATAATTAAAAATTTAAAAATCGGTTTAATCGGCTTCTCTTAAAAAGTGTCAGAACTTTAGCACAAGTTTCAATTTTGCATCTAAATTTAAAATGCTTTGTTGAAAGGGAAAAATCTGCCTTCGGCGTATAAGATTTCGCTAGAAACGTTAAGAGCTTCTCTTCTGTTGTGTGAGCTAGAGTGAATATTAATCACTAGCAGACGCGTGATGTTTTCCTGTAGGACACTAACATCGCAGTCCTTTTTTTTCTTCGTCTTTAGAGCGCCAAACTGGGTTTCTGTGTCCCATTCACTGAGAACCAACTAACGAACGGTCGAAGTGAAGCTACACCTCGAGCTAAACGACTGTTGTTGCAACGACGAAAGTGGAAGTGATGAGTGATCATTACTCATCTTCTACGCATCATCATGTGTCGCAGAAACTCAATCCAGTTTTTGCCAACATTAAGAAACACCAACAAATTCATGACTATTCTTCAAACACCTTTTCTTCCATATTGTTCCCAAAAAATACAAATTTTTCATAAACATTTGCATGTTCCTATTCGTTTAATCAGCTGTTAAAACTATTGGAATGTTTTGAACTTATTAACTTGAGATAAGTTTTAACTACAGCAAGAAAAAAAGTCATTAAGGTTGACTTATATACCGAATAAATAACCCAACAAGAAAGAAAACTTTTCAAGAATGTTAGAAAAAAACATGGAAAACACATTTTTTCATTTTTTTAACCTCGTGAAATACTAGAGTAGTCGAAAAATAACGGTACAGACAGCAATTACACAAAGCAAGCATGCCCATTCTTGACACAATTAGATCACAAGATACATTTAGGAGAATAGTAAAGTAGACTGAATTGTAGTTTTGTTCAAGATGATACTGAGTTTCCTGAAGGCAACAAAACTTGGTATGTCTAATAGCTGAAAATAAAAGTTTAAGGTATGTGCAGTTATCAGATGTATGCAAACTGACAGAGTTAATCACAATAAAATTCTTCGCAGATTGAAGGGTGTTTATAGGCCGAAAGTTTCAAATCGAAAAGAAGCCAATATTTAGATCCAAAAATTTAAAGGTGAGCCCATACATCACATCCCAGCACCGTATGGTTAGGCGGTTCTACAATATTCGCACTATAGTTCTGTCTTACTGCCTTTGGTTTTTCAACTATTCGGACCTTTAAAGAAATTTTGGTATGAGAAATGCTTTTAAAATCGGGAGGATTTAAAAGAAACCATTCTGGAACATTTCAAGAAACACAACAAATAGCAGTACCATGAAGGAATGTTGAAGCTAGCGTCACACTGATATAAATGTGTTAACACGTTTATGCAGATCATGTCAGTTAATAAACAAAATTTTATAGTTTTTATCAGTTATAACTGATAGTGTATTTTCTTCTTGTACCAGGCCATGTTTTATTCGCAAAACGTGAAAAAAACCAAGAGGGTAATACCAAAAACCAACCTTTTTTTTTCTCACACCATGGAAAAGCAATAAAGTTTGCCTAACAAACCTTCGTACAAATATTTTGCAATCCACTCTTTACTCTAGTAAATTTAAGCTACATTAGAAATATTGTAGACCTAAGGAAATTAAATATACAGAAAATCAATGCATTGGTACACTTACATAAGCAGGCCAACTAATTTACGCGCAAATCAAAAAGTCACTTTTCCAACAACATGTAATTTTTGCATTAAAATACAGAGAATAAAAAAATCATTAAGTAATAATTTTTTTTCAAATAATATTTACTAATATAACAGCCCTGATCTATGATGCAGTAACGATTTCGGATTATCCCCCCTTCAAAAATATATTAATCTAATAATATTTAATAATAAATTAAATAGAAACGCCGAAGATGAGTGCTGCCTTCGGTACTGGAGTTTGTGGGTTCGAATCAAACTGTGGAATGGATGTTCTCAGCCGCTGTATTTAAGCAGTAGGTCTAGGTCTCATTATTCCTCGTGCTGCAAAGAGTATACCGTAGCGCTCCAAACCACAATAATAAAAATTTATTTTAAGTTTCCATTTATGTCATTCATTAAATGTTTAGTGAGTAATTTAGAAATAGAATATTTTCATAAATGCTAATATAGGAGAGTTTAGACGAGGTTTAGCAAATGATTGGTAATAAATCGGTAAATATTTTAAATATTTTAATAAATTATTTAACCAAGATATTTAAAGCAATAAATTATTGCCATATTGCAAGAAATATATTAAATTTCTTTACTTGCTTCAATGTTAAAAACTGATTTCATATTTTCAAATAGATAATCAGTTAACTGTTTGGTAAATAATTTATAGCTTCTAGATATCGACTTTATTTTCTGAATTTTATTTGTTACTATAACACGAACCGATACAGGTATTAAATGTACTGTAAATATCAAAAAAGTAATATATCAGATAAAATCATAGAGGTTTTTGGTCAAATAATAAATGTAATTCATCCCTTTGTTATTTGTTAAAAAATGATCAATTCATTAGATGATAATTACTGCAGTAATAACGTACGGACGTACTAAGTTCAGTTTATCTCCGTTCAAAAAGTATAGCGGTAAAGTGATTTAATAAATAATTAAACATAATATCGTTAAATAAAACTAAATAACATGAAATCTCTAATTAAATGAAAAATAAAGGAGGATTATTTATTTATTATAGAATTTATCAGCATGAGGCATTACGCACAAATTATTCTACAGCAATACGAAACTTTATGTGTTATGCGAGAAACGAAAGCTCATACAAACATGAGTACATTAAGGTTAATTTTTCAAGATGAAATGAGTTAAATTGATTTACGGTATGGCCAGCTCTATAGATTTTGCAACCGCAGGCAAATCCCAAAAAAATTCAATACACAAAAATGACTTGAAAATTTTAAAAAAGTATTATAAAAGCACCATTTTAACCAGAAAATGGCATACTTAGATGTGACAAAATTCCTAATAACAAATCTTCTAGTTTTGGTATTATACTGCTATTTGTTTGAGAATTATACAAAATACAAATGTGCGTAATTAAAGATTAATTTTCACAGTAAAACTAGTCAAAATAAAATTGGGCAAAGCTGGCCTTACTTTTTTCTTTGCAGGCAAATCCAAAAAATGTCACCTTCTCAAATGTTAAAAACCTATAAAAAATTTAAAAATTATGAAATAACTATTTTAATCCAAAAATTACATATCACTAAATTAAAAAAATAATACTAATGGAGATTTAAGGATTTTTACTGCTCTAGTTCAGGCAGTTTTGCAGAACCAAAATTTTGCTGCCTTAGGCAATTGCCTGCCTCGCTCACCGCCCAGAGCCAGTCATGATTCAGAAATAGTCAAAATGGATACTTAGTGTTACATACATTTTTTTTATATTTTATAGGAAATCTGATGTAAAGAAACAGTATGTCAAGCATATTAAAAAAAGCTAGAAGTAGAATTTATAATTTCTTCTTCGAAGCTTTTCGTATAAATTAGTTTAATCTGTATTTCAATCGTAAAAAGTTTGAATTTAGAACTACATGCAAAACAGAGACTTCATTTGGTTATATAATTTAAAACGTGAAATTGAAATACAGATTAGCTAATTATCATTCAGGATCATAACAAATATTTAATATTTAAAATTAAACAACCTTTTCCTAGTAAGACTGCTCTGAGATGGAAAGTTTTTGATAGTCTTTATACCTAGAGGAAAATAAGTACTATATAATTGAAGATTTTACAGAAAGAATATTTGCATTTATCAAAAATGATTGCAATTAATTTTATTGATTTTGTTGGTGGTGTATTAGTTTTTTTAATCAATTGATTAAGTGATTTTATCTAAAAAAAAGAAAGGATATTAAGTAACTACAAAATTATGAGAAAGTAACGTAACTTGTTTAAGTTAAGCAAGAAAGGGTATATAATGATACTTAAGAAGATAACTATTAATAGTATTTCTATAGATATTTAAACTCACAATGTTACTATCTCAAATTTTTTCGTATTTGTTTTCTTTTATAGTACTGAAAAAAAATGACATTCACATTCTTCAAAAAAATATGTCATAAGAGATTAATGATAGTTCTACAGTAAGGCAACACAACATTAACCCACTATAGGTTGCTGTAAGAACATCCAAGAGAATATGGTTTATTGTTCTACAGTATGCCATTTGACCAAAGGACTAATTTGAAAATATCTCTCTTAACCACTTACAAAGATCTCTAGGTAGTATTGTTGAAGATTTATCGTTTAAGACAAGGTTGGTGTCAGTATTTTTTTTAACTAAACAAAGCATTTCTTGAAAGATATCCATTTCAATTAAAACTGACTATCGAAAATATGTAATAAGAAAATATGTAATATGAGATTAATGGTAGATCTAAATTGGCAGCAAAACATTAACTCTACTTTAGGTTGCTGTAAGAAGATCCAAGAGAGTATGGTTTATTGTTCTGCAGTATGCCATTTGAACAATCAAAGGACTAACTGGAAAATTTCTCTCTTAACTACTTACAAAGATCTCTAGAGAGTAAGTTGAAGATTTATCGTTTATGACAAGGTTGGTGTCAGTATTTTCTTAAACAAACAAAACATTACTTGAAATATATCCATTTTAATTAAAACTGACTGTCGCTTACTTTATAAGGTACAACTGTTAAGATGATCGGGTTTTTTTTATAATCATCAGATGTTATTTGGAGGTATTGATAGATTCATAGCAAAATAGCATTAATTTGTATTTTTTGCCTGGAGATAGAATTAAATTACATAAAAAAATGAAATATAATTTTTGTAAAGCCCAATGAAAATAAAAGAAAACTGTTGACACACATGACAAATCTAATTAAGAGGTTAGCGAGAAAATCAAACATTGTCTTTTTTGTTGTCGTCTTTGTTGCACATCATTAGCATACCATTACGAATAAGTCAATACTAAAAGCAGTTTTGAATCTCAAAAGGCATTCAAAGGCAAAGATATTTTTTTAAATCAAATAATATTAGTTTTTTAATCAGTTGATTTAGTGATTTTATCTAAAAAAAGAAAGGATATTAAGTAACTACAAAATTATGAGAAAATAACATAACTTGTTTAACCCTCAGCGGACAGTGGTGTCGTAGCAAAAGCACCTATTAAACGTCTTTTTTTTAACTTTACTTTTTGGAGTACTTTACTGTATCTTTTTATAATTATTTCCGGCTCCAATCTCATACATCTGTGATGTATGGAAGCCAATGATGTAGAAACAAGAGTATCTGCAATTAAAAAAATCTTTTTGGAGACATGGATGATATTCGATTATTTAGGTTTTTGACATTTTAAATTTACAATAGATGATAGATCTACACCTAATTTATTTTTTCTTTTGAAATATATGTATTTAAACTTGCTGTACCTGAGTAATTCATTTATCTTATGACGCCAAATAAAAGATGTATACAAACAACACTTATAAACTGTTAAGCTATTTATTTATTAAACCATTTTAAGGATTATTATTTATTGTTCTTCCAGTACAGTTAAACTTTTAAAAAAGCATAATGTTCAAGCTGTATAAGGAGAGGTTAAATTACTCATCAAACCCTCCTTAGGTATCCTCTAAGGTAAACCCATCTAAGGACTGTAAAGAAAACTTATATTTTACATTTACAGCTCATAAATAGCATTTATAAGCTAATTATATTAAATTCCCATGAATTTAATTATTGGTGACCGTTAAAGAGTTAAGATAAGAAATAGAGGGTATATAAGGATACTTAAGAGGGTAACAATTAATAGTATTTCTATAGATAACTCACAATGTTACTATCTCAGAAAATTTTTCGTATTCGTTTTATTTCTTTGAACTAACTAAAATTAATAGGTTATTGACATATTTATATATTATTAGAAGGTATTTAAACATAGGTAATTTTAAAATATCATTTTATTCTATATTACGAAATGCCTATTGATTTTAAATAGCTAACAATTTGTTTATTTCTTTCAACGACAATATGGCCCTCTATTATTTTTATATATCATAATATTTCACCAGTCTATTTTTTAGCAGTTATTATCTAACTTCCCCATAAATAGCCTTAACGTTAATATTTATGAATGATACTGCTTGCACTGATTAAAATCTAGGTCTAATAGGTCCATTAACTATAAGACCGGAGATAAATTGCTAACTATTTTTCATTGAAACATACAACACTGGCACCAAAATACTTGTTTTTCTCGTCACATCAGCGTTTCAAACACCTTTCTCAAGTGACACCATTCCAAGCTTTCAATACAGTTACGTAAGTCATCTCAACGCAAAGGTCAGAACAACAGGTCGGTGACATTCATGACGTCACCGTGAAGGTCCGGGGTGTTTTTCATCAGTCCCTCCCAAATAGAGATATGCTCTATAACCTTCCCCCCTTTCTTCTATTTACTGAATCCTTGTCCGAATTTGAGGTCCTTCTATTCACTCCACTCAGACCTTGCACCCTCTTGCCTATAACAATATATTTGGGCAGATTTTTATCGGCTGGTAATTACCATTAAATTATTTTTTTACTTTCATTATAGGCTCATATTTCATTGCAGAACCCAGTGTAAACAACCCTGTGGAATTTGGCAAGAAAAAGAAAGCTGTATGTTTTTTTTTTGTTTTGTTTTGTTTTAAGTATGGTAGACGTTTTATAATTGCGACCTGTATTCTGATATACTGTGTTGCAAATACAATTTATATTTTTTTCCAGAATAATTAAAAGTAATTGTTTGAAAAATTACTGTCAAGAACATAAACAGATTATATTTCTATAGTAGATCATTAGAGATAGTTATCTAATGAACTCTTGTGGAAATACAAAATTCCTGTACTCTTAGGAATTCAATATTTCGTGCAGTAAATAGATTTACAATGTATGAGTTTAATGTGCCAGAATTATATTTCCTTTATCGAGTTATAAGTCACCTAAAAGAATATGTGTATATACATATATGTATATGTGTGTGTGTTCATATTATGCCAACATCATTTCAATTTATTTTATGTGTAATCTCTGAACTAGTGGATTCTCCACAATCAGTTTAGACTTATTTTCCTGTGTATATATATATATATATATATATATATATATATATATATATATATATATATATATATATATATATATATATATATATATATATATATATATATATATATATATATATATATATATATATACATATATATATATATATACATACATACATATATATATATACATGTCAGGTCTAGAAAAGGGGTAGTTGGAAATTGCGTAAGTTATAAGCGATTTTAACAAGGGAACTTTTTTATAATAATAAAATAAATGAAAAAGATTCAAGCTCGCGTAAGCTTTTGGGATCATCCGGTCAGGCGGAAACATTTTGAAGGAATTTGATGAGTGCACAAACCGATAGTAGTCATTTAGCGCTTGGACATGGAGTTGCCAACACCTTTTCCACGCTTAGCTCCGCCACGAACAAATGAAAAAAACGCTAGTTTTGCTTTTAAATGAAACGATGATTTAATAAACTTATTATTATCAAGAAAGACTGTTTTCCATTCTCCTTAACACTGGACCATGACATATATATATATATATATATATATATATATATATATATATATATATATATATATATATATATATATATATATATATATATATATATATATATATATATATATATATATATATATATATATATATATACATATATAAGTATGTGTTTGTGTGCCAAGATTTATGGGTTTAAAAATATACATTTTAGTCTTATAAATTCGTAACTTTAAAATGTACCTCATTTTTTATGTTGTTACATAAAGTGCAGTACCAGCAATAAAGTACATATAAATCAATAATTCTTGGATACACTGGTGGATAAATATGAAGACATAAATGGATTATTATCACAAATTTCTTAAAATATTGAAACAGTTTACATTTGTGTAATCTACAGAACAACTCTATTATTCCTAATGTAACTCCGTACTTACATTCATCGGTCGATAGCTAAACAGAGTCTTTACTGTCTTTATTTTCTCGAATCTGTGAGTTTGTTGATATTTGAAATTGGCTTTAAATTGCACATTCTTTTCCAATTTGTCTTTATACCAAAATGTAGTATGTATCTGTCCTAATTAAACCGACTGCTTTAATTGCTCCCTACTATTTAATAAAAATCAAGCTTAATAGCCAAGGAAGTCAAAAATTTATCAAAAATTCCAATGTAGCTAAAATGTATGGCATTATGTTTTTTTAGTGTATTAAATCGAGTACATACAGCTCGAACACCTATAACACAAAACATGCCTAGTCTCCCATTGCAACGAATTCTGCTATTAACAGGTTGTGCCACGTGATCTCGCCATGAGTGACAGCGAAAGTTACGTCCACAACAAGACAGCACACAATTCTCAACATTAATGAAGGAACATTATTTATCTTTATTTTGTTTTATTGTATATGAAATTTTATTTTATTTAGTTTTATAAAGTTTATTTATGAAAACAATATGTATAACTTAAACAGATCAAATTTTTAGCTTAGTTCACAATGAATGGATACAGAACAAAATTGATAAGGAACAAAAAAAAATGCAAAGTGTGTGATATGCTTTGATTTAGTGCATGTATATACAATTATTTAAAATAAATCTTTTATTGTGCAGAAAATATAAATACATGGGCTAAAATGCATGCATAAAGTAAAGTAAAACAAACTTGACATCTGTTAAGGAGCTTAAAAAGTTTCTTCTTCAATGTAATAAAGGATGAAACTGCCAGGCAGAGTTCATTGGTGCTATTTCTACGAATGATTTCTTACTTTTTCTCACTAAGATAGAAATATCTTAAAATCAGAATCAGCTGTTTGCTTTGTTCTATTTTATTTCAAATATGAGTTTCATGCATTAATTTCTCTTATTGACTATATTTATCATACTTTCATTTTTATTATTTTAATCATTATCATTATTTTAATTCAAAAGTTAATTGTAGTTCATTCTTCTATTGCTAGAATATTTTAAAAGAATTATAAAGTCGATAAAAGATTAGCTGAGCTCATACCTGTAGATCGTGCTCAAATAAAATAAGAATATCTTGAGAACTTTGATACATATTCAGTGAATACCTTCTTTTAATATCATCAGTGAAATAAATGCTTTAAAAATTGAAGAAGAGGTAGTTTATTTTATCGTGTTCATTTAGCTGAGGCTGTTGTAGTCAATATAATGTATAGCTTTTTGATAAGAATATCAACTTCAACCATAAGAATAACGAGGTCTACTTTGATCATTAGTTTTATATTTTCTTTTCTTTAAAAAATATTATCCCTTGTCGAAAGTTTTCCTGTTCCCCAAAAAATAACCATGGTTTTTACATTAAAAAGCTGTTTTTATTATACGGGACAAAATATACTTCTTTAAAGTTTCTTCAATTCATTATCTGACATAGATCTAACAACTAGAAGGTTTACCAGCACGCCCATTATTTTCTTTCAGGTTGTACTCTGTGGCATTTACACGGAACAGATAATTTTTGAAGTGTTATAGAACCTCTCCTGACACATTTTGTGTTATTTCCTCCTAAACTTTATCTGTACCTTAGAGATGAGAAAAGATTCAGAACAATAAAACTACAATAAAAAATACTAATGTAGTAAATAAATTCCTATTTTATAAGAAAAGTTCCATTTTTCTTTTTTTCTGTCAAGTTGGTTTTAAATTTCAAAGAACTTATAGATTTTGTTCTAATGGGTCTGAGGTGTTTATAGATTAGTCTGGATAACGAAAGCTTTCGTAATTATTGTAATATAAGGAAACTGGACGTCCCAGATTCAGACGAATCTTTAAACATGACGGATTTTAATGAAGCATTATAGAAACTTTTAGAAAACACTAACCTAGAAAGAAAATGAAAACATCTGTCGAGACTGTAAAAATAATAGCTAATAGCTTATATAATTGTTTTTAGAGCAAATGATATTTGCTACTCAGATGTATCTCGGTATAAATATTAAGCATGTATACAACAGAAATGTTAATTGTATAGTAATTAATTACTATACAATACAATAAAAAATGTAAAGGATGTTATCCACAGACTACGTATAAAAAAAGATTTTATTTTAATTATAAATTCTATTGTTAAAATTTCAGTGCCTTATTTGTTTTTAAAATAATCTTATTTATATTTATTTTTAGAATACAATTATAAACTGATATTTTTAAAAATTGAGATTTTATGTTCTTTATATGTGTTTTTTATATTTTTATGGCTCTCTTTTATATAATGTATCTAAGGTTTGTAATATCGATGTGGCAACAACTATTTTTGACTGGTTAGCCTGGCAACAGTTTTTGTATTGTTGTTCCAAAAATGTACGTATCGATTGCCACTGCTATTATGTCCGTTATGTTTCATTTAATAAAATGTGTGTCGTAACTTCAGTTGCAAGTTAATTATTCATATTAACAATGAACATATAATTTTAAATCAGTGTTTCCCTAATTTCCAGTATTGAGATCAAATTTATTTTCAATCACACTTTTCGCCATTCCTCTCTCCTCTCATGCAATTATAACGTATTTTGAATATTTTGAAGCTAAAATTACAATACGATTTTAATTGCAAACATTGTAAATAACCTAAGTACAAGCGAATTTATTCCATGCACCAACAAGAATTAGAAATGGCTCTCTATTGATTTCTGTTTTTCAACTATTAAACAGTGGAGTAACAAAAGACAGGAGATGGGAGGTTGTAACCCACTCCTATGAGTCTTGCTGCATATATGTACTTTCAAGACCTATATGATGTCGGTCAAAAGGATTATATGCTCATAGGACGTCAATCTTTAGTTTCTTTCAGTGACCACGTAATAACAGCGAGCTAGAGAAATCCACAACTAAAAATATTTGAAAGGATAGAATAAAATGGATTCGTAAGTTCATAACACAAAATAAGTAGGAGAGAGTTTAGAGATAGAGATACAAGATATTTTGGGGTTGAAGATATCCGTATACATCGGAGACGCAATCAGGAAGGGGTAGATTTGATAAATCCTAGGATTAGAATTTGATCTCAACAGCCAATAGAGGTTTAGCATGAAAGCCAATGAAAGTTATTCTAGCAACGCTGAGGAAGTGGGTGTAAACGATGCATTATTTTTGTAAGGATTGCTGTATTAACCTTGTTCTTTTCAAGAAAGGAAGACAAACCCCACTCCCATTCTCACACATGAAAAATTTCTCTCCCCGTTAGTGCCACCAAGTCAGGCCTAAAGAAAGCACTACGAATTATTACATTTGTTAATAATTTAGAGTTGACAAGTTAATTATTAAATGCATCGGTCAGCATGGATACAATATAAGTGTATCATATCTGTGTAAATGTTATGTCAGAGTATATTTTTGTTTAGGTTTTCATTCAGTAAATTATTAATTATTAATTATTAATTAATTATTTTATTAATTATTTTTATTATTAATTATTTTTAATAAGATTTTCTTTTCAAGATGCTCCTGCATGGAACGAGGATATTAATGGATTTGTTCTAGTCCCCTATATGATAATAGCCTAAGTTATTTGTCCGTATACCCTCGAATTTATGAAGCGGTTGGACCTGGAATGGATAAAGACATCCATATTGGATTCTTGAGGAGTTATGGTTAGCAAAATTCAAAACAAGTAAGTTTAAAACGAATAACATTTAGTCAGCATAGTTGTAAAATGGAACAATATTTGTTAAATATAAAAGAGGAAATG
Organism: Pardosa pseudoannulata; assembly: GCA_032207245.1. Lineage (NCBI taxonomy): Eukaryota > Metazoa > Arthropoda > Arachnida > Araneae > Lycosidae > Pardosa > Pardosa pseudoannulata. Next base: position 11,540,577 of record CM063506.1, read on the forward strand.
GTTCCCCATACAGTCAGTTGGGGATAGAGCATGTTTATTTCGATCGTTTGTTCGTTCTTATGTTTGAAACTTTTAGCAGTGAATTTCTTTTAGCAGTGAATCGGAATGACTTGTAACCGGGATCTTCAATCTCAAAGATTTCTTTGATTCAATCAAGGTACATTGAACTATAGGAGGGGCTTTCAAACACCCCCTCGCTCATCACTGTATCACTGATCTAGTTTGCTCGCTGCTTGGGATTTAACTGACCCCTGGCTATTTGACATCGCTTTCCAAGTATCGCTGTTGAACTTCGGCAAACATCAGAAGGCTTTCCCCGAAAATACATCTTTGAACTCACTTCATTCCGTGGTGGTCAACTATCTTTCTAAATGAATTCAACGTAATTCTAAACTGCATTCACAGTATCTGGAGACTTTAGAGCAGTATGAGGATAAAAAAAAATGAATGAGCGTGTACCAGATAATTCTCAGCCTTAAAACAAACCATTTTTTTTACTTGCCTCATAGAGTACGTTACAATTCTCGAAAATTAAATATTTTATATAGCCCATCACATGACCGGCATCAACTAGCATATAGCCCGTCATATGACGGCCTATATGCTACTTGGTGAAATATTTGTGTACTACCAATATATCATCACGCCCGCAGGGTGGATGCGTATCTCAGACTGAGCATTAATGCTTTAAAGAAACATGCGAAATTATGAAGAAAATATATAAAAGAAAAGAGTTCTTAAACGTCTATATTCTGCAAAATATCTAAGTAGTATCCTGTGATTAAACTTTAAAATTATGACGCACTAAAAAGTTACATTCCGGGTTAATACCTGTATCCATTTTTAACTGAAATGATGATGA
>CM063506.1:11543938-11548938 GCA_032207245.1 Pardosa pseudoannulata
GAGAGTATAGTTGAAGATATATCGTTTATGACAAGGTTGGTGTCAGTATTTTCTTAAACAAACAAAACAGTACTTGAAATATTAACTGATATAATTAAAACTGACTATTGCTTATTTTATAAGATACAACTATTAAGATCGTCTTGTTTTTTTTAAATCATCAGATGTTATTTGGAGGTATTGATAGATACATTGCAAAATACCATTAATTTGTATTCTTCACCTAGAGATAGAATTAAATTACAGCAAATATGAAATATAATTTTTATAAAGCCCAATGAAAATAAAAGAAAACTGTTGACACACCTGACAAATCTAATTAAGAGGTCAGCGAGAAAATCAAAGATTGCCTTTTTTGTTGTCGTTGTTGTTGCACATCAACATCATACCATTACGATTAAGTCCATACTAAATGCAGTTTTGAATCTCAAAAGGCGTTAAAAGGAAAGGATTACTTTTTTTTTCAAATCTAATAACACCGAAAGTTATCTGGTACCAGTTTCACTGGAAGACAATGCATGCATATGACTGAATGAGGATATACGGACGAATTTGCAAATGAAAACACTTCCCCAGTCAGCTGTTAAATCCTTGCCCGACATACGCGTTGTTTCGATTTCCTCAAGAGCGGACCTTGAACTCGGCTGGAGCTCCCGAGAGGTATTTTGCCTTGTTGAATTCATTTGCCTTGCCAAGAAAAGAAAGTGGGTAAGCAATGGCTGTCAGAGGGGTGTGGCCGCCCCGCGGTCGTCCCGCTGCTGAGAGTGTGACGTGACCAGAGTCACGTCACAGAAGGGAGAGGTCAACTTCAGGTGATAGGCGGCGCGTAGAGAAGAGATTAGTTCAACACTATACCAATTACGCCTTATATTTTTACAAAGCTTCTCCCCCTAATACCCACGCCTCTTCTGTGACAAGTTAGCAACATAAGTTCCGTAAAGTTCTATTTGCGCTGCATTAGATCTCATCAATCTCAAAATGGAATAGAAAGTTGCCATTTAGTTCTTTAAAACAAAAGCACAAAAAAGAAAGAGTGACTCATTTTTAAGTCAGCATTTAGTTAAAACGTTATCTCTAGTAGAACTATAGCTTGGTTATAGTTCTACTAGTAATAAGGTACCTTGGCTTTAGTTCCAGACGCTGATTGATCATCTAACTTGGAAGAAATGGACATAATGGGAAATCGTTAGTACGTGATAAAAGCATTATTATTAAAAGCAATAATGCAGAAAAGCGATTAGAAAATGTTAGTATCAACTAATTTTGTGTAAAGAAAAATTGTTGACAATATGACAGACATGTTCGGCTTTAGTTTGCTCAGTATGGTTGAACTTCAATATTAAACACAGAGGACTAAATCAAGAGTTTTGTAGATGTTTCAGAAAAGAACTGATTTTACTAAAATAATCGTAAATGTATTGTTTTAGTTTCGTTTAGTAGTATTTATGCTACAATAAACTTATATTTAATATCTACATACAGACTTTTAGAACTCTATCTCTCAAGACAAGATTAAATGCAAGAGTCTAGCTTCTTATCAATAGCTTCATAGCTGATTTCACGCACTCGTTGTTATTTCCTAACAGTACATGAAATGCTAATAATTTTCAATCAAAAGAAAATTTTAGAGTTTACATTTTTAAATCTGTAAAATTACAGTGTGTGTAAAAGCATTAAGAAAGTTAGGCTTAATCTTTCAGCTTCTGTTGACTGAAGCATATATTGTGAATTAGAGAAATTCTTTACCAGAAAAAATATTTTTCAAAGTTACCAAAGGGCCCAACGTTATTTTACGGATTCTATATCTTCATAAAATACCTCAATGTTATATTGTGGTATTTTAGATATCTATTAAACTTTTACAAAAAAAGTTGTTGATTGCCTAACAGTAGGTAATTAAATTCTTCCTTCCATGAAATTCATATTTTTTCCTTGTAAGATTTTCTTTTGTATAAGCAATTATATAACACATTATTAATTTAAATATCGAAATGTTTGACAGATTCATTTTCATATAAGGAAATATTTTTTGACATCAAACTCTCTTCCTACCTATTTTGATTGATCAAAATTAAATGTTGAACAGGAACTACCATTTAAGAAAAATAATTTTTTTCGAAGGCCACTTCCACTACAAAATAGTTATCCTAAAAAATAATCCTTCCTTTAATTAAGGTATGTTCGACAACTTTTCAACTTCGATTGCCGTCCTTGGAGGTTATTCAAACAAAGGCGGTTTTGAAACCAGTTTAGAATCCCGATATATACCTGTATTTGTCGTCAAAATATCGTAGGAAGAATAGATTTTATCATCCAGGTTCTTGAATTTACGAAGTCTTCAGTAAGAAATCCACTACTATTGACCTTGCTCCCGTTTAGGTTTTATCAGGTTGTAGTCGAGTGATTCATCCCAGCATGAAACAATTCAACAATTTATGACCGCCAAGAAAAGTTCACTCTCCGCATTAAAATTTTCTGCTCCTCTCCAAACGCAGCTGCAATATCTTAGGAAAGAAGCACGATGTGCCTGTTTTACAAATACAAAAGCCTTGTCCACTGTAACAGTGATTGAATGCGTTCTATTTTGAAAGGGATGTCTTGGGTCCGGGAAAAGTAAATATTGGTGCCGAATACTATTGCATGCATATCCATTATAATTTTTTTTTAATTTCGTCAGAAAAACAACTCTTTTTCTATTACATAATTTTATTAAAATAAAGGTTTCAAAAAAAATTTCTGATGATAAAAATTTTAAATGACTTTAAAAATTTGCTGTTTAAAAAATTTAATTTTATTTTATATTTTTCCATTTTTTTCAGTTATATTAGTATTGAGTCAGCACACTCAACGAGCTTCAGGAATTGAGCTAAGCGGTCTTTTTTAAAATGATTTAATTGAAGATACTAATATTTACAGGTATTTACAGATGTTAATCAAAAGTTAATAGCATAGGATAAATTGAGAGCTGGTCTCGCGTTTCGAGACTTTGCGGTGTACGTCTTTTGCATCAGCAACTCTCTCGCTTGCTCCCTCGTCTATAAGTACGATTTTCCTAAGTCCGTTAGGATGAGACTGCGCATGTGTGGAAATATATCACTTGACAGAAGGGTGTTGGGAGGTTAGGATGGCGCTCTCTGCCTTGATATTAGTTACGAGCCTATTAGATATTCACTGTCCTTTATTTAGAAAGGACAGTGAAAGGACATTCTACTTACTTATACCTCTACAATAGTTCTGTAGGTTTAGATCCAGTATAAGAATATGTACAAAGCCAACGTATTGCATTATTGACATTTGCTTCACATTTATTGTTTTATTTCACTTTCTCCAAGCATTTTTTATTCTATATTGATGTTTATTCCTAACTTTTACTATTCTACCTATTGTTCAGCTATCATTAAGATTACATGACGATTTTTGATTAGCTAATTAAGTAAGAGCCCAAATATTTACGGAAACACTTTTCAAGTATGATAAATATAATTCTCAAGTATTTGATACTAAATATGCTATCGCTCGATCAAGTTAAAAGTTTGCATAAGCATGTAAGTCCGATGACAAAATAATAAATAATATGGTATGCTCAAAGAGTGATGAATTTAGGAGTACTAAGTAGGGGCAAGCAAGACATATCTGGATATAAACAAACTACCCTCTCCCCGATTCTAGAACTGCCTCAGATATTTGATTGCTTTACAAATGAAGGTTGAATCTTTAACGTCTAACTTGTAAAACATTTTATGCTAAACAGGTATATCTGGTTGAGGATGGTTGTCATTGCATCCAGAGATTGGACTTCTAAGAGCAATTTCTCATGAATATGAAGCAGGACCAACTTTATAATGGTTAATCTTTATTTTCTCTTTTCTAAGGGAATTACTAAACAAGGCTCCCTTACATAATACCCTTACATAAATATCAACATGATCAACTGAAATACATATTTGTTACTTTGAAATAGCCTTTTTAATTACATCAACGATTCCTTAAAATATCTATTCAAATTTACTTTTCATGCATTTCTATTTTAAATTATTGCAAAACACACACACACACACACACACACACACATATATATATATATATATAAATATATATATATATATATATATATATATATATATATATATATATATATATATATATATATATATATATAGTATATATATATATATATATATATATATATATATATGTATGTATGTATGTATATAAGTATATATATATATATATATATATATATATATGTATACATATATGTATATATATATATATATATATGTATATATATATATACACATATATATATGTATACATATATATATATATATATATATATATATATATATATGTATATATATGTGTGTGTGTGTAAATTCGATGACAGACTAAATTAACGATAACAAACATTTAATGACGTACCAACACAGAAAACATTTAAACATAAAGAGAAATGGTTAAACCCCGATGTAGACGTGGCATAGAAAGATTTACTAGTTTAAGACAGATAAGACACCCTACTCGGTGCTTAATATGCAAAATACACCCTACTCGGTGTATAATAAATTGAGGGAGCTCAAGTGCCACTGGTCATTTACCAACGCATTGCGTTATTTACATTTGTTCGTATTTATTGTTTTATTTCACTTTTTCCGAGCATTTTTATTCTATGTTGATTTTTATTCCTAAGTTTTTAAATTCTACCTATTGTTCAGCTATCATTGTGATTACATGACGATTTTTGATTAGCTAATTAAGTAAGAGAGTGTTTATCAAGAATAATTAGGGAAACATTTTTCAACCATGGTCAATATAATTCTCAATACCTCTACAATAGTTGTTAGGTTTAGATCCAGTATAACAATATGTAGAAAGCCAACGTATAGCATTATTAACATTTGCTTCACTTTATTGTTTTATTTCACTTTCTCCAACACTTTTATTCTATGTTGCTGTTCATTCTTAACTTTTAGAATTCTTCCTGTTGTTCAGCTGTCATT